>WBMW01004573.1:664309-841566 GCA_013396635.1 Penelope pileata | reverse complement strand
AAATTTTTTTCAAAAAAAAAGCCCGTTTTTTTTTTTTTTTTTTAACTGATAAAGTCTTTTTTTTTTTTTTTTACCTCATTCTTAACAAGTCCACAAGTAACTCACCCTTCAAGCAGCTATTTCATCACTGCATTAACCAGTAATCCAACTGCTTATTTTAGCTGGAAGATAGAATTTTAGTGAACTTTTTATCCCAGTGAAAACAAAACAGGAACATTTTAACAAGATTGCTGTTTTTGGAGGAGTGTGTCTATCTGGGGTGCCTTGAACACAGCATAGGCGACTGGTCAATAGAGGTGATTCTCCTGCTATATTTTGTGTTGGTATGGCCTCACCTTGAGTCTTGCTCGAAGTTCTGAGCTCCACAATGAAAAAGGACATTAAGGTCCTTGGAAGCAACAAGGCAGGTACCAGGGCTGGAGCCACGTCCTGTGAGGAGAGGCCAAGGGCACTGGGGCTGCCCAGCCTGGAGCAGAGGTGGCCCACAGGCGACCTCGCTGCTCCCTGCAGCCCCTGAGGAGGGGAAGCAGAGGGAGGTGCTGGGCTCTGCTCCTGGGAATGATGGCAGGGACGGCACAGAGCTGCCAGGGGAGGGCCAGGCTGGGCATAAGGAGACATTTCTGTGCCATGAGGTGGTTGATGCCCTATGCCTGTCAGTGCTCAAGAGGCATTTGGACAATGCCAGCAGTAATGTGCTTTAACTTTTGGCTAGCCCTGAAGTGGTCAGGCAGTGGGACTAGATGATCTCTGAAGGTCCCTTCCAACTGAACCATCCTGTCCTATCCTGTCCTGTCCTGTCCTGTCCTGTCCTGTCCTGTCCTATCCTATCCTATCCTATCCTATCCTATCCTATCCTATCCTATCCTTTTCCAAATTGAAACCATCTCCAAATAAGTTGCTACATTTGCCACAGGCCTAGGCTCACTGCCTGGTCAGGAAAGCTTTTGATGTTTTTGCATGTTGTCTAGGTGCTATAATAGTCACAGGAACCAGAGCTGTGCAGGGCATGCTGGTGCCCTTCTCTGCCTCCACTCGCTCCTCTCTCCATACTCTGCTGCTTCCTTGGTTTGTTCTGGAGTGATTTATCAGCTCACAGGCCTACAACCTATTTGACACTTCCAGATGTCACGTTCAGAAGGATGCAGAGTCACATTCCTTCTTGTTCCTTCCCCTACCTGATGTTCTGAATAGGCAATTTGTGTAATAGATTTATTTTATGAGTCCTTTCGTTTTACTACTGCTGTAATATGTGGTTCTGTTGAATTTTGAATGTAAGGTTTGCTAATATCCCATTCCCACGAGATGTCTGTTTTGTTATATTTCTTCGATTTTTATCAATAGATCTACTCATTTGAAATATAAATGCCATCTCCTCCAAACCTTTCTAACAAATTCAGAATTGCTTCAAGGTCCCAAGCCTTTTAACTGCCTCTGCGCTAAACCGAATCTCCCATTACAACCTCAAACAGCATAAAATCTGTTCTAATCTGAGCCCTAGCGTTCAGCATGGCTGTGTGAGAGAGCCCGGTGAATCACTTCCAGAGGCAGGGACAGAGGAGAAGCCGTTGCCCCGGTGTTGGGTGTCCTCGGGCGAAGGTGATGCCGCGTTGCCCTGGTGCTGGGTTTCGTATGCGAAGGTGATACTCCGCAGCGGCACAGCTGGTTTGTATGCACAGCAGGGCCTTTCGGATTCAGCTCCAGTGAAAGAAGACACAGGGCCATGATTTTGATGATGCAAAATAAAATAAAACTTCCCATTTTTAAAATGGTATCACCACCGGAGTTGTTAGTGCTGCTCCCTGCTTTTCCTAACTCTTGTTTTCTAGATTCTCTCTTTTTCTTCCAATCTTCTTTTTTCCTTAAAAAATGGGCAAATTACAGGAGCTTCAGACTCCAGTGAGGCCACAATGAATTGCAGTGATGGATTTCATGCAGTCTTTCTCTAACTCATATAATTTAGTCTAAGCTTTGTTATATATCATTCCATTGCTTTACGAGACAGCAGCTTTCCCCATCCCCCCTTTCTTCTTCTCTTTATCTTTTATCTCATCACCCTTTTTACTTGAACGCAGCAGTTTAAAGGTTTCAAGTTAGTTTTGGGGTGGGGCCATGTGATAAAATCAATGTCAAGATAGCCTTTGCATTTCCTTTCTGCCACTACAACCCTGAAGCTTATGCTCAGAGATCAGCATTTTCTCTATTTCTCCGCGCTCCTTCCATGACACACAAAGACAGGGCTATAGTTTTTTGCCTGAAAACAGTCTTAGATTAACACCATGTTATTTAGCAATTTTGATACATAACAGTGGGTTCAGAGAAAGAACAGTGCCTTGGAGATAAGAGTTGTTTTATAGCCAGTTCTTGGGAATAGCTTTTTAATGTTTGACTGAGTTTCTTTTTTTCTGTCTATGGGCATCCAGTAATGGAGGAAAAGCCCTCAGGATGGAATCCTTCATTTTACAGAATAAGTCCTGAGGCACCTCAGGCTCTCCTAGGTTGGCCCACATCCTGGTCACGCTGTTTCTGCCCTACTGCAGGCACAGCACCATCCTCCAGCTCCAGGAATGTTCTGTGGCTTCAGAAGGCTGGGGGAGGGGGGGGTCTGCAGTGTACAGGCACATGTGCTCTAGCAAGTGAGAGAGCTGCCCACATTATTTAATGTACAGAGAACACTGAATGTCATCGACTCACTGGGCTAGCAATACCCAGTGTTTGCCATGCTAGGGATACCTGCTCGCCCAGCCAGGGTGCAGTCAGACATCTCTCCCTGACAGTCGCTCCTGACTCCTTGCCACACTCCCACATTCATGACACCGCTGTGAAAAAGCTGTGCATGTACTTGTCTGAGTTACTGTGGAGATGTAATTTTTAAATGTTCTGTAATGGGCCACCGATTCATCACAGAGTGATGAACCATTCTGTTGTATAGATGCCTGTCAGCTCATTTTGTGTTTGTTGCTATATTTCCCAGTACAAAGGCGCTTGGTCTGTAATTAGGAACCCTGTCACAGAGTCATCATAGAATGGCCTACATTGGAAGGGGCCTTAAAGATCGTTCAGTTCCAACCCCTCTGCCATGGGCAGGGTTGACACCCATGAGATAAGGCTGCACATCCATCCAGCCTGGCCTTGAGCATCTCCAGGGATGGGTCCTCCACAGCCTCTCTGTGCAATCTGTTCCAACACCTTGCCACTCTCTGAGTAAAGAATTTCCTCCTCACATCTAACCTAAATCTCCCCTCTTTTAGTTTAAAGCCATTTCCCCTTGTTCTATTGCTGTCAGACCACGTAAAAAGTCGGTTCTCCCTCCTCTTGATAAGCTCCTCTCAAGTACTGGAAGGACATAATGAGGCCTCCCTGGATCCTTCTTTTCTCCAAGCTGTCCAAGCTGAACAAACTCAGCTCCCTCAACCTTTCTTTGTAGCAGAGGTGCTCCAGCACTCTGATAATCTTCATGGCCCTTCTCTGGACCCACTCCAACAGCTCTGGGGGCCTCAGTGTGGGGAGCCTCAGGCCTGGACACAGAACTCCAGATGGGGCCCCACAATGGCAGAGCAGAGGGGAGCAATCACCTCACTGTCCCTGCTGGCCACCTCTCCTCTGATGGAGCCCAGAATACCATTGCCCTTCCAGACTACAAGTGCACACTGCTGGCTCGTGTCCAGCTTTTCATCCACCAGGACCCCCAAATCCTTCTCCATAGGACTGCTTTCAAGGAGTTCTTCTCCCAGTCTGTATATATATCTGGGATTAGGAGTGATGTTTCCCTTTTTCCAGTCACGAGGGTCTTCACCTGACAGCCACAACTTTTCAAATATGGCAGAGAGTGGCTTGGCAGCCACATCAGCCAGTTCCCCCAGAACCCTGAGATGCATGTCATCTGGCCCCATAGACCTGTGCACGTTCAGTCTCATGAGACAGTCTCAGACTTGCTCTTCTCTTACAGTGGGAGGGATTTTGCTCCCCCAGCCCCTGCCTGAAGGTGTCCTGTGGTTTGGTGCCTTTGTCACATATAATTCATTCAATGTAGTTACATGGAAATATTTGCTGTTCCTTTTTAAGATGGACAGATTAACCATAATTCCACCCTCCTGCATATGCAATCACATAATATACAAACAAATTTTTTTAAAAATCAAAGAATATTTATAAATGCATGTCCAAAGTGAAATTGAACTAATTGGTTTTCTGCCTATCCAAAGACTTCATAAACACATACATGGAGGCAAATAAACAAAGAAACAATTTTTGAGACATCAGTTACCTAATAATTTTTCCACAATTCAAGTAGGTCTTGAGTGACAGCAGTAATAATATTTGGGAAAATCCACCGTACCTATATACATGTAAACATACAGTTAGAGTTGCTCTGGTAATCCCATTTTGAACTTCCACACTTCTTTGCAATGAAATGTTTGACCTTCATGATGTATTAACATACAGATTTTTTTTTTAATTTAATATACCGATGAAATTGGGGCACGGAACACAGATGACTGGCTCTGAGCCCTCAGGCTCCTGATTATCTCAGGATAACTGTGCCTTCCTGGAGTTGCTCAACTGCTGCATTAACAGTCTTTACTGTGAAGAAAGCAGCGTTAGATAAACATCATTCAGAAGGGTCTCTCTAATTGTCTGAACCTCCAGAAATAATTTGCCTCGAGCATCGGCAGTAGATAGGTGCGGTTTTCAGATCATCAAGAAATATCTTTGGCTAGCATAAACTCAGTGCTGTGTCATCCTCTTGTTTTAATTGACACTGGGTGGATCGCTTACTCATCCTAATGTATTTGCAAATCTCGATTAAGTCACAGTAGTTAAATGTCAATATATTCTTAGATGTTTTATAGGCTGGGGGGTTACCGACCTTTTTGTGTTTGAAAACCTCACCCAGAGATGATAAAGGACATTTCCTGATACCTAGGCACTGGATAGTGCCAGCAGCAGCTGCCAGCAGCTGGGGTGGCCCTGGGAAGGTGCAGTGCTCATCAGAGGCAGCCCAGCAGGTATCCTCACCCCCTGATCAGGCAGCCTTTGGAAACAAGCTGCCATCCTCTCGCCTGTGGTCCTGATGGAGACCACATCCAGGGAGCAAGGAGCACCAGGCCTCCCAGGGCCGCTGCGCGAATCCAACTTCTGCTGGAGCAGCAGGCCTTGCAGCTGGCTTCTCTGTATGTTGTTGGCAAGCCACGACAGAGAATCACAAAAAGGTGGTTTGAAGATGACCTTTTTTGCCTCTCAGCCTCATATTTTTATTATCTACTCTTACCCTCTCGTTTTGTCCTCTTGCATGTATCGTTCAAATCTTGGTATCCTGTTATGAGTGTCCTGCAGTTTCCCCCCTGGTCAAATGCAGAGGCTGTGCAGTGTCGCTGCACCCAGAGTTCATAGCTCATGTAGCTGCCAGCACAGAAAAAATGTGTGTATCCTCCAGGAAGCTTGCCAAAGTGCTTGGAAATTCCAACTGGAAGGACTGTCCCACGGAAGAGAGGCCACTATGCCAGTAAACAACATCTGTCTCTGCTGCATAAAACTGGGGAAAGATTGGTTTCCTGGGACCTTGCTGTATTTCCAGATTAATTGCTTCCAAGTGAAATAGGTAGAAGGCATTGATATTGTACTGGCAATATCAGACGTTTGTATTTCATTTACTAAAAGACAAGTTCTGTTATATTTTCGCATGAATAACAAGTGGCCTGATGGAAGTTTCTGTGTGCTGGGTTGTATTTGAATATGGTAAAAATCAGAGTCATTCTATGAGGGAAAGAAAAGAAAATACGACTGAATTATTGACTATTTTTTTTTCTTTTTTTAGGGAAGTGGGTTTATATTAACCTGTCCTCAAAAATATTTTATGGCTAACAATTTGGATATTGATAAAATATCCGCAGCACTGACTTTCCACTGTAATCTGTTTCTTGGCTATGTTTTAAATACTGCTTTTGGTTGGATCTTCTCTCCTGTTTTGTCTGCAGGGGATTTAGCAGGAAGTAATGTAGCTCCTTTTTTTTTTATTTTGCAAATCTGTATTCATATGTGAATCAAAATATAATATCCCATATCCAATTATCCGTTTTTCCTTTGTGCATATGTGTATAAAAGCACATAGATGTATGCTAGTATTTACCATTGATGTGTACAATACCCATTATTTTAATAACATAATGCATACACTTACACATGTATAGTTATTATATAGGGGTATATAGCAATAGCAGTTGCAATTATATGTATAAATGCAATGTACGTGACGGGAAAGATTGTAACAGTACCCGAACAAATGCTGGCTATTACTGGTGGTGCTTATCGCAGAGAGAAAATTAGCCAAAATAACTGTAGTGGATTATGTGCACCTGAAAAAGTAGCTCGTCTGCAAGTGTCATTCTAATTAAAATACATCTTTAATCCAGAGAAAATGCACAAAGCACGGAAACCCTGCTGTTATTAGTAATAAATTCCCCACAAGTTCCAAGATGTTATGAACATCTACAGGCAGAAGTTACTGCACTTTCACAAGGGCAATGTGTGGCTGCAGAAAGGCCTTAACACTTCTGCTTTAGCATTGTGGCTTCTCAGCATCGACAGCTCATGAAGCCTCTCCTCTCCCCAGAGCAAGCACGCGCAGCTCTGCTGCAGGGAGAGGTAAGCAGCTGGACTTGAACCCAGCTCCTGTGTGCCTGAGCAGCTCACACAGAAGCACTCAGCGTTACTGACATTTCATCCTGAGGCTTCTGTCACTGAAAGGAGGGAGGTGGGGACACAGGTGCCCTGCTCCCATCACTGGCTTCCCAGCCAGGTCTGCTGCCACAACAGGCTGAGCCATCTTTCGGCAACGAACAAGGACCAGGAGATTCTTACAACAAGCAGAGACAGGAAAAATAATGACTGCTCTCGGGGTGAGATGCATGAAGTGCCACTAGTATTTCTGTTGCAAGATGGTGGTATGTGAACTTGTTTAAATGATACAAAGCAATCCAATATTATTATACTAATTAAAAGGAGAAGGATGGCAGACCAAGCACTTTTGCGTCTTAGGTACTGTCTGTGAGGTTTTAAAGTCTGAAAGTCATCTGTGCAGTCTTTAAAAAAAATGCTTATGCCAATACAAAGTTTATCAGTTTAATGATACCCGCAGTCAGTGCAGCACATATTCCTACATACAGACAAATCGAGGGTCTGATCTTGGATTTACAACCGTGCTAAAACTTTCAGAGTTCTGAGTGCACAAGGAATGCATAATCAGATTTTAAGTTCACAGCTGCCTTGAATATCACTTAACAACATATTTTCCTAAGGCTTCCTCCAAGCTCTGAGGGAGAGGAAAAGATATTAATTAAGGGTGCTACACCAGTTCATACCAGCCAGAGATCCAACCTAATAGTTATAGTCCACAATAGAAAGAAGAATCTTGATAGAGATCTCCCAGAGACATATGTTAATTATTGCAAAGATAATTACGGGGTGCAGTGATAGGAGCTGATGAGTACTCTTTACTCACACTGGATCCTGTGGGCCAAGCATGAAATGGTGCTGCTCTTTTCATAAAAGCTGTGAAAGTATTAGCACGACACTCAGGAATATTCAGCAATTCTAAGAAAACAGTCCTAGATGAGTACTATGTGTATATTAACTAGCAGCTCTTCTGAGCAGAGCAGGCATTTTCAGATTTATCTTGATATGCTAGAAGGAGTGCAGGAGCCTGACGGCTGTATTTCAAGTAATAAATACTTTATGTTGTTTTATCATACCTTGTCCCAGTAATCTCATGTTTCTCTGGATTCATCCAGTCCACACCTCTGCTCTTGTACCCACAAGGTTTTCCCTACAATCTGTCCAAGATGTTGATCTGCTGAAAGGGTTTCCCTACACCAGCAGACCACTTGACAATGGGGTTCATTGGGGCCATCCTGGAAATCTCCTTCCTTAATGTGGTACAAGCTTTCCAAATGCCCTCTGAACATTTATAATATTGGACACTACAGAAGAGAGGGGTGGGTGGAGAACTTCTAATACTGGGGGTGTTGGAGGGTATCTGATCATTCTGCTATTTACTTATGGACCTGTTGTCTGTGAATGTGTTGGACGTTGCTCAGCTTTTTTCATTTGAACTCTGACTGCGTCTGAGAATAGCTGAAAGCCCAGAGTAAGAATGATGCTAGACACTAAATTGTTGCAGTTTTATCAACATGAAGACAAGTTGTAGGAAAAGACAAACCGATTTTTCTCTCTGACTTCTCAGACTATAACTTTTCTGTTTACATTCCTTGGCTCCATCTCATATTTGTAGCATTTTTCCATCTTACTTTTGCTATTTGGTTCCTGCAAGACTTTGTCTACCTCTTTGTACACATTTCCTTCTTTCCAGTTCCTGAATGTTTTTTGCTTATTTTCAGTACTTCCTTTCTGTTTTTTTCCAGTTCTCATATTCTTGTTTTCTCTCACACCACAAATCCATCACATAAAGCTAACAGCCTAATGCCATCTTCCTCATTACATTATCTTGCATTTATTTCACAAAGATTTTTCAGAGCAGGTCCCAGAAAAAAACCCTCTGACCCTGTGCACTTAAGCTGGATGTCATATGTGGCTTCTCGTGTTTTTCTCAACTGAAAGAGGTGTGAAAGCATTTGTGAACAAGTAGGAGTGGCTTCTGAGACAGCAAGAGTTGAGGTAGATGTGTGTCTGCCTGCATTTCTGTCACAGCTGTCATTAGAAACATCAAGTAAGATACAGAGTTATGTGGAGGGGCTTGGTCGGAAGTCAGAGGCAATCTATTCAGTCCCATCTGGCACTGTAGTCTCTTTTGGACTTTTAAACATTATTGGGGCTCAATGGCTAAGTAAGGAGGAGCCAGATCAGGCCCAAGACTGACCTGCTGCTTTAGGCAGTCCCAAGCTCTAGAGCCACAGGTTGACTCCCTCACTCCTTGGCAAAGAGTCCTCACTATGGGAGAGGGCTCATGAGAGCCTTGCTCATGCTGTCCTGCTAGAGGTCATGTCTGGACCTCTCCAGGGAGTACCGAGGCAATGCAGTGTGCCAGGTACGTATCCAGAGACTGTGATGTGGGACCATGAGGCCACAGAGCTCCACCTGCACTGGCTGTCTCCCTCAGTGCCCAGCAAGTGCAGGGTCCCTCAGGGCCTCCAGGGCACTCAGAGCCAGGCACAAGGGCCTGAGGCAGGTGGGGCAGCCAAAGTGGAGCAGAGCTGACAGCAGCACAGCATGCTGTTCAGCAGCATTTCCTACTGCCTGGCCTTAGGGCTGCTCCTGCTCTGCTGCTGAGGTGCAGTCAGTGCCTTTAATGCTGCTTTGAAACAGGCTTTTAGCAATCCCAAAGAGCAGGGAACTCCTTGGTCCCCTTCAGGTTTTCTATCAAGTAGAGTGTGGCTGTATCTGCAGGTTAACATCCTTTGTAATGAATGTCCACCTTTACAACCTTAATTTATTGACTGAGTTGCAGACAACACGACTCCCTTCCTACCATGCACATTTGAAGAGCTCTGCCAGTAAATTGAAAATAATCTCCAAAATACTTTTGATACCCCAAGGCTCATAAACACCTCCAAAGCCTGTCATAGCATCATTCTCCCAGCCTGTTTTGCACTGCTGTTGAACAGAGCTCACAGCTAGCTGCAGTGCTTCCAGAGTGCTGCGTGTGGACTAGAGGTCCTTCCAGGTTCGGTGCCTGTCATTCTGTTTGTGTTGAACTTCATCCTCCAGGGGCCTCAGCAGATTTGTCATGAAGTAAAGGACTGTAAGGTGGTGTCAGTACAACTGAGGGAAGTTGGAAAAGTGAATACATCTTCACTGTAAGAGAAATGAAGCTCTTAATTTTTCAGAACTCATCACCTGCTTGGGGCTATGTGGCTTTGTGGTTGATAAAGATATTCATTTTATTTTGATTTTTTTTCTTCAACTTTGTACAGTTATATCAACCTTCCTTATATGCCTTTCAAAACCACAATCTGCAGCTCTGCCCTGCAGACACAGTTTTAGGAAAAGCCACAATCCTTTTATAAGCTAGGTATTATTGAAAGGCAAGGTTATACTTTGGGCTCTGTTCTGTTCTAGCTTTGTGGTGGAAATATGCTGATTGCCTCCCCTTCTCCATATATCCTCCAGTGTGGAGGCAATTTAGACCTGAGTCCTTGTTTCCTCCCCAGTGAGGGAGCAGACCCAGTGCTTTGTGCAGTAAAAAGAAATAGATCCACTCCCTGCACAAGACCTCCCTTTAATTTTTTACTCGGGTATCACTAGAAGGTCAGATGAAATCTGGCCCTAGAGCATTTCATCTGACTCATTTTTTGTACAGCTTCTTTCATGTAAACAGTACAGTAAAGCACTTCACAGAACAAAGGAGTACTTGAGAAGCTGGCTGAAGATGTTGGGTTCATTAGGTTCACATAAGGCCAAATTCTGTCCTTCAGGACACACCTTTCATTAAGAGTTAGTTCAAGCAGCTGGGGAATGGAAATTATCCTTTAATACAGTTGTATCAAAGGGATTCCACTTGACAGTTTTCTCATTTCTTTCTACAATTGGAAATGCTAGCAAAAGCCCTAGAACAATAGTTAGTTTCTCCTTTGATTTATTCCATGTCTCAAACTTGTTGTCTAAATTTTTTAAAGTTGTGTAGGACCATAGGAGAGCCCCGTTTCTCTTGGTAACTCACAGATGGCCAACTTTCCTGCCTTCGCTCTCACACAGAAACCAGCTCTTCAGGTTTCAAGCTGTTTTGTGGCCTCTGTAGAATAGGAAAAAAGATGTTGTTCCAGAAAAGGACCCACCTGCTGGTGTTTGTGCTATGATGTCTGTCCCTCTGAGCCAGCTGGTCTTTCCTTGCAAAGACACAGATGGAAGTAGGAAGGTTTGTTTGTGTTCCCAGTGGTGGTGACAGCCATGAAGGAGGCTGGGAGGCAGATGGCCTCATCAGGACCAAGAAGAGATGAGATGGGTTTGCAGATAGAAAGTCAGTAAGTGTGCTGACAGCGCTGGGCAGACAGCACACTGCCCAACATCCTGAAGGTAGCAGTTTTGCTTGTTGAGAGACTGGGAGGAATGGTCCACAGAAAGTGTCTAGACTCACATGCTCTCTGTAAACATCATCTTCCACTGCCAGCGATGGAAGAGGTTTGACTGAGTAGGACATTTCTACTCTCTTAATTAGGATCTGATATTTGAAATTACTACTGTTCCTCAGTGAAATTTTGTAGCACTTGGATTGCAACAGTAATCATGAATTAAATTAAATAATCAGAAATTATGTCTGGCCCAGTTTTTATTGTCATAGGACACTTTTCTTTCTCATACGTGTTCGTCCTTACGGTCTGCTCGCAGCAGGTCATGCATCTGTTGGTGTCTCAGTCTGTGCTTCTGAGGGGTGCATTTAAAGTCTTGAGGAAGAGTAGAATGAAGAGTGAGAGAGCTGGAAATGGATAATGTATCAGACCTGGGCTCATTCTTCTTAGATCCAAAATTTCTATTCTAATTGAAAAGAAATACTCTTGTTTTTATTCCAGGTAGAAGGGTGAACAAGGCTGACATAGCGAATTTTGTCAGACTCATATTCCATTATCAATCTGATTTACCTCACTTAATCCCTCTGGAAATTGTATCTGACCTAATTTTTTCAGCAGTGACTCTTACGGCAAGAGCAAATAATAGGGGTGACCCTGTGCATTCCTGCCGTATCTCTTTCTCTGTAACATGGATGATTGTAGCCTCAGACCACTATTTCCTGTGAAGAGGCAAAGTCAAAGATCAGTTCAAAGCAGCCGATGTGTTCTTGCAAACTCACACTTGGCAGTACTGTATGTGGGTAAATATTGCCAACATATATCGATTGCTTTCTCTGCTTCAGCCAACAGACCCAAAGTTATCAGCCAAGAACTCGTTATTTGTAAATGACACCTCATATTGTCTGGTGTTGTGTGAGCTGTATCAATTCACTGCACACCTCACCTGCTTGGAGCATTACTGGCTTTATAGGGGATTCTGCTGTTTTTAGGAACAGATTTGGTGATTCCCCCTTTAATCCAAATTTAGCACAGATCCAGACTGCTAATAGCAAGACTTCCAGTGATGGCCACTTGCCATGTTTTAGGGAGCTGTCTGTCTCTTGACTCACTGCAGCACTGTGAGGTGGAAGCCGTATAAATGGCTTTTCTCTGTCTTCATCCTTTATTGTTCCAGCGTGTGTGCGTCTGCACTTGCATGTGAGGGTTTGTGTAACCTGATAAGATGCCTTACAGTCTATTCTGTTAATAAGTCTTCTGTATTGCTGCTTCTGCAGACAGCAGCTGAGCTGTCTGTGCGCGCATGGTGGGTGATGGAGAATGTTCAGAATTCAACAAGTGTCCGCTGGCTCAGCTCCTTTTTCTCCCTCACAAAGACAGGCTGCAGTGCGGAGGAAAGCGCTCTGTCCTCCCAGCAGCCATGCCCTGGGTGGCTGGGGGTCCTGAGGGAGGCATGTGTTGGGATTGAAGGGCATAGAAGAAAATTGTTTCCCAAAAGAAGTTCTACCCCTTTGCCAGAAACAGGCCTGCTTTATGAAAAGAATGATGAAGCTGAGTGTGTTTGTGTTGTGTAAATATAGAAGCTGAGAAGAGGAAATCTTTTATTGGGTTATATTGTTCTTCCATGTACTAGACAATAATTACTGCTACTAAGACGAGGTCGAATAGGTCCAATATCAATGTCTGAGGCACTACAGAAACGTGGCAGAGACATACCCTGCATTAAGACATAGGCTATTTCAAGAAGATGGGGAAAACCATTACTGCCTTTTCTGATATGATGTTGGTGCTTATGAATACACAGAATCGGTAACACAACAGGAATGCCTCCCTCTAACAGCAACCACTACATGTAGTAATTTGTTTTGGAATCCTTTCCTAGACTGGAAGGTATACAGTGGCTTATAAATGCTTTCACTATTTGTTCTTTCTCCTGTGGTCATTAATCAACTCATACTTTTGTTTAGCTTACTGTTACAAAGAAAATCATGCTTTTTGTATTGCACAGCTGCTGTGTGATAAGGAAACTTCAGGACCTTCCTCCTCTCACCTAACTCCTCCTCAGTGCATCTATGTGTAGGAAATGAGCTCAATCGCTCCCAGCCTCAATAGCGCTGCCTACATCAGCTGCTGGTACTGAGGACAGCCCAGCTGGGAGAGCAGCTGGAGGGGGCTTGAACAGCAGCCCACCACCGCACCTCACAGATTTTCTGTCCCCCAATACCCAGAACATGCCTTGAACTAGGAGTGATTTAACTCTGTAATGAGATTCCTATTGTTTGGACCAGTCCCTCAAATAGAAGAGATAACATCCTTAGTTTCAAAGTATTTGTGATACTAAAAGCCTCTGTTTCCTTCCTTCCTTCCTTCCTTCCTTCCTTCCTTCCTTCCTTCCTTCCTTCCTAGGAAGGGAAATGGAGGCAGAAAGGAACAGAAGAGCTTCAGCAGAGTGTTCTCCCTCTCCTTTTATGCAGATGGATATGTAGGTCCTTGTGTGGAGTACTTGTGATAGGATGGATGGTGCAAGCTGCTGGAGAACTGCTTTGGACGAGCTTACAGTTCTGCAGTTGGAAGGTTAATGGGTAAGGAATTATTACCTGCTCTTGGATCTCAATTACGCAATCTTTGTCTCTGGTCTTCTACGAAGAAAGAAAATTGAAGCAGAAATGAAATTTATTAGCAGGAACAGTTGCATTATGAATGTAGTAAATGCTGATGTCTTATTGCAAATGAGGTATTTGCTAAATAGAAATGCTTTTAAAACAGTATAATCCTTCACTGTCCCTTCAGGACAAACAACTGGAGAGCAGTGATTGCAGAAATCATTTAGGTCATGCAAATCAAGCTCCAGCAGCAATGTTTCCTGCGGTCTGAAGGGAAGGCTGGACTGTCCTATTAAGACGCCTTGTGATGATAAAACATGATTAAAATGACTTAGAAGAAATTACTAAGTGGGGGTCAAGAAGGGCTAAGAAGGGCAGGCTGATCATGGACCTGTGCTTTTAAATGGACTAATTCCAAGGGAGTGTGTTTATCATAGTCACACATAAATGGCTGAACAATAATCACACCAA
This sequence comes from Penelope pileata, assembly GCA_013396635.1. Classification (NCBI taxonomy): domain Eukaryota; kingdom Metazoa; phylum Chordata; class Aves; order Galliformes; family Cracidae; genus Penelope; species Penelope pileata. The sequence continues at coordinate 827,477 of WBMW01004573.1, read as the reverse complement.
AATTATGTGAAAATTATAGCCCTTCCAGGGGCTGAGGGTAGTTTAGTAGCTTTTTTATGTACAGAGCTGATTTATATCAAGTGACACAGGTCTAAAATTCTCACATAATGTTTTTGCAAAAAATGACGATCAGCTTTCTTCTTGGCTTAAATTTGAATGTCACTCAGAGAAATATCAAGTTACACACTATTACACAGTGTAAGCAGAATGTAGCAAAAGGTACTGCAGCTAATGCTGCTGCAGTAAGCTTTATTGTGCCGAGAAGCCAGCTCTGCCGTTTGCAGATCCTGGAGATGCATTTCCTGTGCAGCGACACTGGCCTGCCTGTCCAGCTGAATGAAGAGACTGTAATTGCTTTCTTTAATGGAGCTAAAAAATCAGGGGTATTTTTTATGTGTGGCAATACCTGGAGGAAGAACATCAACCACACAGTTTGGTTACTACAGGCTGCGTACCGGCCCTCCGCAGCTTGCGGAGTGTTGACTCGTCAGTGTTATTGCACAGCAGAGCTGAGAAGTACCTCTTTATAAGCTAATGGGTATAAACCAGATTGAACTGCAAGCTGTCTCTTGGCAAACACTGAGGAGCATGTCTGTTCTTCCTCCCCCCTCCTTCCCAGTCACCTCTTGCTTTAATTCTCAGAATTATTTCTATTTCCATCCTACTGAGACTTTGGTGCTATGGGGCCAAGGGCAGTTCTGGTGCATGCAGTTCCCCAAAGTCCCTAACACCAGCCTGAAATCACGTGCTCACTCGACTGCTGGCTCCACATTAAGTTTTGAAGAATGCAGATTTTTGATGAGCTACCAAAGCGAGGAGCTGGCTGGCTCTGGGTCTCCGTTAGCTGCTTCCCAGCCTTCCTCAGAAAAGGCAAATGGTTGACGAGGTGAGGAAGGGTTAGGGAGGGCAATGGTGGTGGCTGGCATGAAGTGGAAGGGACAAAAAGGCTGTCTTTGTCCTGACCATAGAGTTGTAGGGGGGAAAATCAAAGGCCAATTAGATCTCCACCTGACAGTGCTCTGAGGAACACACCAGCTAATTGTGTACGAGGTGTTACTGTGACAACCCAAGAGGCAGTGGCACGCTGAAAACAAAACACGGAAATGTAAAGCTGAAACCAGAGGAGGAAAAGAAGAGAAGATAAAAGACATGAAAGAAAGAGGAAAGGAAGTGCAAAAGAAGTGAAAGCAAAGAAAAAGGTCAAAATACAATTTGAAAGGATGGAGAGAAAAAAATAAGTAGGTAGCAAGAGAGCATCAAGACAGACCCAGGACCACGAACAAGACGTCTGACAGCCAGAAAAATGGTTAGAAAGCAAGATATCAGGATGTGGTGCTTTCATACAATAGACCCAGGGCTGCTTTGGGTGGAGCTTTTTATTCTGACTTTAGCTATCTAAAAATTGGGTGTTCAGTCTGAGAAGTCTTCAAGGCTCTGTCTGTAGTTAGCAGAGAGATGTGTACTACTGGAGACTCAGTTGTTCTGATGTCAGTGTAAGGTGGTGGCTTCGCAGACGTTCCCTTTGCTGTCAGAGGCACCTTTAATTTAATTCCAGCTCTTTTTGCCTCAGTACCTTGTTGTTCTTCTGCACTGTCCTAGGAAAGGTGCTGGTGAAATTGCTGTGTACAGTGCTAGGAAATCAGGAGAACTCTCATTAGTCCACATATTGATCACTTGATTCACAGAGTGGCCATGCCATTTACTGACCTGCTTGAGGGATACTCGTGGGGGCAAAAATGGGTGGCTAAAAGAATGACAAGACCTGGTTAAACTGTTTCTGCCTGGGGAAAAACTCTCTGCTTCCTACGCTGTGAGACACGGGAGTGGCTTGCTCACTGGAGTTTCTCATTGGGCAGAGAGAGCTTTGATGTCTGGCCTAGGCCAGCAGCCTCTTCTCTTCATGGCAAAGATTGGGTGAGACGAACATCACCCTTTGTAACCAGCATTTCATGTCAGCTACTCATCGCAACCTATGGCATATTTAGGCTGCTAAAGGCAAGGCAGCGGAGTTAGTTTTGTGACACAGCAGTCAGGAGAGCACAAGGAAGCTGCTTGGGAGGAGTGCTACTTGTGGCGGGCTGCGTGGGGTGTTGCACGCCGCGTGGTCGCCGAGCGGCTCTGAGACGTTTCACTGCACGAAATGACATCCCATATGGCAGGAACTTACTTCTGTAATGTTTCCCATATTCTCCCTGCTATACTCATTTTCCTGCTGGGCTAATCGCTTTGGCAGTGTAAACAGCACCCGTGTCAGTTACCTTTTGCATTTAAAAGCTGTTCATATATAAAAATTTGCAACTAATTACAGAAAGGAAATTCTGATACAGCAGCTGTCAGAGGGCAGTGAAAATTAATAGAAACCAGTTAAATGAAAACAGCCTTTATATAAAACAACTAAAATGCATGGTTGATTTAAGTGTCTGGCCAGCTTGGATTAAGAAGTAATCTACACTGGGCACAGACCTCCAACAGTAACTGCACTGCTAATGAGTGAACAATTCTCTTATTATAAAATCATTATCAGCCAATAAAATGAGCTCAAACCACAAAATAGGAGCAAAGTTCAGGGATCTGAGAAATTATAGTTTAGCTCCATCACTGAAAATGTCAGGAGATTAAGAGAAGCTCTATATAAGTCACTGCACAGTGGAACCCATTGCACAAAAACAATCCCTAAGTGCCATGGCAACATTCTTGGGCTCTTCTGAAATGAAATGCTGTTTCTAAGGTGAAAGAATGGGACCTCAGTATTTACTCTCAGCTCTCCATGCCCACCTTCATCCCATAAGTATGGTTCACACAGCTTCTAATTATCCAGGAAAATACAGGCAAGGGAAGACAGGGGTGAACGCTTGGCTTAGAGAAAAAAAATGAGTAATACAAAGCATATCTGAATTAGGCTTTAACAACATACAACGAGAAAAAACAGTGAGCTAGCATTATGCCCACCCATGCAGTCACAGCTCCCCATGGAGGGCCCATGCTGCGTCTGGACCCGACCTGGGCTTGCGCAGAGTTGTCTTAGGAGCTACCATGAGCAGGGTGGGCAATCAGCGATGGCTAATGGGCAGCTGACTGGTGCCAAAGCTGACAGTGAACCTAAGTGGGGATTTTTCTCAAAAAAAGTTATACCAGGGGGAGAGTTTATGACATGGCACCTCTCATTTGGCTGGGCTCTGCTCTTCAGGTCTTGCAAACTGCACTCACGACTTTCTGCCTGAAGAGCTGCAGAACAGATCTGTAGCACCCTGCTATTCTTCGTGATGGACAACGAGGGAGTAGCTGAACCCAATCCAATTAATTTGCTCCTAGAGGGATGAATAAAGGCAGATTCAGAGGAGTCATGACTGAGCAGGAGAAGAAACAAAGTGTTGGAGGGAAGAGACTGTAGCAAGGTCAAATGTTTTATGTAAAAAAGCACTGCTTGTTTCTTCTTAGGCAAGTTTTGTACCCTTGCCACAGAATCACAGTCTAAGCGTGGTCACCTGGAATACAAACAGGCAGTTTATTGTGCTACTTTCAGGCTGTTTGCAGCTTCAGGAAGACACCAGTGCAGTGGTTGATGACACGGGCACATGTTCAAGGTTACCTTCACACAACCATAAGGGAGAGGAGAGGCACCATGGCAAGTTAGGTTCTAGACCAGAGTCCCGAAGAAAGTGAATCCTTGCAAATTACAGAGCATGAAATCACAAAATATTGGGGAAAAAGAAAGTATTAAAAGATATCTACAAACTACTAGAGCAAAGACAGCAAATCTATGACTCAGAATACAGACATATCAAATTAAGACACAGCAACAAAATTACTTAGTATAATGGCAGTTAGCTCTATTATACAATGCTTTAATTTGTAGGTCTGAAAATTCTATATGGAAATGAAGCAAATACCACTTTTTTTTTTTTTTTTTTTTCCATATTACAGATACCAAGTGGATTGAATCATGAAGAAGCCTAATGACTAACCCACGCAGAAACACCGGATCATTGTTGGCCTGGGTCTTACTCGGACCTTTTTGTATGCCAAAAATAATTTTAATCTGTAGGTTTTATTGGAAACTGATGCATATCAGTCTCCTGTAAGAAACCTTTGAGTACCTGGTACATTGCCAAGGCTGTAGTTTCAGGCCTAACATATTTAGGATACTTCACAAATGGGCTAACCTTGTAGCGTGTGCTCACAAACTGTGTAACTAGGCAACTAAAAAAAGAAAAGAGACTCCATGGCAGTTATCTAATCTGTCTTAGGAAACCTTTGTCCTGCTGGGCAACTTAAACCAAGAGATGGTGTTGAGAGAAATTAATATTCTCTCTTAAATTCTGTTGTCTCACTCTGTAGTATAAAGAAGAGTTTTGTATAATTCATGCAGCTGTATTATCCTAATTTTATTCTGAACCACCAGTCTGCAGCATATCTTCCACATCAGAAAGGCAAAATATTAATTTTTATAGGATTATACCTCTTCTTATTAAAAAATTCTATTAACTAAACAGCAAAGCATTATTGTTTAAGCACACAAATTTTGTTTCGCTACATCTGGCTTCTCTACTGTTAATCAATAAAAAATAAAGGAGGAAGCATAGCTCTGGGCTCTTTCTGTTTCTTTTTATCTATTCCACTTTGTAGATCTGTACTATGGAGCCACCTGGGACTTATGGTTTTGAATATCCGTGGAAATACACAGATCACTTCTAGTGACCCTGGTGCTAGTCGGAAGGATCCTGCAGATGAACCTTCATTTACCTCCACCAGCCAAGCTAACTCCTAGTAGCTACTTGTGCTGTGTCGGAGTGAACGTCAAGGAGATGACACAAAGCAGATGTTGTAGTGCAAGGCAGTGGCTGAGTTTTCTCAGAAGAGTCAGGAGCCAACTTTCTTACAGAACTTTGTAAATATGCCTCAGTTAAGACACAAAGTGGTAAGCTATCATAATTAACACTATGGATCCCAATGTTAAGAAATAACAGCTCCTTCAAGGAGATGTCTTTGCGGTTGGAACAGTGACTTTGGTGATTGTGCAGAAAAGTGAGTTATACCTGAAGTATAATTTAATACTATGAACTGAGCTGAAGGAGATGAAGACTATACACACCATGATTATCCGACATAGCAGGTTATCTGTTTTGGTAATAACTGTAAAACCTCTCATAAAAAAAGCCAAAATAGGGTAAAAACACCCTTCCCAAATATTATCTGGAAATGCAGCAGCTTTTACGTAGCCTCATCTGTTTCTGCAAAGGATTCAAATGCCTCCTCAGGGAGCAGCGGTTCCTGGGCAGAAGTTCCACTGTGAAGCGTTCTGTGTGACTGGAGCCGGGAAGGAAAATCAGGCCTTTCTCTCCGGATGTAGCTGAAGTCATCTGCGAACCGTTCAGTAATCTATATGTCTTTCCAGAAGGAGATTAATGATTGCCCACTTTCCAATCATCTGCTTGCAGCAGCCGGGCTGTGTGGAGCTCCTCTTGTGCACCACATCCTGAAAGGTTTGCTGTTTGCAAAACATTTTACCATTTTCCACTTTAGAAGCTTCTAAATTTAGTAATGGTACATAGCTCTGTCTCCCCAGGGGCCTCTGGTTCAAAAGTCTAGCTCTGTTCTGAATGCAAGTTTACAGCAAACAGCACTGCAAACATTGCAGTGGCTGAACAACAACCTACATCTGTTCTTCAGGCCCGAATCTTTAGCCAGGCAATCTGAGGGTGCAGCAGACCAGGTGGGGTGCTTGGGGGTGCAGCAACTGAAGGCATTTTCTCTCAGTCCTCTCTCAGTGTGGGCTTCCCAGCAGCAGAGACACAGGAGGTTCTGGTTGTCCCTGTGGGCGCCTGAGGCCCGGTGGCTGCTTGCAGGCCCCACCTCGTGTTGCCGTGCTGAGACGCAGTCGGTCAGTTGGACAAGAGCTCTTCTCTGCAAAATCCTCCTCGCTGGGGCTACTCTGCTGCTTGCACTGCTGTCATTCACCATCCCTCCCACTGCTTCTGGGCCCTTGTCCTCAGAGGGAAGCAGAAAGCAGATCTCACCCTCTCTGAACTGCTGAAGTTTGTTTACAAGAGCAATACACTGGGAAGACAGACTTTTATGTAGGGAAAGATGTGTGTCAAAGCATGAGTCATTGAGCCTTTCATTTACTCACATCTTCAGAGAAGGTATTTTGGAGTTTGGATTCCTTTCCAACCACTTTCTGTTCCTAGTTTGTCCCATGCTGGCTCATATCGTACTGAATGTCTCCCACCATACTGATTTCTTCTCCTCCATAGCTCCTCTTCCAGCAGGTCTGTTGAAGCTCTTCCTTTCCCTCTTTCAGCTTTCTGTACAGGTCCTGCAGGTAATTCTCCTCAGCGTCCACTTCTCCCTGCCCACCTTGAGCCCAGCATAATCTCATCCGCGTCCACGGAATCAGGTGACATTGTCAAGTGGCTGACTGGGACTTCCACCCCTATGCCAGAGCACATAGCAGCACCTCTCTCTGCGACAATTCCCAGCCGATGTCAGGTCAAACCAGCATTGTGCAGCAGCTATTGCTGACTAAAGTCATTTCACTGCTTTAGCGTTTCCCGTCTGTATTAATACAACTACAAACACTTTGCTTTTTTTGCTTTCTCTTTCTTTCCCTTCTCTCAGTAGCACTAGCAACAACAATAAAACATTTTCCATAGGAACAAATTCTTAAGTTATGAAGTCTAGGTTCAGACAAGAAGCGCTTATACTGCCTGGAAAAGAGAAGGCCTTTGTTTGAGCACAACAACCAGCCATGAAGGAAATACAGAAGTACACTTGGCCAAATTTTTCAGTTTCAGTTTCAGTCAATAAGCTGCTGCTAACAGAATAGAATGTGTCTTGCTGAGCTTAATGCTTGTGCGGTATTATTTTAGATATTCTCCCTATATTCTCTGTTACTTCATGGCACAAAGGATGTGTTTTTTCTCAGTTTACACTAAACTTCACGCTTCTGTTGTGAATTCCTTTGAAGGCTACCAGGAGCTGCACAGGGACTCTCTCCTGCATGTTTAGTAAGGAGGAATGGTAGGAAACAGAAGATGCTGATTATGAAACTACAGGGGAGTGAGTCTGTCTAGCCACACTGCAGCATAAATTCAGCTCAATACTTATCAAAAAACAATACATATACACTGTTCCACTATGCAGCCAACTTTAGATTAGTTCTTGAGAATTTTTCTAATAGATTCACTTATGCATGACAAAAGGCTTATAGCTGAAACCAGACTTTCTGGAGATCAGGAACTTTCATCGTATAAAGTCTTGTATTACTTTTTTGCTCTGTTTTTTGATTTCTTTTTTTTTTCTCATTTTTTTCCCCGTTTAAAGATCAGGTCACATATCTCTGATGTTTTGAAGGAGAAACACATCTGCTCTCTTCATCTCAAGGTCAAAGATCAAACCTAGTTTGTCAGTTCTCAAAATGTCTCCTGAAATATCTCCTTCAAACATCAGTAAGAAGAATCTTAAGCAATAACATGGAAGACAGAATACCAAAAATGTGAACCCCTCACCACAAAATGCTGTAGATGATTAAAATTAGCATGGATTCCGAAGTGACTAGACAACTTAATGAAAGATGAATCCATTGGGGGCTACTAAATGCAAAATCAACATGTCTGGTTGAGGAGTTCTCTGAACCACAAATTGCAGTGTACTCAATAGATATTCTGGGAATAACATCATGCACTTGCTCTCTTCCTAAATTATTTTCTAGACATTTACTGCTGCCTGCTGTTAGAGGCAGGGTACCGGGATGTGCTGACATTTTCTGGTTTGGTGTCAGTGTTTCTGTGTTTTTAAAGATTTCTGTGGGATATTTTACATTTTGTCATGGGAAAAATTGGAGGAAGGGTGGAATCAAATAACAACTGGTATAGGGACATGAATAGAGGTCACCAAGGGGAAAATTAAAAGAGAGGAAAGTTCCAAATATTGCCATTTCTCTATGTATTTGCTTACGTTCCTTCCATAACGTATTTATGATCTGAGGAGAGGCTAAGCCACTTTTTGGATGTGTTGCATGTAACCTGATGAGTCTTTAAAGAGCGAAGAGCGTGCTACAAGTTCTGATCCACTTCCAGTCAAAACAGTCTGCCTCTGAGTCAAAGGGAAACATGTGGTCAGTCTCCCCTTCTCTCTTCACATCCCTAGTGCTGCCAAATGTGTAATTTAAAAAGTCACATGTAATTTTCGTCAGCCATGCCTTAGCTAATCCATTTGGTTATAGAGTACCTGTCTCTTTCTTTCTAGCTTCCAAATAGATTTGTTTACTTGACTGTCTTTGTGGAATCCCTCTGTGGTCCTGAATGCTGATTCTTTCAGTCTCCCCTTAACTCAGTTCTGTTATTTCCATTCTCCATCTGCTGAATGATCAGCTTTGCAGTTACCGTTTTGCAAGCTAGGAATTCCTCACCCTGCCATTCCCTGCAGGTGGGGAAGGTAAGGATGTGGACTCCAGCCTTATTTTCACCAAGTAGTCTGAGCTAAGACCTAAAGTCTGGGAAACGGTTCAGACAGTTAGCAGCTGTGGATTTCTTACTGGCCTGAGATTTGACTAAATGTTTTATCTTCTGTATGTCTCAGATGATCTGTCTTTAAAGCCATCCATTCTCAGTGTTGTGTGGTTTCAAGCTTAACCGTTGCATGAATATAGAGTCAGTTTGGATCTGGTCAGACTTGGTAGTTTAGACAGTGTTGCGTAGACAGATCTACCATATCTAGAGTAAGTTTGTATCTGAGGCAGCCACTTCTGCATGCCAAAGAATGAACTGTCTAATCATGCTGGACTGAAGCTGGCTCAGCACAGAGGGACCTTGGGTATACAGGCACCCCATGGTTCAAGATGGCTTTGTGCAAAACCACCCTCAGTTTATTAAGTCTGGCACTAAAGCTGAGGTATGAATTCCAGCTGGACCTGATCTAACTTCTGCAGAGCCCTTTCTACATCTATGCTATGCTTCTCAGCCAGTTCTAAGCCTCTCTGCAGTGTGCAACAGGGACAAAAGGCCACACTTGTGTGGTCCTGAAGGAATCAGCGTGCTCCGGAAGGGCTTATTAGCACTAATGTGGCACCAGCCATCTTGTCTGACTTCACAACAAACCATTCAAATGCCTTGGCACCAAGTTGCTCAGTGTTATATTGCCTGCAATTTTCCATTAGTTTGGTTACTTCAGGCCTTTATTCCTCTCCTCCTCCCCTATAGCTCCGGATAATGCTAAGTTGGCAGCACTGAAAGCACTGATTTTGCCATAGCTGTGTGTATTATCAGACCCTGTAACTTTTATGGTTATTTAATGTGGTGTCTCAATTTTTGTCCACCCTCTTTTGGCTAGGCAGCCTGCATTTCAGGATCCTAGCCACGGAGCACAACAAAATTACTGGTTAACTCATCCCTGTAATGAGCTGCACTTAAGAGTTCTGTCTGTGGGATATGTGGAAGGGATGGGCCAGAGAGCTGGAAATAGGACATCGTTAAATACAAAGAACCACAATAACAACTACAATGTCACTGCTTAGATGGTTAGAACAGTAGCATGCACACAAAAGAAAAAACAGAAGTCACCAGTCTTGATAGAACTGGTTGCTACCAAAACATACAGTGAATTATCTGTTTTTTTTTTTTTTTTCTCAAAAGGAATACAAAAGCTGAGCATGAAAGTATTTTCAGATAAAAGTTATAATTGTATAGTATTATGTTAGAAGTAAAATCAGTGAAATGAGTAAAGAGAACTTTGAAAATTTGTCCTCCTTTGTCTATTCTCAATCAGATTTGAAAAGTTTCCAGCACTGTGTTCTTCCTTTCAGATGGTGCAGTACCTTGGCAGCTTTTCCTGAAGGCTTTTCATAACCTACTGTAATTGCTTTGAAATCTACAGCATTATCTGTAGAGTCTTCTTAAAAGAATATTACAAAAATTAGTAATGCAACTATTTTCCCATTGACATAAAAATGGAAGGATCACCTTTTCTGATGTTTTTGACTGTCAGAGTTCTGCCTTTTAGATCTACCATCATTGTCTTCTTCACTGTGCTTTTTTTTTCATTTGTTGTTTAAAAATATAATAGGTGCACCAACTTGCGTAACTATATCAATATTTTAAAAGCTACCAAATCTCACATATGCAAAAAAAGGAAGCTTAACAATCTTTGCTAATCTCTAATGCAGGATATATCAATTATTTATGAAGGTAGCAGACAAAGGGAGAACTGATCTTGAATGGAATCTTAAATACTACACAGGAGAAGCCCTGGGCAGCCGTGCAGTGCAGTTTTCTCGCTATTAAATCTACTAACCTGTCTATCAGGAGATAAACTGCAAGTTAGTCTCCAGCAAACTTTATACTTATTGACTGTGAACTGGGCTGAGTTTTGAAAAAGCAGGAAAGAATGAAGATATGATCCTGCTGCCCAAGCATTGTTTTGTACCAGCACCGATCGAGTTACAGCAGGTCAGCACTTTTCCCTCTCATCTCACTTTTTCTGCATCTCTTTTTTTTCATGCGTGTGGAAGGCAAATGACCTTTAGCAGCAGGATGGAGTGCTGTGGTGGAGGTCTTTACGTGGCAGTTAGGGAAACCCCAGGTCTGCATCCAACAGAACCTATAGCTTTCCTTCCCTCTGGATGAGTATTCACTTATTCTGCTGTATGCAATTGTAGCCTTAATGCCTATAAATGCTTGCAAATGACACAATGAGGCCTAATTGCAATTTTCTGAAGCTGAGTTTAATAGACTTTTAAATACTATTTGTCTCTATATCTGATGATGCTTTTCCATATTGATATTGCATACTGAGTTGCAGAGGCAGGGACTGAGAAGGACGAGCTCTTTTTCTCATCTGTACAGAATCAATTTCTGGATATCTCACTTTGGAAGAGGGGGGACTAGTGGCAAAATTCCACGAAGAAAGCAACAAGAATGGTCAGAGCTCAAGAAATAATCAGGGGAGCACAGGCTCTGAGGAAAGGCAGCAGGAAATGAGGTTACTTTGTGTGCAGAAATAGAGAGGAGTGACAAGCTGTCAGCCTTCAAACATGTTTTTGTCAGATGCATCAAGGCCTGCCAGAGACAGGACAGGAAACAGTCTGACCTCCGTGTTCATGCTGGATAAGACCAAAAGAAAACTATTGAGGAGGATAATGCAAGTACAACACGCGCTCCGGGTATCAGTGGAGATGTTTAATACTAGGGATAGTGAAGCAGAAGAGGAGTCCTAGGAAGCAGATCTCTAAGTTCTGGAGATCTTCAAGAGAAAGCTGGAGAAGCATCTGTGGGAAGTGGTAGAGGCAGTGCCCGTCTTACTCTGGGTAGTGGGGTGGACTAGGGGGTTTCCTTGAGGTCCCCTCCTGCTTGCTGCTTGTGAATCATCTACTATATAAAAAGATTTCCAGCATATTTCAGATGGAAACACATTTAGAAATCTGGGATGAAACCAAAACTACTACTCTTAGCTCTTTTTTGTGCTGAATATTTTCTTAGTCTCACTGGACACAAAACACTTACAAAACTTTGAAACAGCTGAATGAAGGCCCGGTGTAGAGACAGCAAGTGCCACACCACTGAAAGTGGTAGGAAGGCTTTCAAAGCATTGTAAGAAGGAAGAGGCTGCTGTCAGCCAAAGCAAGAGCTGCTTTATAAATTGGAGGGGTCTGCTACTTTCTCACTGTGCCACATTCTGTAAAAATAATTAAAAAAAAAAAGAAGAAAAAAAGAAGAAAAGCACAAATGTAATGGAAAATGCTTTAATCTCCCTAAGGTTTCAATATGTTCAAACTTTTTTAAGAACTAGGGAGTAGTTTTCCTTAGGGAAACTGTTTTCACCATTTTCCCCTTGTCTCATTTACTAAAAAACCTAGTGCTTTGAACTTAAAAAGAATCACGCAGAAATGATGATTTTATGAACACGACAAAGAGAATGGTGTCCGACATACTTTTCCTTTAGAAATATGCTCAGGTTTTCTCAGTTTGAATTTAGACATGCTACATTCTCCATTCTTTTTTAACCACATGCAGAAAATGCTGCCTTTATAGATTACACCTACATGAAATATAAGCCTTTTCCTTGTGATCCAAACAGAACAATTCTGTATGTCAGAGCTTTACAGGCATTTAACTTCAGGAGAGTGAGATCTTAAAGGTAAACTGCAAAGCATGGGGAAATTATGCTTTTGTGCGCTGAAGCGAGATAAATGGGAATGGTGGGATGCACAACGTGTTCTGGGGGGACCTAAGAAGCCACAGGAAAATTCAGTAAGTGTTTCTCCCTCTTTCTTATACCCTTTTCTCCTCCTTCTTCCCTGTGCTTTTCCCCTTCTCTGTAGCCCCCATGAAGTGCGGAACATTTGCTTTGAGACTGTGACAGGAGATGAGCAGAGGGAAAGGTTTTGGCTCACTTGCTGTGTGCAAGTGCTGCATGGCTGTGCTGGGGTTTTTACCTTGATAGAGCAGTTCACCTTCAAACAGTTCTTGAAAGCGAGTTTCAAATGGCCTTGGGCATTTTGGCTTGAAATGTAGAACGTATTTTGAAAAAGTGAGTATTGTAGCTTCATTGCTTAACTTAATTATGTTCTCAAATACTCCAGCCTTTCCTGCAGAGTTATTTTCATTATTGTTTGTAATTTGCATATCTTTGTCCTTACCGTTAGATTAGAAGACCAAAAATGCCATGAAGACTTAGAATCAACTGAAGCAACTGAAGATGATCTGGCTGTAGGTGCCCCTGTTCGGTGCAGGGGATTTGGACCAGATAACCTTTAAAGGGGTCCCTTCCAACTCAAATGATTCTATGATGTTTCATACAATCACTTTTTTTTTTTTTTTAGGTGTGCCTTAGGTTTATAGTACTGCGTTGACTTAGTGTCTTACTTATTATTGTGTGAAAAATTCAAATGAAAGAAATCAGACAGTTGTAAATTGCTGGCATATGTAGTAGTAAATTAAAGAGCAGGCATCAACAGAAATAAAAGCCTGAAATGGAGTTCTGAGGATGCACTGGGAAACTGAAGAAAGACATCAAAGCCAACAGAAAAAAATTAACAGCTTAGCAAGGAAAACTGGCTTTTAAGAAAAGACATTGGATTCAGCAAAGTGATTCATGGTCCATAGAGGATAAAAATAATGAAGAAGAACAGCAGGGACTGCGGTAAAAATGGTTGGAAATGAATACACCATGAAAAGAAGTTGGTACGGTCTTTACCAATGAAACTGATAGCAATTGGGCAATAATAAATTCTCAGGAATTGTCTGAAGATGAGATGATTTGCTGCTTGATGTTGTTATAGCATTGCTTACATGTCAGGGAACAACTGGCCTTTTAAGCCCATCAGATCACAAGATTCACGAACCAGCTTTTAGAGCTAAATCACAAAGAATCCCCCGGTAGTTTTTAATACTTAGTTATGTGACAGCCTGAAGGGTCAGAAAAAATGAGTGTCAGGCATTAGTAAAATTATGTCAGGGATTATCTTGTAACCCTTACTTATGCTTTTAGTCCCATTAACATTATGGAGTACAAGTATCGAGAGTGTGTGTGAATGACTCTCGCACATCATACACTAAAACCTGTTCCCCAGAGTGTGCTTCGTACTGCAGTGTGTTCTTCTGGCTGTATGTGGACTCCTGTCCAGTTCCAAGAACTCTGATTGTCACCGTGATGATGCTGAATTAGGTGAGGGCTAACTCCAAAGTGGTTGTACCACCAGCAGGAAGTTCTGCACAAGTTTGTGAGGCTGATTCTGATCCCACTTTGCCTAGTTTTATTCCAGTGAACTTCAGCAGTTACTCCTGGTTTGCTGCCTTATAAGGGAGATCAGACCCAACATGACTCAGCCCCTAGCATGCCAGTCTATTCTAAGCAAGACTATAATAAGAACTTCCACAAAGGAAGCCTATTTTGCTAATAAGCAAAAAGAAAAAAAGAGTAGGAAAAGTGCTTCTTTATAGACGCTTGTTCCACTTTTTTTTGGCTTTTGAACTGGATATGTCTGCACAGCATATAAACATTTGCTCAAGACAGGTTTGACTGTGAGCTACCTGTGTTAATTTTAATAAGATATGACAGCACAGGCTAGCAACTAGAATGCCAACAGCCTGAGCACACATAGCAGTCATTTGCAAATACCACTACTTCTTGTTATGCTTGCTAACTAGCTTAATGCCAGTCTGGATGTGTTTACCCATTATGAAATTATTCTGCTGGAAGAGGCACATGGCACACAGAAGTGCACACGAAGAGTGTGCTCAGGTGTGAGGGCTGCAGTGCTCTTCCTTGGAGTGGCTGAAAACCAGTTGATTCTGAATGATCCCCTCATGAGGAGAGAGAATGACTTCTAGCTTGAGGAAAGCATTCCCAGTACACCATTATCCTCACAATACAGCCCAGAGAAGCGTTAGTTACCCCAAGTTTGATAGCAAATACAGTTTGTAGATTTTCTTTTTTTTTTTGAAAGCTTATTAATTCTGTTGGAAATACAGGCTATAAAGCAACTTCCACAGTGGCTCCAGCTGTGAGGCTACACCCAGACAAATGCCTTCAGCATACAGCTTTATCCATATGGCTTGCTCCAGTGACAGTTCATACTGCATGCACTGCACAGCAGCACGTCCTGTAGCTGGAGCGTGCTCTACAAGGTCATGCTATTTACCTTACACGCTGCTTTCAACGCTAAAAAGACTCTTTGAACGTTAGAAGATGCACAGCTATCCACCTAAAAAGTCATCCTAAAAGTAATACATTATCCTGCAGAATTTTAATCAAGTCAAATGTATGTATATTTTCTCTTCTGAGAGGATTATTGCAGCTATTGCCTTAAGGAGTCACTAAGGCCACTGTTCCCTTTGCTCAAATTACTCGTTGAAACTTACATCTTTTAGGAGGCTGGTGAAAAGCAAGACTATTCATAATATGCAAGTAAAGGAGATTTGGGAAATACGTAAAGGACAAAAATCACAAAATTCTTAGCTTTTTCTCTGTTGCTTCCCTTTCTGAGCTGAGGGACGATGAGTAAAACCTTGGCTTCACCGAGTAAAGAATTTAAAACAATTTTAAAAAGATATGTTTCAATTGGATCTTTTTGGTCAGCCATGGGAAAAGTGGTAAATGCATCATGATGATTACTTGAAACTTGGACAAGCAAGTCATACACTTCTAGCCTCGGGCTGCCTAAACTCAAAGCCATGGGTCAGACAAAGGGTACAGTTCTATAATATTGCCTTTAGAGGCCTTGTTTCTGCTGTGCTTCTGTGGCTTTCTAATATACTTTGTGGACAAGCAAAAATTCCAGAATTATTTCCTCCTCATTCAGTATTTGCAATCTCTGGTCTGCTTTTCTGCATTTCACCAGAGTTGCACAGTAAGATCCCTAGGGTGAAAGCGTAAAAGCTTGCTCCATTGCTAATCCATTCTCCAGGACCTCCAGGTTCTTCCCTAGACAATGTGTAGGACTGAGAAGTGCCTGGGGTCCTGTGCTCAACGCCATGGGGTTTCTGTGTGTAGCTCCAGTGGTAGCTGCTCCTCAGAGAGGCACTGGCAGTAATCGTCCTCCTGCTGTTGGGTTGCCTCCAGCAAAGATGTGAGGGGTGGGAGGAAGTGAGGAAAATAGCAAAAGCGTGAGGAATTTGTAAGGAAGGGCGAATGACCCTGAATGTTGAAGACAGGTCCTTACAGTTTCTTGGGTCACGTCCCCTGACCACTGATGAAGTAAGTTACTATGGACCTTGAGTGTGATACGTGGCATCATTTACCAAGTTTGTTTCATAACCATGTCTGGAAAGTGGTAGCTGATAATTCACCAAAAGACTGTGCAGAGGTATGCAGTAGGATTGGACAGAGGCCTCTTCGGGTTTGGAGCTATTTAATGATTTCATTAACATGTCAGATGAAGAAACAGTTTATTAAATTTGCAGACAGCACCATTTGAGGACTGACTGCTAGTGCACTGGAGGAGAGGATGAGAATTTAAAAATAATCTTGAGATTTTGGAGATACAGGAGAAAAAAGAAGATGCTCTTTTAAGAAGGTAAGCGTAAAGTACTCCAGTTAGACAAGAGGAAATGGGTTTCAATTGCAGCAAGAAGGATTCTTTTCTTGATTGAATATTTGAAAACACTTCTACTGGTAACACCTTTTCACATATGGCTTAAAGGAGCCCTCTCAGCCAAAGGCCTAAAGCAACAGAGAAGATGACATTATGAGCACCGTTCAAGTAGCTGGCTTAGCCCTTTTATTTCTCAGTGTTTTCTTTCCACCCTTTAGAGGACATAGCCAGGCAGTGTAACACTCAGCGTTAGTGACTCCAGAGAGCCCTGTCCCAAGCTGGCACAGTACTTTAGAAAAAAGGATGAAAGAAGGAGGGAGACTCTTCTCTGTAATTTCTGCTGTCAATTTTCCAGATGCAGAGGTTTTGAAATCTGAGCAAAATTTAGGAACTATGTCTTAGGATTTTGACCCTTTTTTCCCCGTCTTTGAGTTTAGAAGCTCTGGGAATGACCGAGCGATAGCTGACCATGTTCAGCCCAGACACTCCCAGCCTAGGTCTCTGCAGACCGCCTTGGGCTGTCTCCAAAGCCAGCTGCCCAACCATCCCAATCTGGTGGCTGTGAGGCTGCTGGAAGCTGGGCACAGACTTACTGGCAAGGGGAAGTGGTTTGGGTGATAGTTACTCTTCCCTCAAGCTTTCCCATTAAAAGGTAGATTGTTGTGTTTTATACCAACCATGTCTGCTGTCTGAGTAGTCTAAGTAACATTTTGATGTGCCTGACAAGAGGGAGTGTGGTTGTGTCTTCTGTGATGAAGCTCAGTAGTTTTCTAATGTTATTGTCACAGTGGCCAAAACAATAATATTTAGAGGCCTAGGTCTGAGCTAAGAGAGAAAAACAGGACGAGTAATGTTTTTGGAGTCTTCACATCTATAGCATGTGAGTTATTTGATGACATAGCTCCCTGGTAAGAGTCTTGCTCCCAGATTCCTCTCCCTGCTCATCATTGCATGTCTACACATACAAGCAAGCGCAGGACAGGTCTCCCATCCTGTCTGGCTTTTGCCATGCTCTTGGGTGCCCTGATGCCATAATTCCTGCCTTAGCCCTGAGCACACATGAGATGGGAGAACAGGAGGGATCTCGCCAGGCCTCAGGGAGGAGCAGTGTCGCCTTCCAGGTACATGGACAGCTCTGTGCAGGAGGAGCGAGTGGGAGAGCACAGGGGATGCTGCTGTGAAGAGGCCTGCCCCTCCAGGCTTCCATCACTGAGCTGAAGGGCTGCTGGAAGGGGTGAAGCTTCAAGAGCTGCTCCATACCGTGCCAGTCTGTGTGGGGGTGCAGGCCCTACAGGACGGATGTGGGGCAGGAGGTGGCTACAGCAGCATGCCAGAGCACTGACCTGTGTCCTGTGCATTTGTCTGCAGCTATTCCTGAGTTAACATCCTTATATTTGTATTGTGGGAGGCAGAGCTTAATGTCTTCATTAATCTGAGTAAATAATTAAAACTGTCCCCAACACATCAAAGGAAAAAGCATTAAGCAATTACCATAGTGTATAGGAACAAAATTAAGTTAAAAAATATGAATCTACTTATGTGCATCACCGTTTGTTGCTATTGCTACTTCTCTGTCCCTTGCTAACTGAAGGAAATATATTTTTTCTTCTTCTAAGTCTATATGGCTTCATGTTTATTACGTCTTCTCACCTTGTGGCACATCCAGCTAGATTTGCTAGAATTAGATGTTGATAATAAGTTAATAATTACTTGTCTGAGCTAAATGAAAGTGCTAATGAAGTCAAGGCCCCTCTGGGGGTAGAGTCTGGGCTTACATTCCTGTGCAGACATATCTGATTTTTTGGGAAGAAAACTGACACTATCTCTACAAAGACACTTCTCTCGAGTGATAATACACCATATCATCTCCCCTAGCAAATAGTAACAAGTGCTACAAAGCAGTGAACAACTCGTGAAACACTGAGGAGGAAAAACAAAATTGCTGCAAACCACCCAAAGGCTATGGAGCTTAACTCAGCATGTGGCTGAACTGAAGGCAGAGCTATTTTAAATAATTGATAGTGCTGTAAACATACATGATGTGGTACAGGAAGAGGTCAGTGCCTAACACACAATAAGCCCTTACCCTGAAGGGCTGATGGTCTGATAGTGCAACTGGAGGAAAGCCTCAGAACCTCATCAGGGGAAAGGGATGCAGACAGCAGCATGGCCTTTGGAGCACAGATGCCTTGAGGAGCATGAGGGCGCAAATTCAGAGAAGAGGCCTGCAGCTAAAAACAAGTGAGCAGGATTGGCAGAGGGTCTGATGCAATTTGGAGGAGGCAACCAGACAATTCAGAGCTGTGCTGTTTTAAGCAGGCTGACTAAGACACTTTGGTGATTCAGCGGCGATGCTGGCGTGCCAGCAGAGCTCATGTGAAACAAGATGGGTTACTCTGAACCCAACGTCTGGTGTGAGTGGTGCACAGAGAACCCTGCCGCTGAGACTTCCTCCGCTCAGATGCAGGGAGGTTATGAGAGTGGGTGGGTGGCTCTGAAGATCACACGACTCATCTGAAGTATTAGGATGCAGGGATTAGTACGCTACGGGAGCCAGCAGCTTTGTCTTTTTTTCTTACCACATTACCTCTAGATGTTCAGTGCAACCTGGGAGACCTAGTCCAGAGAGAAATGGTAACACCCATAACACTTCTGTAAAATAATTGTATTACTCTGGAGCAGTGTAGATGGGGCTCCCATCATTGCCATTCGCCTTCACATGTATTGCCCTTAGGCATCACCACAGTTCTGCAGACTTCTTCCCTACCCTCGAGGGCAAGAATTTGGCCCAGAGTGTGTTGAATCTGACCAAGAGGCATTTTTCCTCCAGATTCTCCCTCCTTCCTCTGATCTGTCTTTTGCTGGCTCCCACAGCATGGGACACCTGCTGACTGGAAGCCTCAGGGGGCAGGGAGACTGGTGCCAGCGAGACAGCTGGTTGCCATTACATTATTTACTCCTTACCCTGAAACATAAAAATAGTAATGAAATGAATTTTACTTGGAAGATGGAGAAAACTGAAAAAAAAGATTTTTTTAGACCTGGCAGGTTTGGCTCTAATGTATTTGCATCTTAAACATCTGTCTGCATGTAAAGAATTTTCATGCATTTAGTTGCACAGAAACAAATCCTCCATACATCGCTTGACAACTGCCACAAACATTTTTTGTAACAGCTAGCTCATAGTATGCTAAGTAATTTATCAATATTTTAAGAGGAGGCTCTTCTGGTAAAAAAAACCTCTTATCCTTTTCCCCATTTAGTAGATTTTTTGAGGATAGATCTTAACACCAATTTTTAAACAGAATTCCCCACTGCTCCCCATAGTATCCCAGTTCTGAAAAGTGGCACGGTACCGCCGTATGTTAGCTTCTTAAAAGTGTTGTATTTAACCAAGCAACAAGAAGTCAATTTTGTGGTACAGAACAAATGTAAAGACATATGGTGAGTAGACCTGCCCTGGGGAACACCGAACTTTCTGGTTTACAGAACAAAAATGTCTCAGTATTTTCACTGCCTACTCCAGACTTAGCTTCCAAGAGTCTGTAAAATCAAGAAGACATATGGGGCAGCATTTATCTCACCTAGCCTGAGTCACTGACAATTCAAACATCTACATTTCAGCTAGACACCTGGTCTTCTGATGGCACATAGTCCCCTGCAGATTTCTCTAATATTCTGTACTTTGCAATTTCAGGCCTCACTGTTTCAGAAACACTCACATCACTTCTTGAACTTTGCAAGATACCCTAACAAGAAGACGAAATGTGTGTAGCGTGATCTGACTTTGGGAAAGCCTGGAAAATGTATTTACAAAGTATGTTACATCTTTGCCAGTATAACATTTTATGACATAAATGCAGTTGCTAAATTAGAAAGCCTCTTTATTCTGTTAAAATGTCACAACAGTTTCTATACTTGATCATCATTCTTCCGAGCACACACAGACATGCACATTGTTTTGCTGCTGTTCTTCTTCTGATGGTGTCGGAAGTCTAGCATTCTTGGTAAAGAGGAATGAAGGAATCGTCTGTCGCCAAAAATAACTAACGAGGAAGCAAGGAGGAGGTTGATAATACCTTCTCCCTGTGGGGAACCATCACAGACACAAGTGGCTTAAGCTGATGTCCTTTGCTATATAAAACTGCTTAGCTCTCCCAATTCTCCTTGTCTTTTCCTTCTTTAAGGTCCACCTACTTCGATTTAGTTTCTCAGGCGATGAGGAAATGCTAGGTGCTCTGTGTCGTCCCCCCCAGCCCTTTGCTGTGCTCTGTATTTCTGAAATTGTATTTCAGCAGAGCAGAGAGGAAGAAGCCACAGTACTGATTTGGAAAACTGCATTACGATAATGGCAGCTCCTCTCTTTTTGGTTTAATTATAAAAGCAGTCATGTATCTGCTGAAAACTAAAACTTCCCTGAAAGCAGAATTAAAGCCATGATTGCTCAGCTGGTCAATGGAATATCCATTTACAACTATCCATCTTGTACTAGGAGTAAGGAATTCTATAAAATAAATGCGAAATCAAAATGATATACTTTCAAACAGACTATGTATCAACAAATGTTAAACAATCAAGAAAATTCGGGGAGATGAAAACACCTCCACCTGGGAAAGCAGAGTTCACAAGCTGAAGGTGCAAAGATAAGAGCTGCACCACCAGGTTTTTCTGCACGTTTCCCACTATCTCAGTATGTTTTCAGCATGAGGGCTGTGGGTGAGGTGTCTAGATTGTGTTTGTTCCCTGAACTACACTTTCTTGTAGATAACTTTGTGTAAAACTGTATAAATGGATTATGCAGCTTACTTTTCTGCTTTCATGTGATCACTGTGAGTGTCAGGAAACCCACCACATTAAGACTGGCTTGTCTAATAATTTTTATATTTACTTGGAGTCAGAACCATGAAACCCAGCACTGGCTCAATATCAGAAGAATCTTTTTCCAATTTAAAGTATCTTTAAAATTCATTTTCAATTCTAGCTGAAACTTCAGGGTTTTGAAGTCAGGAAACAGTCCACAATCTATCTCCAAACAGCATATACTAACATGTAAACTAAACAAGCATAAGGAAATGACAGTGCAATACCCCTTGAGCCATATGGGCAGAATGATTATCTAGGAGGTTATTTTTAAGTTTGAAAAACTTTTATTTGTCCCTAACATTCCAGGTTGTTCAGTGGAACGTTTTCTGATGTTTCTGGCCTGGTAGTTTGCACTTTCTTCTGGACAGTTAGTGAGACATTCAGAAACATATGTTCATGGCTAATTAAACTGCCTGTTGACTCCTTCTGACATGCGTGATTCTTCAACATAACAAATTCAGCAATAAAAATACAGCAAAGCGAGTAAAAATTTCACAATGAACTCTTTAGCCCTAAATATGAATCATTCAGATGCAGCTGGGAAAAGAACTCATTTAATTGTTTCCCATAGTATCAATTACAAATAAAACACAAATGTAAATATTTATTTAAAAAACAGTGGCTCTCCTAAAAGCTGAGTCAAAGCACTCCCAAATGCTGGGCAAATTTTGATTTCAGTTTGCAGTGAGATTATTGCTGAAGTCAGTGGGAATCCTGCAGGGGGAAAAATGGGCCTTTCACTCTATTAAACAAATGCTGTGTGCAAGGCTGCACCTCACCACAGGAGGAGACCATAATAGAGAACCTAGAAAATAGAAGTTTCTACAAATAAAAATGTCAGCAGGTCATCACTGACAAGAAAGGCCAATATAGAGCTGATGTCAGGCCTACTGGCTTATACATTTGGAAGATAAATATGTGTAACAGACGTAAGTAACAATAACCTTCTCACAGCCCAGCAAAAAAAAAAAAAGTACAGAGATGGGGGAAAAAAGCAAAGGCACAGCTTGAACAAGCCCTGAGAAGAGCCTAGCACAGAGATCTGCTCTTTGACCCATGGGCAACAAGATGGTGGCTGATTGGTAAATCTTCAGGCATGAAACCATGTCTTTTTAAGGTCTTTGGAAGCCAAGAGAAACCTGGGGCCTACGCAAGGCTTCTTGTCAAATCAGTAAAGAAGACATCTAATGCTGTGTAATGGATCTATGCAAAAAGTCATAAGAATAATCAATCAGATCATTGCTTAATATTTCAGTGGAGATAGCTGCAGACCACGGGGGACAGTACTAATGCAATGCATGCTCATAGCTCCTGTCATCCAAGTATCTAAATGACTTTCTTAGAAACTGTATATGCCTCAGGAGAGGAGCATTATAATTTAAAAGACAGACATGGCAATGTGCATGTGCGTTAAGTGAACTGTACAACCTCTTAAACAGTTGTTTCAAAGACAGAGCCAGAACATAACCCAGCAGTCCTGACTCCCAGTCCCATGTAAATACCAGCTGGACTGTTCTTAATTTCTTAATTCCATCCTTCATAATGAATTAATCAGCTGTTTGTCAATCTTGCATCGCAGTATGTTCCACAATGTGCAGGTAAAAATTGTGTTGCATCTCCAGAATATACCATATACATGCTACAGGCCAGGCACTCTCCTGACTGTATGTGATCAATGATGTATACTGGATAGCACCTAGGATTTTCAAAGGTATTGCAGCTTGAACCCAATTCCACTATAGATCACAACACAACCCAGGCCATTCTTGTCCCTGGTGCTTTTTACCTCCTCATCAGTCCCCTTCCTAGTGTTTCCTACTGGCAGATGTTGGCATAGGTGTACATGTTTTTCTACCGTCTTCAGCAGTGCTTGACCATAAGGATTATTTGCTGCTGTCGATTTTGTGCACCTCCTTCACTGTGCTGTCAGTACTGTATTCATCATAAAGGGGCTGGAATACAGTGAAGGATCTTACTGTTGCCTACTTCTGAATCTTGGGTCTCCTCTTTCCAGTTTTTTGTAAGTTTTACGTAAAAAATAATCTGTAATCAAGTAAACATGTAATGACTAAATCATTTTTAAATATTACTCTTTGAAATGTTCTCTCTCCTATAGTTAAAGCAATGTTGGCTAATGTGCACCTAGATGCAAAACTGTGGAAATGGACTTTACGAGGCGTTGGATGTACCCTTTCCAGTCAGTTCATAAATCTCACTGTATGGTGAACTAATGCGACAGAGGTTGCAGCTGCCAACCTTTCTCCCTGCTGACCTACCACAGTGCATGCATTGACCTACCATTTCTGATGGTCATGTCACCATAATCATGGAACAGGAAATTTAAAAAGGGAACTACGGAACTTTAATCTTCATAATATGATTTTTAACAGGCTAAATACACTGTTGATGTAGGTGGCTTATCATGAATATTCACATTGCAAGTGGATGACCCAAATGGCACAATTTCAGGTTTCAGATGAAATATAGTAAATGGCATGTTTCTGGCCCATTGCTATAATTTAAAATAGCTAAAAATATCCATGCACCGCATAGATCAAGAGGTCAGTTAGCCCAAAAGGGTCACAAATGAACAAGTTATGGTGGAAATTTGGGAAATTTTAGTTGCACATTTCAATAGTTTTTTAAGGTGAATATAATAAGCGGAAGAATGAAGACAGAAAAGAGTCAACAATCTCTGAGTGCAAAGTAGTAACACTACAATCAGGACAATGGTCGAATTTTTAGATCTTCTTGTGCCTGAAATTCAACACAACTCTTTTCAGGATATGATCCTGCCCGAGTCTCATCTTCCTCATTCTGAGGACCAACTCAAAGCAATCACAGTCCTTGGCAATGTCAGATATAAATTTGTTTTCATTTTGGACAGATGCGTGGAAGTAGGAATATGATGTCCTAGTAAAAAGAGCTAAGGTGGTCTCTTCTTTGCAACTCTGGTTCCCTCCTGCTTGCATATCTAACGGCCTGGACCGTGCTCTAACCTGATATCCAGCTTAGCAGAGCCACATCCAGCATCTGTCACGTCTGACTTCAGGGATGTTTCTGGTGCTGGAATAATGCAAAACAGTGATGACTCTGGCATAAGTTCTGCTTTATGAAGGACAATAGAGGTAACCATTGGAACAGTCATGCAAAACTCACTAAAACTTCCAGGAATTTACAAGTAGGTACTGGGAAATATTCAAGTAGCAATTGGTGGGATTGCAAGTGCCAGTCCTTCTTTTTAATCTAAACAAGGCAGAGAACAAGCACCGAGAGACGATGAGAAAAGTGGTTACGCTGATATAAAAAAGTGCAGCTGAAGCAAGAAGTGGATGTTAAATGTTAGCAAATACTAACAGTGTGGTAAGGAAGATCTGCAAAAAGAAGTACAAACAAGCCAAAGCATAACTGGAGGAGGAAGATTTTACTCTTAAATTGCAGATAACTCTTCACTAACTTCAGAAGGAGTCTCTGACGTCTTCTTATTGAACTGCAACCAAAGAAAAAGCTGTTTGAAAAAGAGTGTGCTTGTTTACACAGTTTTTACAAAGTCCTTTTCCTCAGCATTTACCCATCCATCTGCTTCCATTTCAACTTTTTACTCATAACTCATGTTAGGTCAAAAAGAAGAGGGGCTTTCTGCTGTCAGGCAGTGTGTGTAATGCTCTAGGGGAGCCTCTGTGGGTACCTTCTCTCCCTGCCAGCTTGGAGATGGTTGGAAGAATCATGGCTTATCCTCATCCTATCTACCAGAGGTGAGGAGCTGACTCCTGCCTTTGACTGGCTCACTGCATCCCTGCTCATTCCTTCTTGCTAGCTTTTCAAACACATGCCTCCATGTTGTCCCCAACACTGGGAGAAGCTCTCTATAAACGCCTGCAAAGCTGCCTCACGAGTTTTCTTCAGTCCTTCCTTAAAACACTTCTTTTGCCACTGTGGTTCCATGAGTTCATGTGAGACCTGAGAGACTAACAAATACGTTTCATTACTTCCTTTTGCTCTCCTCTCTAGTTTTATGCTTATCTGCTGCATCTTTTCCTAACCACAGACTGTAAGTCTTTAGGGCCAGGTCTATTTTGGATTTGGTGTGTCAGCAAGGCCTAATAGACAGAGTGCCATTTCTGACATGCACATCTCTTTGCTTGCCAGAACAACACAGATCAGCTGTGGCAGCTGCTCACGTACTAAATTCAGTTTTTGCTGGATTTATGTCTACCCTATAAACATCTTTAAGGTGAGGACCAGGTTCTTAACAGCCCTTTTTCCGGATGGGTGCATTAGAAGATCCCTCCAGAAGAAGCCAAAACATTGACTGTGCTTACCTCACCAGTCCTTCTCCAGCTGGGCTTGGATTCAGAAGGGCATTTGAGTCATGGAAGTTAACAGCTACAGAAACTGTTGTGCTGTGTGGGAAGAAGACAACAGCAAAGCAAAACTGGATGAGGGTGAGTGGGAGGTAGAAGCAGGATATGGTCACTGGGGAAAGGTCTCTGTAAGTCCTCAACACGCACTGCATAGGCAGAGAAGATTTTGGTGGATGGACAGTGTTTCTGTCAACACAACTGGCTCTAATGTTATTGTCCACCCTGATTATCAGATATTGCACATTGATATAATGTAACTATCCTTAGATCAAACACACACAGTTGAGTGGCTTTGCTAAAAAGAAGATGATCCAGCTGGAGCAGTTTCTTTCTGAATTATGGCTGTGGTGGGGAAGAGCTTCAGACATTTTCGATAAGAAAAGTCGTGAAATTCCACCCTAGCAATCCATCTACAAACAAGGACATAACTGATCCATGAAAGTACTAAATTAAGATACATCAGCCATATTTATTGACCTGCCTGACCGGGTCACTGAGAGCTGCCTTAGAGGCACTGTACATGTTGCTTTAGGCTATCAGCAGAATCTGCAGCCAAGCCCTGCCAGTCATAAAACAGAGGGCTCAGATTCCCCAGGTTCTAGATTGCTAGAGCACTTGAAAAGATACTATCCTTTTCATGTGAACAAATTCACCACTAAATCTTGACCCTTGAAATGTTGCCATTTCTTAGTACCCAAGGGTCACAGTGTAAAACAAATAGAAATAAGACAGTACCTAAGACTGCCTGGTTCTTGTTAATATTTTTCTGGATTAGGTTAAGCTCTGTGAGAATATCAGCTGCTTTCCATTCAGGATGAATACAAAAAAGCACCCAGCTGCCAGAGCTGTGCCTGGCCACGGACCCCTTGATCCTGCCCTTGGCTTGACTTCCTGGACCTTGGATCTGGCCAGAAGCATGGCGCCATGACTCCTCTGTTGGTTTGCATCTGTATGCTCAAGGAAGCAGAGCTATGTAGGGTCTTGGAAATAGCTCTTGTATTACAGATGTCTGGTTTTGTCAGGAATTTATCCTCCTAAAAGACAAAGCACAGGACCTTGAATTTTGTCCAATTCAGGGTCAAGGAAGCTATGCAGAGCATGACTGATTTCACTGAGGTGCAGAACATGCGTGTCAACAAGAATGCAAGAGTTGCCTGTTTCGATGGGAGCCCTTATTCTTTGTCTCACAAAGCCTTTGTTTTGTACAGGCTTTCTCGCCAAAGGGATTTTCTCTTTTGCAATCTGATCCTTAGCTAGTAGCTTGGCATCAAAACCTCCCCACCACACAGCACAGGAGAACTAGGCACCAGAACAATGGAGCTTTGTTATCAGTCTGTCCTCACCAAAGAAACAGAGACCCCCAGCTCCCTGCCTGACATGGCTCCTGACATAGTGGGGGCGATCCTGGGACTCAGTATGGCCTTACAGAGTAGGAAACATAGGCCTACACATAGCCTCAAGACCGGCCCCTCACCACACCCTTCCTCAGTTTGGTTCAATTAGTAGGAAGTCCTCCTTTTCTTTGCATGTTTTCCTATGAAGGTTCGTGACATTTTGCCCAAACCTGGCAATTTTGAGCATTGAACTGTAGAAAAAAATAGTTATTTTTGGCAAATCAGCTCCCCTTTTTTTCCTGTTGAAAATGATCTTCAGATTTTCATGCTCCTTACAAACTCCTGCAATACTGAGGGTCTTCGCAGAGGGATTTGCTGCTGCTGCTAATTATAGGTGCAATTGCATTAGTTCCTTGATATCTTCCCCCACCACTTTATGGCTAGTGAATAACTTTCTTTGAAATCATGTTATGGGTGTTTATAAAAACTCCTTGGAGCCGGGAAAAAGAGTGAGTCAGCAGGAAGGAGAAGCACTGGAGATGACAATTCTTGCCTGTTGTATTGCCAGGTAATTCTGAGGTGCAAACCAGAAGCAGCAGGTGCTCTGTTAGCAGCTCTCCCCAAGATACATGGAGCCAAAGAAGCTGAGAGGAAGAGAGACAGGCAGGTAGAGGATGAAAGAGAGGGTCAGAGCTGCTCAGTCAGTCAGCAAGACAGAATCAAAAGGGAGATGTTACCACTTTGCTGTTGCCTAGAGCATTTCATATCCCTGACATGGTGGGTGCAAGCACAAGGGAGCCTGCTGGACTGCTGAGCTGCTGCTGAGCAATTCTTAGTAATTATTTACTGCGCAATGTATTAGCTGGATTAAGGCATTCGGGCAGAGATTTGTATGGTGCATTGTGTCAGAAGGCTTTAAAAAAATGGTCCTATTACATTGATATTAACTCTAGAGGAGCTGGTTTCTGCAATTTTTGTTCAGGGTAAATGGCCATAACTCTAGGTAGGACTTTTTTTTATGGCCTTAGGCTAGATTTGTGAAGGTATGCAGGTGCTGAAAGACAAACTGCTACCAATGCTTTCAGAAACATTGTCTGCTTCATAAAATCCCTCTTTGCACATGTCTGATTTGTTTGGCTCTTAAATATCTTGGAAATCTGGCATTGTGTGAGTAATAAAGATGTGAAAATAATGGGAGGTCAGAATAGAAAAAATGAGGCTGTTTTTAACAGTGTCAGGAGTGGCATACTGTTAAGCTGTTATTACAACAAAGTCAGAATCTCTCACAAGGTTCATGGAATTGAAGAGCAGAAATAAAAAATGGCCATCTGAAAAAAGAAAGAAAATGAAGAAATGCAGGAAGTCTACTTTATAAACCCTTCATCATGCAAATTCAGATGATTTACTTTTGCCTTTGCTTTTTTTTTCTTTAACCTTTCCTCCAGAGAATTATTAGATGAATGTGGAATTGTAAATTGAGCACATAGATCTTTCTACAGATTTGCAGAAAGAGAGATCTGAAATAACATCACCAACATTCTTAAAACTGGTAAGGACAGTCACTTGCTCAGGAAGGTTAAATATATCCTGCAACACTGAGCAAATGGAACTGCACAAAGAGGGGTTTCAGGAGATTGTAACATGTCCTAATCGTGAGGAAGAGTCTTCAGTTTTTCTTTCTTTCTCTTTTTTTTTTTTCTTCCTTTTTTTTCCCCTTTTTTTTCTTTTTCTTTTTCTTTTTTCTTTTTTTTTCTGGGGGTAAAAAATAGAGTGGTTCTTGAATATGTAGATCAGTATAATTTAATTAGCTTTTATGACCAGGACTCCTCAGAGATAACCATAAAAGTCAATTAGTCTGTATTAAAATGCAGCCATTTCCCTGAAGCTTCTGCTGAACAGCCCTTACTTCTTCAGGAAAAATGTTAGAAATCTAGATATCTAATCTAATAAAAAGAATAGTCACATAGAAAGAATGCTGTTGTCTTTTTTAATGTAAGAGATTCCTTCTGCACTTTCCCAGTTACTGAAATGCCCTGTAACGTGCAGGTTATACCTTCAGTTTCTGCATTTATAAGCTGCACCGGTCAGCCAGCATTACAATATGATCTTGCAGTCCATTTAAAATTGGATTTGAAGAAGATGGTTAGCAAAGTGTAGTGCCTCAGGGCACAAGCTGATTATCTGCAGGAATCAGGAAAGGTCTGTGTCCCAGCTGTACTCCCCCTCCTAACTCCAGATGCTGCACACACAGCTGGCTGAGCACACAGGAAGATGTGCAAATGCCTAACCATGCAGCCAGATGATCACATCTCAGCTCATGTTTCCTTTCCTCACCCTAGCCTCTCTGTACTGTAATCAAACTGCCTACACCTACGCTGCATTTCCCTGCTTGGCTGGCCTGCCTCCACCTCCCTTCCACACGGCCACTGCCATTCAGATGTGATGGCTCTCGTCCTGGGGGTGAGGCTGCTGTTATGGCTGTTGACGTGGGCTTCAGCACACCCTGACCTTCAGGTTGCAGAAAACTTTTCGGATGGGAATCACGAGCACCCTTTTTGGTATCTCTGATGAATATAAGATATATTACAAAATATTCAACATTTAATTTTAGGTTGTGCTCTCTTTTCTCTGAACAGCACATTCTGGCCAATACTAAGGGCAGGATTTTAATTTAAATTGCCCTGATCAAGTATGCACTCCCTTAAACATAAGTATGCTGTGTCTGTTTATGCCAGGAATGACTTACATTATTCCTTCTGGTATGGATTGGCCAGAGCAGAGGTGGGGAGGGGTGAGCAGCCTGAAGCTATGGTGTCCTGCCCAGCAGAGCTGGGCACTCACATGATGGGCCTTGAGAAAAGGAGTGGCACAGCAGCTGGGCATGTTCCCCATCACAGCCACAAGCATCCAGCCCTGAATTCCAGCAGAGACTTATTTATTTCAATTAGCTCATTAGACCTTTCAAGCCTCTGTGCTTATCTCAAAAATAAATGTTTGCTGTACAGCATGTCACATTGCTGGGCATTGTGTTCTCTGTGTAAAGAAAGTCCTTGCAAAGCGTACCACGAAGAGCTTGTTACACATTTATTGCGAGGATCTTTGTCTTGGCTTTACTCATTTTTTTTTTTTTAGGATTAAAGTCTCAGGGTTGATGCTGCATTAGTGTGACATTTCTGTGGAAAATACTGCATTTCATAATGCAATGAAGTTCCAGAGGAGAAAGACAAGCATGCAGCAAACAGAACTCATATCAAACTTCTGGCAGATAAGAACAAGTATTTTCTTGAAATCTCAAGTTCTTCTCTTCTTTTCTTTTTTTTATGGAATAAGAAGAAATATTTGAGCGTGAGCAACCGCGGTGCTGAGGTGATGGCCCTTGCATCGATGTAGTTAATGTGTCAGCAATTCCATCAGCAAACCTGTTTTTCAGACCTGTTAGCTGAGGTCTGAAAATCAATTCCAGACTTAATCAGGGACAGAGGGGTATATTCCAGCATCCTGCATGCTGGCGATACGCATGCACTGCTGGGGAGGGCAGATTCCAAGGTCTCAGGCCATGAGAAATTTTGTGCTTACAATATTTATGACAGAATAACACAGTTGTGCTCCAGAGAAAAATAGACAAAATAGGTGATTCAAATGCAAAATAGTTTGATCCTCTGATGGAAATTCCTTGCCCTTTTGGCATTGTACTACAATCTGAGGCATGTAAAAATTGTGCTGGAGTTTGCCACTTGTCGTATCTCATCACTTAATTATTAAACGTGCTTGGTGTGGTACAGTTGCTCTATAATAAGGTCTGTCATTACTTGAGCAAACAAAATTCCTTGTGCTTTTGTCCCCCTTGATAGCCAGTTCCTGATAAGGGCTGCTGCCGTGCTCCTGGCTGATGCAGGCCCCATGGTGTGGGGCAGGTTTGGGGTGAGGCCTGCAGCCCATGAGCAGCCTGGTGCCGCACTCCGGCCTTGTCTTTTCTCCTCATGAAGGAGCAAATCCCGCCAGAGGAGCCGGCTTGGGCAGCAGTGAGCAGGGCAGCAGAGCGTGCTGGTGCTGTGGGTGCTTCTGCGGACGCCTTGCTGCTAATTTATCTTCATCAGCCAGTGTGCCACACAGCAGCCTGCAGATGGGGCCCGCTCCTGACCGCCTGTGTTGCAGAGGTGGCGAATTTCAGCAGGGGGCAAAGCAAGGAGCGGGAGGGGGGCTTACGGCTGGGCCTTTTCTGATGGGGGTTATGTTTTTTCTAAGGCAATCAAAAATCAGGTCCCTTGCAGTTTGTAAGTACATACTGTGCACAGCAAATCTTTATAGCTATATAATCTAGCTATATTTTAAAAATAAAAAATATTTAATTAATCTTAGGTAATTTCTTTTGAAGCCAGCTAGCCTAGCACTTGCAAACCCGGCCCTATAAAAAGCACTCTGTGCTGAACCTTGGGCCACCCCACCCCAGCAAAGGTTTTTAATGAATTGGAAATGATTTCACTTTAATGTCTTGACCTCAGGGCTCAAAGGGGGATCTGGCAGCAGCCCCGTACCAGAGCTCGGCTGGGAAACATTTACTCCTGTGGTGTACACAAAGAGGAACTGCTTCAGACAGCGCAAGGTGAGTTTTATTGACCACAAAACTATGCCAAAGCAGGGGTGAAATGTAAATAAATGAATAAATAAATATGTCTTCCCTCTCCTTTATCATGCAGAAGCTGGCAGGTAGTAAGGACAAAAGCAATGGTCCCACAGGAAAAAGCTGATGCAAAGTGTAGCTGAGCAGGTCCTTAGTGCTCAATTTTATTGTAGAATCTCTTGTCCAAACAGCAGAGCTCTGTGTAGGGCCCAGACGTGTTTGTCGTGTGAGATCTCTGTTTGCAGAGGAGCAGGGCTCTGATCCACACAGGAGCACACACTTCGCTGCGCTCCTCAGCCCAGAGCATGCTCCTACCCCCCATCACCTCTCATGTTCATGTGTGGCTTCCAAGATGGTCTGTCTTTATCACTTTGGCTTTCCCTGCCCCTGTCTCAGGAGGGAACTAGGAGTTTTCCCATTGTGAATGAAATTAATGAGGAAAGAATGTGGGGAAATTGGCTGTTCTCTGACTGATTACCCTTAGTTTTCCTACTGGCTGTGTTGGGGTTCAGCTTTACTGAAAGAACAAACAATAATCTAATTAATATGCTTACTCTAGTATAATGGAGTCTAAAGACGCCTTCAGCTTGTCACAGCATGCACTTTTAAATTTTTTGCTCTGCAGTAACATTAAAACAGCCAGACTTCCAGCCTTGAAAACTGTGGATAATGAATTTCTTTCATCCCAAACAATTTACTAGCCTGTGTATTAAAACACTTAACCAGATGAGTTGTATTTGTACCAATGCATGCTCTGACGTGCGTAGCAATGGAAAAAAATGAGCAATCAGTGTGCAGTAATGATTATTTTCTTAGTAAATGCTATTTCTGAAAATGATGGAAATTAAGTCACATATTTCTCAGTGAGAAGTGAGTGCTGTTTACACAACCAACATGACTAATGAAAACAAGTATATTCCCTCCTGCCCTTGCTCTCTTTGGACATCATCCAGCACTGATTGAAGTCAGTGAGAGCTCTGCTGTGGACTCCTTTGGAGCAAGGCTGGATCTGCTGTCCACAGTCAGCATTCCCCTCCGACAAGCACGGCTCTGGGAATGCCAAAAAGTCCCATGGAGAACACAGTGATTGTCGAGCTCTTGTTTAGAAGGCCTCAAAGCAACGTCAAATGGGGGAGAGGGGAAAAAAAAAAAAAAAGAAAAGAAAGAAAGAAAATAGAAAAGGAAGAGATTTAAAATAGAGTTTTGCATGCTTTTTTCTAACATTCTAGTTTCTGAGGCATTTGGCTATATTTGGTTATATTTTTAGGCTCCCTTCCAGGAGCAGATTGAAGAACTAAAAACTTTGTGAAATGGAAGTTAGGATTTCCACATAATCGCCTGACTTCAAAAACTGAGGCTCAGAAATTAATACCCCACCCTGCAACACTTGTTAAAATACCAATATTTTGTAAACATACAATTTTAAGCTAGCAACATGAAGAAGAACTAAAGAGCATAAGTCTCTCTTTTCTACATTTGACTCAACAGTGTAGAAATTATGCAGCAAGGGGACCATCCTTTTCTTTTGGAGCTCATCTCCATGTTTTTTTACAAACCTGAATGGAACTAAACTTGCAGTTACAATATGCAGGAACATTTTTTAAAACAACTCCCAGAAATCTTTCCAAAAAGGTGGAATTTATAGAAAATCATCCTGCACAGCAGAGAACCAAACTCGCATGGTTTGGCCTGTGGAGGTGGATGCCTCACGTGGGACTCACCCGCCCACCGCTGTGACCTGGGTTTGAAACGGGTCCTGGTGTTCAGCCATCGGCTTCAGAGGGAGATCTGTCTGAGAGAATACAGGATGAACACGAACTTTGCACTTGTACATCTGCAAGGGCAGAGCTTTTGCTCTGACTGCCGACCTCTCCAATCGTGCTTGCTCTCAGGGGTGATTTCTCTTGGTTTTGAAACATATGAACTGGGACTATTCATGCAGTTGTAAAAACAATGCAGATTAATGAGAGTCACTCCCTACTAGGTGACCCCTGGAAAACCTATTCTGCAGAGACTGAGAGGCAAGAATTTTTAATCCATTTTGGTCAGACAGAGATTAAATCATTAGACTTTTTCCCATCAGCAGCATCCTCGGTGTGGAAACTCTGTGGTCAATTTTTATGGCCATTCGGCAGGGCTGTACTTGGCGCTGCACATTTCCTGGTAGGCATCCATGTTGCATGCTTTTAAAATTCATTATAAGTAATCTGCTGCGAAAGAGAATATCGAAACTGTGCATCTTGGCCACCCAATCTATACGCTCCTGTTGGCAGATCTATATGCCTCTGCCATAAAAAAAGCACCGTCGAGCAGAGCACATGAGAAAGTGTTCCCAAGGAGATCACTGCATCTTAATCGCTGCCTTACACCCTGCTTAGCACCATGTCTTCCCAAGCTACGCACATGTCCATGCAGCTGTATATTTTCATCACATGTCACTCCCAAATAAATTATTCAGCACTGTTAGATTAGTTATAAATGACACCAATCAATTAACACCACAGCCAGCCGTCTTTGGGGCTTTTGTCAGAGGTTGGGATGGTAAAGCTGTCGCCTCCACATCTCCCAGTAAGAAGGATTATGTTAATGGCAGCTTATTTTTATTGAATTTTTAATTGATGAGTAATAACTCTGGACTCACTGTGCTAACATTAGGTCTGGGGAGAGCTAATCTCTTGAAGGAGAATGGGATATGAGCAGAGCTGCCCTTCCCCAAACAAAAGCCCCACTTGAACGTGGCACTGAGCAGTGACATGAGCTTGCTGCTGTCAGCTGTCAGAGCGTTTCACAAGCCTTTACACTAAATATACGGGCCTCTTCCCAACACAGGGCTGCACGGGCCTTTGAGGAGGCCACACATTGACATGTGCTTCATTGCTGCTCTGTAATAAGGTGAAAAAGCGGGGTGGCTCTGGGTCATGTGCAACAAAGACAGCAGCAGCCTGCACTGAAAAACACCCAGCCCCAGAAAGGTTTTGCTGTTGTGCACGCAGAGGCTGAGCCACAGAGAGAGCTGTGTTTCAATGCTGGCAGAGAATATCACAGCTGATCCGGTGTTTTCTGCGCTTCTTTTAAAAGCAGTAAAGCTTCACAATGATGGATAAACACTATTATTGTGCACGGAATGTGTGCATTAAGGACAGAGAGCAGTACGATGTTTGGTTCTTCAATAAAGACTGAGCACACATTTCTAACCACTTGAGTGTTTTATATCTAAACCTCCCTTGTAGCCTGGTGGATTGATAACAGGTTGCCCACAGTCCAGCCGAATTCACTGTGTAATGTCACAAAGAACTGTTTAAAAACACATGCGTGGTATGAGGACATGGATTGATTCATTAAAGGTGATGGTAGAGTCTGAACTGGAAGGTGCAGAGAAGACGATGATGAATTTTAATGTGGCCGGTGGCTACTGTTCAGCAGATATGAAATTGGAAATCAATGCTAGCTATTAAATACAAATGGATGCTACCTCCTCGGTTGGAGCCATCTTCCATTCCCAATCTTTCAGTGTGCCAAGGGAATGCTGGTGTGAATGAAGAAAGCTTGACTTTGCAGTGATGCTGATGCTCGGGAATTGCATGACTGCATCTGAACATTAGGACAATATCTCTTTCCAGATCTCATACTGAGGAGGAAAACCCTTGAGGGAGTGTTTGATGGTGCAGTGATGCCTGAGACTGCTGGCACCTGGAGACTGGCCTGAGGCACAAGATCGGAGCGCAAACCTCGCAAGCCAGGAGTGGCCACATCCTAGCTGGGAGGTGCTGCAGGAGGGATGTGACATAACCAGCCACCCCACGAGCACAGGGAAACGCTGCCAGATGTCACCTGGCTGCTAGCATGGAGTGGCTGGAAGGGAAGTCCCTCCCTCTGCCAGCCAGGGAAGCGAAGTCCCCTGTGGTGAAGTCACAGTGTGTCCTTGGGGGAGTGGAGGAAGCACCAGGGGCTCCATGCTACATTTTGCCTAGGGCAGCAGTTTTCCATAACCCAGTTGTGTTTCTGTATGATGCAGAGAAAATGTGTTTTAGCCTCCTATGCAGTGGCAGCTTGTGTTCTCCCCCTCTATCTTCAACACACGATGTGGATGATGGAAAAAACTTCATTTTGTTGCTTTGTAATAAAATGTTAGGGAGACAGAGAGCAAAGTGCCCTCCTCCTCTGAAGCAAAGCAAGGAAGAAATGAGTATCCCAACCTCATTTAAATATTTGCTGGCTCTGTTGATACTGGAACATGGAGCTAAGTCCCTAATTAAATGAGAAAACAATAAACACAACTAGCAAGCTATTGGTTTTCATTAATCCCCATCTAGAATATCTTCAAACTCTGTCTAACAAAATGAGCATCATATTTTAAAAGTTCATCCTCCCGATCTCTCGAGTGTAACCAGCAATGTTTATCATGTCCTTTACGAAAAAGCTGTTTCTCTCTCCTCTTTTCCACTGCAGCAGCAGAGGAAGACAAGGAGGCTGTTCCTAGGATATGAGCAAGGTGCAATAGGGATTTATAGTACGTACGCACTGGAAACAAACATGAATACTCCTGTGTGAGTATGATAGGGGTATTGGTGTAACCAGCTCTTCTTGGGTAAGTAAATAAGTTGAGCTGGTCTGATTCACAGTGAGGGGCTTGGGACAGGTGGCTGTCCAGCACAGGGAAGTCAGGATGGAGGAAACAAAACTTTGAGAACCTCTAGCTCAGAGCCTGGCTTTGGCAACAACCAACACAGCCTTCTGCACTGAGCCCACAGACAAACCCCATCCAGCACAGCTGGCCCTGCCACCAGGAGTAGAGCTCTCATGGGGACATTCATAAGACACCAGCTGTGGTTAGGAGGGACGGTAGTGCATCAGCTCCACTGCGTTATATTTTCCTCTGTATCAAAACTTGCCTGACATCACCCATTATATATTTTAATTTTACCTTGCATTGACTCTCATATGCTATCCATGTTTTTCTTATTTCCGTGTTGTCCTTGAGCCTGCGTTGGCAACTGTGTACCTACTTCTCCTTGGCTAATGTGTAGGAATTGAGCTGGTAAGGTTGAAGTGTCAATGATTCCCAGCCACTTTGGCCAACATTTTAACAATACCAGATGAAGATTCACGCTTGAAGTTTATTGGAGCTGATGATAAAAATGGAAGGGAGGGGTGAAATGTTGCTCAAACATCTCCAGAAAGTATCCATTTTGTGAATGTTAAGATTTTTTTTTTTTAATTGATATTTGACATTTCAACCAAGTCTGAAAGCTTCAGGATTTAATTGCAGTAAAATCGATGGTGCACCAGAAGTAATGAAGTGTGCCTGAATTATTCTGACATAGATATAATTGCCGTATAACTCCCACAGCAGGGCCCAGTCCCCCCACCACAGTCAGCATCTCATTGTTTGCCAAGAGTAAAGATGTCAAGAGCCAGCGGAGCAGAGCGCAATTAGCCAGGGTGATCTCGCTGCCTGCTTTTGTGGTTTTGAATGACAAGTAGCAAACAGCATCTGTGAAGAGGAATGGGTGCTGGGTGAAGATGGCTTGCTGGCATCGTGAGGACGCTTCACACTCCAGCGGTGGGGAAGATGAGCGTGGAGGTGATGCAGGAGTGGAGCAAGCACTGGTGCTTTGTTCTGGTGGGAGGTGTGGGGAGAAAACAACAGCGTTCTCTGCTAGAACTGAGTTTTGACTCACTGCAGTACAGAAAAATCCCTGCTATAGGCCAGGATAAAATGCCCTGTGAATTATCATCTGCCTCGTATTAGAAACACAGCACTGCACAGGGCTAGGGGAGAATAAGGCACTGGGCCAGAGAGTGATAAAAAACAGTGTGACTGAGGAGTCTGTCCTCCTAAGGGACTCTGTGGGGCAAGCATCTCTGCTCAGGGTTTCTTGCTGCATGATCTCTGTTGCCTTTTCTTCTCCTGGAGAGAAACACATCTAAGATGTGGTGAAGGCAGGGTGAACTTCTTCCCTGGCCTGAGGATGCTTGCCTCCACACCTCCTCTGCTGGAGACAAGCAAGGCACCGGGTTTCAACTTATTTTACTGCAGAGGCTCCCTTATACACAGCACGACTGTGCCTTCATTAAGGGCACTTAGTTTGGCTTGGGAGGCAGCACATGCAGGCAGAACGTGGGAGGGGATGTAGGTCTGCCTGCTGCTGCAACCCCTGAGCTCCAGGGGCAGCTTCTGTGGCCCATGCTAGATCATGGATGAAACACGTTTTTGAAAGAAAGATAATTTGATAAATTACTATTAAGCCTTCCTTCACTCTCTCTCTCTTTTACAAATAGATCATTTACAAGCCCAGAGAGATGTAATGGGGATATACAGTCATCTGGACTTGTACTAAAAATAATACAAGATAAATTTAGTTAATGAGTTCAGCATGTATATGTTTTATTAGCTTTCCTCTGCTACAGTGTCATACTGGCTCCTATCGTACATCAATGCTTCTTTCAGCGCATGTAAATGGAACACAGAGCACAATTCAAATTCCCATAGAAAGCAACTTGCTTTTCGTTAAAAACAAAAACAAATGCAGCAGCAATCACACAGAACCATTCAGGCAGTATATCTGAAGTTGGGCCAATTTCTGCACTTTTTACTCATGAAAATGATCTTTACTGACTTCCTAACCTCAGTATGGTAAACAGAGCTACATTTTCTGATGGAACTTAATGTTGCGGTGCATTTCATATTAGGTCCTAATACCAAAGGCACTTTTAAAACTTTCCATATGTCTAGCTAAAACATAGTGGATGAGCTCCCTACATTAACAGAGAACATAACCAATCAATTAGTACAAGGACTCCCTCTCCATAATCACCTGACTTGCTCATACATCGTCTAACTACAGTGCTACTAATGCAAGACCTTTTTATTAGCCCGTATTTGTCCACGAGTTCAACACTTTCGGACAAGACTCCTGTATCTACCAGTATAAGTTACAAGAACAACTTGTCTGAAATTCTCAACACTAGATTAAAATTTGAGATGTAAGATTAAATATGCTGCATGTCTCTGAGGGGCGAGCTGGGCCCACTCATTGTACCTGTGTCTGCGTATTAAGAGAGGGCTGTACCTATGTTGCACAAAGAACTGGAGCATGGTGTGCTATACAGAGCCATGTGCAAGGCTTGAGCATGCAAGATGTACTTGCAAAAATGTGTGAAGAAAGTAGTTTTCAGGCAGGCCTTCTTGAATATTGGTGGTTAAGGTCATGAAGGTATCAACAACAGCGTAACCCTTTGCTTCTACATTTGCTTGGGCTGTGAGAGGTGTCAATTCTCGCAGGACCATTATTTTGTTTCATTGTGTTCTGTTTCTGTGATGATGTCCCATTTCTTAATCTGGAAATCAGTTGAGAATGAGCTGGTAGGGGTAAAGGGTGAAGTATAGAAGTTTGCTGTCTGATCATTTGTAACAGTGGGTCTTCTTCCAAAGAATTTTTATCTGGACAAAGCACTTCAATATAAAATATACCAGTGGAAAGGGGTGTTCAGTGTGAAACTCCAAAGGAGAAGTAATTTATGTCTCTCTACTTCACCTTGATCTTAATTTACATCTTCAAGGTTTGATCTTGTCCACACGAAGAAGGCTGCTGTTGACTTCAGAGGGATTAGGTATCAGAAACGTGCAGGGTGAATGATACAAGACAGCATTTCACAGGCTGTCTGCACAGAAAGAATTAAAATGCCAGGTGCAAATTCAGGGAGAAGAAAGATGCAGATGTTGCATTTGCTGCGTTTAGAAATAGGTAGCCAAAAATCAATAGTCTTTAAACATAGCTCTGAAATATGCTGCCTAGGTGACTTGGACTCTACAGTGAAGTGTGTCCTAGAAATCGGATCAATACAACATCTGCTCCAATGGCCTACAGTAGTGAAAACAGGGATACCTCCTGACTGCTCAGAACATGGTCAGCTCCTGCACAAAGTAAGCACAAGTGAGAAAGTAAGAAAGTAAGCACACTCTCTAATCAAATGTGATTATGGGGAATAACGTTTAAAGTACAGTTTGCCAGATAACCCACACATTGTAGTAAGTTCTGCAAAGATCAGACCTGTCTGGCAGATTTTTTATAACAGCTAGAAAATACATGCTCAATGCAGTAAACTTGGCCAATAAACGTACATTATATTGTGTCGTTCAAAAGTAGATGTTTGTTCTTCTTCTCCTCTAAGCCTAAACTCATTGTGTCGGTATATGTAATGAACACACTAACTTAATATGGCATCTTTCCTCGTACCTCTTGTCTTCTACTATGACCTTATAAGTCTTTCAAATTGAAATACAGTGGGAAGCAATGAGGCAGAGATTACAGATGAAGAGCTGTAAAGGGCAATGGAAAATCCCTAAGGCATTCCCAAAATATTTCCAAGTTCAAAGGAATTCCTTCTATCTTGAGGCTGATATTGTACCAGAACATTTTCCATTTTATGCCATTTTTATTCATGTTTATCCGATCACCAGTGTTCCTAGGAAATCCACATTTAAAACTTGTGGCTAGATTTGCCAGAACTGTATAAATAATGGAGACAGAATCTATAGGACACCGGTGTGTAAAGCGTTTCTGTCCCTGTTTTGGGTGAGGTCCATTGGTAAGGATATTTTCATCTTCCTACTCCAAAGAAAGAAAAACATGCTAGAAGTCCTCACACAACACAATCATCACAGAGAAGTAGAATAACAATGCCAACATTCACCACTGCTCCCAACTGGAAGTGCACAAAACCCAAGATTTTCTACACACTACTGCTTCCTTTCTAAAAACTATTTACAGCTCAACTCTCTGAACTCATTTAAAAACAAATCCAATAGGAACAATGAGTTCAAAGGCAGGATTCTCTTATCATCAGTCGAATTTATGGGCACTAGTCAGAAATGTTCTGTGCATCTTTGAGGTCTCCTTTCAGTTAAACATCTGCTTTCTTTAGCTCAGATGAAAGGTCTTGGCACTACAAGTACACTGTGTGAGGCAAACACTTTTTTTTCTTAAAGGTTACTTTTAATGAGGCTGTGGGGAAGCACTTTCTGAAATGGGTATATCTGAGCGCAACACTATTATTTCTAACAACTTAGTCATATTGCATCACCAAAACAGAAAACAATGAAACTAAGGAACCAGGGCCCTAATTTGCTCTCATGTGTGCTGGTGTGACTCCATGGGGGCCTGATTTTGCGGCTGAGCTGAGCAGTATCAGAAAAGTCAGTTGCAGCCTGGAGGCTGCTCCTTACCGCTGAGGCTGGGGGGGCTGCATGTGGCCACCTCCCTGCTGCCTTTCCCCTCCCCTTGGGGTACACAGAGAGCCCAGGAAGCCATCAGCCTCCCCCCTTACTGCTAGTGGGGCGGTGCAAGGCAGGGAGGGCAACAGGCACTGCTGAATCAGGCAGAATCACTCCTCTTCCTGGAATTAAAGAGTTGCAGAAGCCCATCATTTCTTATGCCTATTGAAAAGTAAGAATGAAACTAGTATGTTATGGTAGAGCTTGTAGAAAGATACCTTTTTGCTCCATTCAAATAATACATCAGTTCGTGTCCTCATTGACCTTTGTGGCATTAGCATTTTTAACATGCATTTCTTAATTAAAATGAGCTGGAACAAATTTCCATTCTCGGTCCTGGATTGTGTCAGAGTTCACAAGTGGGTCTCTGGCATAACTGGAATCAAAACACTGAAGACCAAACACACGGTTGGGTTGGAGCTGTGCTCTCAGCGAGGTTTCCAGCAACACAGTGCAATTGACAAAGTGTGGCACCACTTCAGAGAAGTAAGATCAAAATCTGCCCTTGACATTTGAGCCTGCCTCTGGTTTAGACCAGAAGTTTTGATTCTGCCACATTCCAAACTAAAATTTCGTTCCATGCCTGCTGTCA
The DNA here is from genome assembly GCA_013396635.1 of Penelope pileata. Taxonomy (NCBI): domain Eukaryota; kingdom Metazoa; phylum Chordata; class Aves; order Galliformes; family Cracidae; genus Penelope; species Penelope pileata. Next base: position 786,396 of record WBMW01004573.1, on the reverse strand, counting down.
AAAAACCCTCCTCTGCTTTTTCAGCATCTTTGCAGCGTCATGCTTGTGCATAAACCGCATATTAAAAAGTAAAACAAGTAACTAAATTAGCAGGGACACAATCTACCAAGCATCATCATCATCCGAGCAGTTCTTCCCCTTCCCCCACCCGCCTGCTTGTTGCAAAGTATTAAATCACTGTGAGAGCACTGCCCTACAAAGAGCTCCCCAGGAAAGCAGCGGTAGTAAGCTGGGGCTGGCCTCATCTCCCAGTGTGCATTTGTAACCGTGGTGGATGAGGGTGAGAGAGCTATGTGGGCAGGGAAATAATTGGAAGTAATCACAAAACAGACTTACATAAGTGGAATGATGCATACAAGTAGTCTTCAGAGATTACAGATATTTGGGTTGGGAGAGGAGCTTTAATTGGAACTGACCTTGTAAAACACGCTCCCTTATGCTCAGGCTTATAATCACGGGTGGGCTGGATGATCTATTTTAAAAATGCCTGGTTCACATTAACCACCCAGTTTTTAGATGCTCGTCACTATCACAGGGAAAAAGTGACTGTGTTCGAGGACTGATCTGGCACGCAGGCAGTTAATGGAAACACACACAGATATTTCGTGTAGCACCTCAGACAGCACTCCCATGCAATGTTTTGACACGAGAAAACACTTTCCTTCAGGAAAATAATATATTAATAATACAAGGACTGCTACTAGGACAGCAGATTTCCAGTTACTGGCGTGGGTTTATTTTTAGAAGGAAATTAGAGAAAAAGAAGATCTAATAAGCAGGGAGATTCTCCCAGGAAGATTTGGTCGAAATTAGTTCCTTTGATTACAGCACAGAATCTAATCAGCCCATCAATAACAAACAAGCCATTTTGCTCGGTAAAGTTGTGCAGGAAAGAAACGTTGCATCTTTTTGCACTTTGGGTGGAGGTAAAGCGTTGGGCTGGGAAGGGGAAAGCAGATCTCACGAAGAAGTTCAGGGCCATGCTTTTCAGGCTCTGGTTGCAACAGCCAATGCCTCTCCCTGGATTTCTTTTGGTGCTCCAAAATAGCATACACCAATCGTGTGTGAAATAGCCCAAATTCCAGCCTCTCTTTAGAAAGGAAGTGCATGAACAGCGGATATTTTGAATTTGTGGGGTTTTGATTAGGTATACTTCATGTGAACTTTTATGCTTTTTTATTTTTATTTTTTTACTTTGGCAATTACTGAGTCCCAGAATTACTCTGTGCCTTGCTCCCTTGCACTAGCCATGCATGTGTAGCAGCCATGGGGCTGTGGGTGCTGCCAGCGGGAAGCGGGGTGAGGCCCCCACAGGTCGTGCAGGATCAGTTTTGGGCAAAATGGAATTCTTCTTGGAAATAGCTTAGTTTCCTCTGTGATATACAAAAATATTTTTCTTTTCTTTTTTTTTCCCTTTTTTCTTTTTTTTCTTTTTTCTTTTTTTTTTTTAAACTGACCAAAATTGAGAACATTGCTAGTTTTCTGCCAAAAATCAAATTTCCTGTAAGGAAACGCTTTATTTTTCCCTGCACACAATTTCTGACTGCCTTCATACATACAACATTCGTCACCGTAGTGTCTGAATGCAGCATCACACTTCCAGGAAACCAAACCAAATTCACATTTGACACAAATGACTCAGGAACTTACATAAGAGTAAGGTAGTAAAACATGCTGTCTGTATAAGAAATGGGAATTGTTCAAAGTATTTTCAAAGAAGTAGCCTCTGATCTTTTGCTTCCTGCAGCCCCAGACTCCCTTAAAATCCTTTGCTGTGATTGTTTTCTTTCAGCCAATCTTCTGTTGCTAACCTCTACACAGGCTTTCAAAGTGGATGCTGTCCAGAAATCCTATTACAATAAATTTACTGTATGAAAAAAATCTAAAGAGGAAATAAGATATGGTCATATTATTAAGCCTGACTGCTCTCCATTGCCAGCCTTTCATCCAGCCCTTTGTTTATTGTCATTTTATCCTGCGCTTAACCTCATTTAAACTATAGGTGCTTTAGTATGAGGACCTTCCATTTGCTTTCTTTCAAATGCCTTCTGCATATACGATATCACATTTAAAGAACAGTTATTTTAGAAAAAGCGCCTGCCATATTCTCTCTTTACAGTGCTTTCCACGTCTGTGTTGCTGAAGACATAAATTTCTGTTACAAAAGCTTAACCAACAGTTGCAAGCCTAATGCAAATATATTTCTGCAGCTCTCAGTCTCCTCTAAGCAGTGAGGCCACCCTTCCTGTGTTTTCAGAGACTGATTGTCTAAAGATCTAAAAAAGCTGTATAAAGTAATGGATCAGATATTGGCAAATATGAATAAGAAATGAGTTGCATGAGTTGCATGTGTCATTCTTGTAGTCTCCCTTTAGATATTGAAAAACTGGTATGAGGTCTCCCCAGAGCCTATTCTTCTCCAGGCTGAACAGCCCCAGCTCTTCAGATGGGAGAATACCAACCCTAGATAAAATCTTGCGGATCACTTCCTTGAGCTGGGAGCATCGAGGGATCTGTCCTACCCAGGTGGATGGCCACCCAGGGCTTGCAGGCTGACATGGTGCCTGGAGGACACCTACCCCAGAGCGTGGCTCTCCCCGGGCTTGCAGCACAGGCTGGGAAGCCAAGCAGCGCTGTGAGGCTTCACTTTCAGGCTCTGGGGCCTGAAAGCAGGGCTGCACCGAGTGAGTGGGACAGCAGCTGGGTCAGCTGGCCTTGGTTGTATGGGGCAGCCTGAGCCTTCCATGTAACTCCAAGCAGGAAAAAGTGCATGATTTAAAGACCTGGCTGCTGGAATACAGAAAAACTTACAGCAGTGAGTTTTCATGTTCTGTTACAAACGCATTCTGCCTCCACCTTTTAAAACTGCTTAGCAGATCAGAACAGAGAGGGCTCTTTAGACGTGCTGATGGCCCCGGTGGCAGCGATGCCCCTTCCCTTGCTGGATGCCAGCTGCTCTGCCAAGCCCCGGCCGCCGCGGCTGTGCCAGCGGGCGCTGCCTGCTGCAGCAGGTCGTGCCACCTAGTGGTGACGGCGACACTGTGCCAAACCTCATCCTGAAATACAGCAATAATCAGCACGCTTCCCATCGCTAAGGCACAGTGTCCTGCGTTATCGGTCTGTACTCAACGAGCTCAGGTAAGTTTGCCTCCAAGCCACACATTAGCCCTCAGGAGACTGCAGATAATATTCTCGTTGAAAGAAAATGCCAGAGGCAAGTGTTAACCTCTGCAAATTTCCCTACCCACTGCAGCTGGCCTCTGCCCGGCCCCTGGAGCCAGGGGCAACAGCGTCACAAAAAAGCAAAATACAGACTCATGCCATCCTCCTTCATTGCCACTTCTGCAGCTTTCTTCATAGTCATAATACAGCTGTCAGCAGTCCATACATTGCCTGGAAACCATGGAAGGTACAGTTTGAAAAGAAATGTTTCTAAACAGCTTTATTTAACTGATCTTGTATTTCACTTTGATTTATGGTTATTGTCTAAACTTCACTCTGAATAGATCCGCTTAACAAGCAGTTGTCAGCAAACCTTCACCAAATTTAAAATTAAAATTTTTCCATTTATCTTTGTTCAGTGACATTTGCAGCAGAGTACTTTTGAAGATTTGTCATCTTTTTGTTGCACAATTTTATCCAGAGAGTGAGAAAATGACAGCATCTATCCACTTTGCAGCACTGGAGATATACCAGGAAAGGATCTGGACCAGGATATTTATCGACCAAAACGCAAGAGAAGAAATTGTTGACTTCAATCTTTCTGCACTGACCAAGCCAGAGAACCCACTGCAGTTTTAATGAATAGACTGCAGTGGAAAATTTCTCATATTGTACATTCACGCACAGTTTAATGGATTCAGGCCAATATTGAAAAGAAAGTCAGCACTCAAGTCTTCAGAGAATCTGTTGTGCCATAAAATCTGCACTGTTCCTACCCAGAGATTAAAGACCTGATTTGCCCTGGTGAGGAGGCAGGAGCCATCTGACAGCCAACCCCAGGCTGCTGCAGAAGTCAGGCCCCAGGTGGGCAGGAAAATACTGCTGATTCCACTCTTTTCTGGAAAATGTTAGGAGATGAGCTTTAAATTAAAACCAGAATTCTCTATGACTTATTCTGACAGAAACTGCTGATAAAAGGTCTTGTTGGACCGAACCCTTCCTCCATTGCATCAGCAGTTGTTCCTGCTCCCTGTGGGATGTGTAGGCCCTGGCCTCCTCCTTCCAGCAGGCCTTTCTGCTGCTGAGATTAGCTAAGTGCCCAGGAAACAAACACCGCTTCTGTGCCTGATACTATGCCAATAAGGTTTTCAGGCATTTTCTCAGTACTTCCTAAATAATCCAATTCAAAACACAACAAAAAGTACGTCTGAGAGATGAGCCGTGGCTCTCAATGAATGTAAAAAATGGTTCAGAAAAGCATCATTTACTGAGGATTAAACATTGTATAGACAGAAGAAACGTGAGAAACGCGCCTTCTTTAAGCTGTCTTAATACCATGCTTTCAGAGTTCAGTACATGTCAAGGGGGGAATAAGTAGATGTAGAAAGAGCAGGAGGAAAACCACTTGGAAGAGCTGCTGTGTTACAGCTGTATTTTAAAGTTATAGTAAGGACAGATGCAGCATGTTATGACAGGAACTAATGTAACATCTACAGCAAATTGTTTATGTGAGGATGGCTGTGTCTGGGAGGGAGATAAGGCAGCGAGCAGAAAAAGATATCAAGCACGCTGATGCTCAAATAATGTTTTAAACTTGAAAAGGCAACAATTTCACAGAGACTTCTAGCAAGACCCACACTTGAAGGAGAGACCCAAAATGTTGAGAAAAAACACAAATACTCATTTTCTCAAGTAAGACCAATACAGAAAGTGTGGTAATGGAATCATGCTGGATTGCCTTATTGGATCTTGTTGCTATTGCTCAGTTAACATGTCAGATGATTTTTGAACATTTTTTCTGATATTATTTCTACTAAGTTTAATTTCTGGTGAGAACAGGGAACATTAAGACTTTTCTATTTCTTTTCTTTTTTTCTTCCTCAACACAAAGTAAGGTTTCTGAAAAATCTGAAGCCTTTCCATTGAAAAATCGTAATTTCTTTCATCAGATAATTGCACATGAAATACTTAACTTCCAATTATTTCCACATAGGATTGCATACACCAGACGAAATGCTATGCGGAAGGTTAATACCACACTGGAGGCTACATGTGAACAGATAGATAGCTAAGTATTTTACTACTATTCAGCAACGCTTTGCAGTGAACACTTTTCTCCAAATATAAGGTGGGATATAGTTTTCCACTTGGTGTGGCAGCCCCAAAAGTTTTACAAATAGGTGTTAATTAGTCACAGTTAGCCTGTGCTTACCATGCTGCTACACTGCAGACTGTGCAGGAAGGGAGATGAAAAAAAATGAGGACCAGTATGATATTCTGAAAAAGTTGACCCTACATTTTTGGATGTGCAAATCCAAAATCAAGTGAAAACTTCCAGCATAAGTCAACCAAAAGAACGAGTTTTTCCTATGCATTTGTATTTTAAAAACAATATTTAAAAATCTACCTACTTATCACAGAATCATTAAGGTTGGAAAATACCTCTAAGATCATCTAGTCTGACCATCAACCCGTCACCCCTATGTCCACTAAACCACGGACTAAGCCAAGTACCACATCTACCCTTTTCTCACCTTACTTCTCACATGGATTCTTTCCTGCAACTTTTACATCTCTGTTGGGATGAAAAACTGATTTTAACTCAGTTATGCTACTAGGAGTGGTGGAACTTCTGCCTGAACTAACCTCAGTAATCAGTAAGTAACACCACTGTTGGTTTTAACTTACTGTGATATTGCTGCTTACATTAATGCTTTCACCATCTCTGTCTTGAGAATATTTGGGTGTTTGGACAGCTCTTCCTCCTCTTGAGGTAAGCATGAATGTTGCTCCTTAGGTTGGTGGGACTCGGTGGTATCTTTCTGAACTTCATCTCTTCCCCAGGTATTATAATCAAGAGGGCTGGATTTTGACACCTCACTCCAACTGGTGATGGTGAGAACCAGTGGTTCTGTGGGGTGGGGAGAGCTGTGTTTTGTTCAAAAAACTTTTGCAAACATTCCAGAGATTAAAAAGCTAAAATTTATTCAAATTTTACCTGGGACAGCCTATTTACTTGAGGAAAAGCTTTGCTAGAGTTCACAGCTGCAGACAGCTCCCACGAATGACAACAAGCCATTGCTCACACAGGCCAAGTTCAAGCCAGTGACTGGAGGACAAAAGATTACCACACATAACGCTTTTTAGACCTCTTAGCAGAGATGATGAGTCAATGATACTATGGCTACATCTGGCATGCAAAGCACCTGATCTGGTCTGTGGAAGGAAGAGATACCTTCAGCAGACTGGGCCTCTGAGATCGCTCCATTGATTTTAATGGGAGCTATGTAAAGAGAAGAAAATTGCAGGACTTGTTTCCAGGTGCTGTTATGGAAAGAAAAACCTAATGAAATTATCTTTGGACGTGTACTGCTGCAAGTCAAATACTTTGAAATGAATCCAACGTATCATATTTCATAGCACATACTTTTCTCAAAAGTACTGAAAGCTTGGTGCGTCTGAAATTTAAAAGGCATGCAAGATTAAGTTGATTGAAATGTGACTTTTGGGCAGTGAGACTGAGTAGGTGTGATAAGGACGAGATTGCTGGTTGGGTGGCATTTTCCTTTCTAGTAGTAAATTGAAGCTTTAGATTTTGCTACAAAGAAAATATGAGAAAGGACTGTTTGTGTAGATCAGCTGTCAACATGGCAAAGCCCACTGTGCCTTTTCTGTGAAGGCCCTGAGAGCATCCCCACACTGGTGGCCCTAGCTGTCAGGGCTTGGGGACAACATAGTCACGGATGAAGCCCTCCAGGAACCCCTTCAACTTGCTCAATTTCTCTCGTAGATATTGTCTTGAGGAAATCATTTTCTTAAGAAATTCAAAATGACGTGTCACAGTGATGTCATATCTGCCTCTGAAGGTACTTCAGGACTTTTGCCAACTGCTGTTTACACAGAATTCTGTTAGAATGATGTCCTGGGGGAGCTACTGGCAGGGCAGGCGGTAGGAAACAGCTGCTCTGGTAAATATTACACATCTTTGTGCTCAAGTGTGTTGGACAGAAGAGAAGCTGAGACAATTAAGAAACCTCAGTTTTAGTGAGGACATGCTGACAAGACCACTGTGTGGTACTGGATTACTTGGCAGTCCAAATGGATTGGGCAGGAGCAATTACACTGCTACTGAATTATCCAGAGTACAGAATGTGGTGTTTATACTGACTTTACATTGTCTGCGGGGAACTGGCAATCCTTGGTCTGACATAGAACTGGAGTGGTATGGGCAGAGTATACTCAAACCAATACAAACACCAACTTTTTTTAGCACCTCCATATCACCTGCAGCACTTTGCACCTGCAGTGTTTTGTACCTGCTGTAGTAAGTGCCCTAAAACATTCTTGTGTATTGCCTAACACAATCCCAACTGAAACGCTGAGCTGCAGTAACCAAAAGCTTATGTAATGTTCAAAAGCTCTTGACCTTGTGAACAGTCGATCAACAACAGGCACACGGTAAACCAGATTCCCTGCAATAGCTAAACAAAGCTGAGATGTACATGACCTATTGTGTGTAGCTTGTGCAGACAAGTGCCATGAGAACAAAGAGCTCTTCAAGCTTGTGCTAGCCCAGGACTACGAGATCCTGGGTGCATGCAGATTTCAGTTGGGCTATCTACTGAAGGCAGCTAGAGCAGGGCTCCTTCAGATGCCGTGGTTACTCTATTTGCTCTTTGAGGGGAACAGTTTCTAAATCTGGCTTTCATAAACTTTTAAAGCCAGGTACCACCATGGGCAGGGAGATTGGTGCCGGAGACCACTACCAGCAGCAGTAGCCACTGCTTAGCAACAGCAGCTCTTAGCCCGTGCTGCAAAGCAGGCATACCTGGGAAGAATGCATGAACAGATTTTGGGAACGTATCTTCCAAGTCACTCTAATTAGTGCCTTCAGATAACCTTATTAGATGACACTGGAGCTGATCAAGAAATTGTGCACAGCAAATCTAGTTTTGCCAGGCATGCTGTAGCTGGCACAGTAATATTTAACAATTTTTGTAGTTTGTGGATAAATTTAGGTTTGTATATGTAACTGCTGGAGCATAATTCTTAATCCTGTGGGCTGGTAGGAGTCAGGAAGGAAGACAGACCCACTGAAAGAGGCTGATGTATCAGCCTGGCCTTGTGTAGTACAGGTTAATTGTCAAGCTCTACCAGTGAAAGCCTGCCATCAGCTGATGTTTTGTTTAATAACAAGTGAAAGCAAGAAGAACAAAGACATTTGCATTGCAGCTACTGGAGGGCTAATGGATAAAATGGTAGGTAAATAAAAAAATGGATGAGCCAGGATCTCCAGAACGGCCACAATTTTACAAAAAATAATTCTATGCATCTCTGTCACAGAAAACCATCACCATAAACTGCTGTGCTGACCCCAAGAGATTGGAAAAGACAAGATGCAGACTAAACAGGAATATGCAACTTCTTCTCCACATCCCACCAGTAAGGGGGGAAATGGGTAATGAGTTGTCTGTCTGGAGCCAGGTATCCTTGGTACCTAGAGCAAATCAGTTCATGATAACTATTATATGATCTATATGAATGGCACTAAATGGCTTTTCCTGCAGGTGGGTGCCAAATTTGTTTCACCTTTTATAACATTGTCCCCTTCCCAGTCTGCGGATATCATGCTCCCAAACACCATTACAGCTACTGGTACAATGTATTTCAAGTTATCAGTGCCATCTCTTTCAAGATTTACACTACAAAAACAAGTTCTACTAGTTTTATGTTTTACTCAGAACATTACCTTTGCCCATTATCATCGTTTTATAGATAACAGATAAGATACAGATTTTAGCACATACGACAGACACTGGCAAATTGCACAGACAGATCATTACTACCAAGGCAAGAACAATTTGTAGAGGTTTCTTTGTCCTGATGCTGCCAGATGAAAAATATCTGCCTCTGTGTTGATTTAGGTATACAAAATCAGAACTTGTTTGAACATTTTCACTCTGTCCTACGGGGTGTTGGAACAGACTTCTGTCTCTCCAGTTCCTGAAGGACATCACTGGGGGTGCCTGGGGAAAGGCAGAGCTGCACATATTTGGATTAAAGAATGTAAAGGGCCACGTCCTTTGTACAGTTTGGCTAATTCCCACTCCCTTAATCCCCTTAAGCTTTCCTTTTTAAATGGTTACGTGATTGTTAAAGTCAGTGTTGTGGAAGTATGATCTGTTATTGGTATTTGTACACAGTGCCAATAGTGTGATAGCAGATAATTGTGGCAGACAGCACACAGAGCAGATTGAGAAATGACAAAAATTTCATTATACAGAAAGCTCAGCATGTCTTTTATAAAACTTTTTCTTAATACATCAGAAAGTTTTGGTCATCGTCTAGCAGATGGCCCTCTACAGTGACTATTAGCCACTTCTCGCTCCCCTTTGAGGTTGCACTGCACTACTTTGCCAGCACAGCTGAGCCCACCAAGCCCAGGCCTGAGACACCCGAGGCCACGCTCATGTTCCCATTGTTACGGTGCCGTTACCAGTGCATCACGCCATCCACAGATTACACACACACTGCCAACAGGAGTTACTCCCTGAGGGGTTGTCATAACACATTATTCATGCCAGCATTGCACAATTTTGCTGCTGTGGTGTATAAATCTTACGCACTTTTAAAGACAGAAAGGAAATTATTACCACACTATGAACAGTCACGTAGACTGGGAATGACTGAGTTTGTGCGGCCGCAGAAATACGACAGAGTAATGCCCCGCGCTTCCTACAGAAACAGAGATCGCTTGTTTATAGCTACAAGTTGGGTATATGCAGAGGATGAGCAGCTGTGGTTTCATTCTGCTCTCAGGGCAAATGTTAGATCAAAATTAGATCAAAATGACACATGCTTTCCTACTCTGCTCTTTCTTCTGCTGCAAGAAATCGTCAACCACTGTCACCCTCGCATCAGCTACACACGTTTGAGATTGTTCTGCTTCTGAGCTTGAATTCTATGCGTTTTAAATTTTTTTAAATCTTGTGCTTTTGTAATCAAAATAAGCTCTCGATTAGCAGATACCAAACTAGGAATCTCATATTATTCTCACTAAAGAGAGAATTACAGAAAGGCTAAGGATGCTGATTTCAAAAGTGGTCTGATCTCAGACACTTTGGAGTATCTAGATCACTCAGGGCTGACATGGAACCTGGTAGCTCTTGGTTATGGAAAGAGCTGTAGCATGTGCCTGGCCTCGGGTGGCTAAAAAATGAAGTTCTCAAAAGCAGCAGTCACTTCTGGCAGTGTTTTCCCCGAAGAGAGCTCACAATGTACGAAAGAAGTGGATGGTGGGCTAAGAGCTGAACCTGCTTTCCACATTTTATATTTGTTTTATGACTTCTTTTTCTGTTGGAAAGATGAACAACATAGAATTCTCTGCAATCCAGAATGAAATCCTATCAGACTGACAGACTAGTTTAAGGTAACAGTTAATGCATTTGCCAAGTTCAAGAACCATTACTGAGGCACGGAGCCAGGACATCTTCAAATCCAGATCTCTGTAAGAAACAAAACGCTGCCCTTTAATGACTGCTGGATCAGCTCTGTAACTTGAAAATGGGATTGAAATGAGTAGCAAAGTTAAAGTAGTTTTAACACCACAGTTTCTAAATGAGTTGTAAAATAAGCTGAAACAAGTTTGCACTAGAAGCATTTGCTATTAAGGGTAAAACCACAGGGCTCGAGCCAGGCCAGCTGTGCTACTCCTCCTCCTTTGCTGATGCACCAGTGGGTGCCAGAGGCTACAGACACTGGAGGTAGAAAACACGTTTCACTGCTCTCATTTGATTCCCTGGGGCTGACACACAGAGTTGACGGGCTCCATGGCAAGCTGCGTCTGGCCTTCTTTGGCTGGAGGGAGGACTGCTGACACATCGTGTGTTGTGCTTTGGCAGGACAGACCATCAGTGCTAAAGCAAAAGAAAGGAAAAAGACTTCAGGTTACCGATTCTTTAAGGCAGGGTTGCATGTAGTATACGAGTTTACAAGCAGCATGAGCAACAGGTCATAAAGAGGTCCCCATTTACTTAGATGGAATAGACAGCTATTCACAGGCTAATGTTCAAGTGAAAGGTGCTCAGGGAAAATCTAATTTAATCAAGCACTTGAAGTCAGGACTCAAGAAGGCTGAGGCCAAGAGACAGAGGTCAAAGATAAGGATCATGATGTGCAGCAAGAGGTAGGGAAGCTAATGGACAAACAACCTGAAAATAAAAATATATGGGTCACAAATTATTCATTTGAAATTACACGTGTAAAAAAATAAAGAGAATTTTCATATGTGACTTAGAAGGAGAAATTACATCTGTTAATTCATTTGAAGAACAGCAACAACATCGAAATCTGGAATAAGAATCAGTAAGGCAAAATAAAATACTTTTATTTGCTTCATAGGAAACAAGGGAGGAAGATGGTAATCCTCCCAAGTGTTGAGGAAATCTGAAGTGACTTGAATTGCACTTAAAACTATTTGACTGTGTTATGTAGATACACAAGCTTTAAATGCTATTTTTTTAAACAATGGGATCCAATGAATAATAGAGACCAATTACCAAGGGATACACATTTACATCAGCCCCAGCTGATTTATTTTCCAGAAAACTCTTAATAGGTTTTGAGACACAATATTTTCCTTCTTTTCAGTGCCATGAGTTTGTGAATGTGTTGTTTTCTACGCCTGGATTCTTTTTTATGATTGCATTATTTACTCAGCACTCGCATGAAAATATCATTACCAGCCTAAGCATTTGAGAGTTCTTACATCATCTTACCTTGAACAACTGTGTATTTGTTAATGTACATACACTGATCCTGAAGTAGCTGGTATGCATCAACAGTGGCAAAGAACATCAGGCAAAGATCCTGGCAGCTCAGTGCTTGGCATATTTACTGAAGTGCTTCCTCCACATCAGCTAATGATATTTCTGAGCTATAAAGAGGAGATTTACAATACAATTTAAAGCAATCAATGCGCATAGAGGAATATGTATTCCATTGTTTCAAGACAATTTATTTTGCTTTATCTTATAAAAACAGGGAAGATGTTGTTAAGAAACATAATAGCCAGTATTTCAGGATGGCATGGTGTCATATTATCCTTTTGCATTAGAGAACCAAATCCACCACTGAATGCAGACAGCCCCAAACCATCTATAAATGTTATTACTAGTTGGGCTAATCGGAAAACACTCTAAAAATATACTAAAGTTATGTTTGGCCTGGTTTCTGCACATATCAAAGAAGAGAGATTCCTGGCAGAGCTGGAATCTGTGTGTTGAACAAGGAGTTTGGCAGCTGGCTTGGCACAGTCTGCAACAAGTTCATGTGCTACTACCAAAACTGCACCGCACCACACCTGATCCAACACTACAAAGTAAGTCACTGTGGTAACAAAACAACCGGTCTATTCGGTGGGCCCAAGGGTTTCCAGTTTGATCCATCCATAAATTGTAACAAAATTACTGTTTTTTCATTAATAAAGAAGGATGACTCCTGGAAACACGGGCAGGCTCTGGGCAGAGGGCGGCCAGGCTGTGCCTCGTCAGCAGCAGGGCAGGAGGGCGAAGGCCTGACAAGCACAGATTGCTTAAGCCATTGATTAATATTTCTAATCTACCCCTTTATTTCTATTTTTTCACGCCCTCTCTGTTCCATTTAGCTCAACCAGGGGCTGTCGGGACGGAGATCAGCGGGGGGGAGCTCCCGGAGCCATCCCCGCGCCAGAGCGGGACGCGGCGGGGCCGAGGCCCTGCGGGGAGGCGGGGGCACGGCGCCGCCCGGGCTCGGGGAGCCGAGGGACGTTCGGTCCCCGTCAGGGCAGCCGCTGCGGCGGCAGCACGGCCGCTGTCGGGCGGCAGCAGCAGAACCAAGGGCGGGGGTGCTGCGGTAGGGTTTGGCCGGCAGCGGGAAAAGCGAACGCGCTGCCGCCCCGCGAGTGCCTCCCTGAGGGGCCCAGAACCTCGGCCCTGCTGGGGGCTGCGGGCAGGGGCTCAGCAACGCGCTGGGCCGCGGGGCGGGCGGCGGCCGAGCCCCGTAAACATGGCCCCGGGCAGCACCGCCGGGGGAGGCGGCCGCGGCCTCACTCGGGCTCCCGCCCCCGCCGGGCCGCGCAGGCTCTNGTCTTGCGCGTGGAAGAGGTCTTTTAACGCCTGATTTAAAGATTCTGCGTGTTTTTTTTTTTTTTTCTTGCTATTTGGAAAGCAGTACGTTTATGCTCTTTTGTGGGGTCTTGCTTATTTCCTCCCAGCAGGGATTTACCATAGGTGTGGGGGAGCGGGCAGTCACAGGCACTTGACAGGCATCTCTCTGCTTGCTGCAGGGCTTGAGCGAGTACAAGAGAAACTTCAGGTGGAAACCCCCCGAGTTCGGCAGCCCCTCCCGAGAGCAGAAGTCCCCGTGGGCAGGACTTCGGTCGGATCAGCTGGGTAAGCACCCCCGGAGCATCCCCGAAGCTGCCACTGGATTGCAAACCTCAGGCCTGGGCAGGGTGAGCCCCAGTGCCAGGGGCCTGGAGAGGTTCCCTGTGGTGCAGCTTGGACACTTAACAGAATTAACCAGATATTCCTGGTTATCATTTAGGGGAATATGTTTTTGAATGTCATGTTCCTTTTGGCAACACTGAAACTTTGGTCTGTTGCTGCTTATGTAAAACCTGAAAAACGCATGGTTTCTGATATGCAGCATCACCTAAATCCCAAACGTGAAGCATGGATGCAGTGTTAGCCCATGCAGGGTGTATAGAAAGAGGCACTGGGTTACCTGTGCTGTATGGGAACAGTAAGTAAAATTCTATATTGTACCAAACTCTGACCCAAATTAGTCTCTTCTTCGAGTTAAAGTTGTTAGGAAGACTCCCAGAGCTGGTAACTGGAAGAAACAAAGATGGACATTAAAGGACAAAGCTTGTGATGCTATTTATAATCTAGGATTTAGTGTTAAAGGTAGATTACTCTGAAAGAAATGCCTCCTATTTATTTCCGTGGAACCTACAACAGATACAAAGAGCACAATAACACCATCTGATAGAGCAAATTCTCGGCTACAAAACGCTATTTCTCAACACAGTCACCACCGTTAGCTGTGCATTTTCACCAGTGATGAACAGGAGCTGCATGCTGCACACGTAACAGTCTGCACCAGCAGAGGTGACCACTGTCACTGTCGCCACTGCTGAAATGCGCTGCCACTGCCTCTCTGTGCTCACAGCCACTGTTTGGGCTCCATCAACGTTCAGCAAGTGTAAGTGAATGTCAGTGGGTGCCATCTTTTCCACATGGAGGAATTCAGTGCCACCCCTTTGCTCCATCCGCACTCCCACGTCAGACGCCATTGTGTCAGAGTGCCCCTCTGCTGCCATCTGTCACATGGCAGCAACACAGAGTGGGATATGGGTGGGGAGGTTCAACCTCTGCTGCCATCCCACCAACATCCGCCTCTGACGCTGTGGGCCAACATCATAAAATAGGAGGCATTACTTTCAGAGCAGCCCTCGTAGATGTTGTTATGGCAGGAGAACATGGAATTGAAAAGTGAGAAACAAATGAAATAGCGCCTGGGCTGAAAGACCAATGCAGATTTGAGGAATGGAGTAATCTGTAGAGTGATGACAACTGCAGTGCTTTGAAAGAAGCAGCAAAATAACAAAATTAACAAAGTGGTGCAATTCAGTGCAGTCTGTGTAATTAGAGTCCCATCTATTCATTCTGTGATATGATAAGCGTTCTAAATTATGGCCTAGTAGTTGAGAACCAACTGCTGGGTGTATGGTTTGTTTTTGGGAGAGATACTAAATATTTCCGTAAATAATTTAACTTTGCCAAAAATTATACTGTATATATGTATATATTGCTATGTTTTTCTGTTAGTGCAAAATACGCATTTCTGCTTTCCTTAGCACATGCATGTCTGAGTACTTGTATTTAAGAGAGTAATTTCCACAAATTCTGAGACAGCAGGACATTCAAGTACATTAACCTCTTGAAAACTGTTAGATGTGCATCATCTCCCATGATGTGTGGGATGGTGAAACTTTATACAGCAAGTGTTACAAGACTTGCAAGAAAGTCATGAGTTAGCAGTACAGCAGCTGTGATTTTGTGTGTGCTTGGTGTAGTTTTCCTACATTTTTGGATTCATTTTTACTCCCACCTTTTTTCTGGCCACATAAGCGTGTGCATCTTTTAATGTCTCTCTCGACGCCTTATAGGACTTTGCCATCTGTGCAGATTGCTGTTGTTAATTCACTTACTGTTCTTGCTGTTGAAATGCATAGTTGACAATTTTAAGAATGACGTGCAATGCTACCAGAAGAGGTTAATAGGTGAAGATGCTCTGAGTTCTTTCCTGCTCCTTTTTCAGTGTTTCTCCACTGGAATTACCTATTTCCTACTACCTGTGCATAGTTGCACATACAGACATTATGTATATTTTTCACTGCAGGCTATTATCTCTTTCTATATTGATATATTTTTTTTTTTCCCCCCACAAATCAGGAGTTTCATTCTCTCCTACAAACTATTTCTTTCAGCTGGTTGTGGTCCTTCAATTATTTGTCCACAGTTACGTGCTTCGTAGCTGGATTGTGATTTCCCACATTCATTGTGAAATGAGTTCAGCCATTCAATCCTTGCCTTAAAATCATAGGGTGCGATTGTACTGGGGGTCTGTCACGGTCCAAGCACAGTGAGTGAGACCTGTCTAGCAAGGTGTATAGTGCAGGGGTAGCTAGGAGTGCTTGTGAGGTACTTTATCACTGCAGCCTGGTTATTCTGTATCTGTGTTAACCAATTTCTCTGTTTTTCTGTTTCCAGAATCAACTTGCAAAAGATTGTTCTGTGGCCGTATTTCATTTATAGGATTTTGTCCAACGTGGTCTTGGAGCACCATGTTACTGACCCTCTTTAGTGGAAAGGAAAGGCATTCACAGATGTGCAAGAAGCCAGAATTTCACAGTTGTGCCCATAATTCATAGGCTGACATTGCTCAAAGATACTAGAATAGTTTTTCTTTAATAATCTGTTGTACGAAACTTACAGTTTCTTCTTGTAACAGAGTGATATTATGTATTCAGGATAATGTTTTAGTGAAACCTAGTGTGTCTTTTTTAGGAATCACAAGAGAACCAAACTTCATTTCCAAGAGAAGGGTACCTTACCATAATCCACAGATTTCAAAGTCCTTTGAGTGGACGGGAGATTGTGATTTGGATGACCCACTGGAAACTGAGGCTCTTAAGACTGCAGAGTCACACGCAGACCACAGTAATGATGTGAGTCAGGAAAAAATTGAAACGCCGGAAGGACCGAGGCTCCCCCCAAAAGTTCGGTCACACTCTTCAGATTCTAGAGTTGAAACTGGTCTTACCCTTGCAGAAAACAATATGAAGAGGTCACCACCTGTATCTTCACCAAATCAAAACAAAACGTTTGTATCTCCAAAAGAGGAATCAGGAAAAGTGGATAATGGGGTAAGGGAAGATTTTTTTTTTTTTTTTTTTTTAATTGACTGATAGAAAAATTACTAATCTGATATTTAGAGTAATTTGGAGCACATACAGCAGCTTCTGTTGTTTTAACTCTCCTTAGTTCTGTATTTGGGTGTTCTTCAACTGTAGCTTCTCTGTTGGGAGAACAGTACTTTTGAGACTAGATTTTGGTTCCATGTAGGGCAATAGGAATGCCATCTCTACACGTGCCATCTCTATTGATTTCAGTTAAAGAAGGATTTAGCCAATGATTTATAGACTTTCTAAGGTTGTTGGCTATAATGAGAAAATGTACTTTGCATTCATATAATTCATAGAACAAAAAAAAAGGTTTGAAGATGTGCATCGAAATGTTTCTGACTTGCAAAATCTTGTAGGGAAGGGAACAATTGGTGTAAAATGTTTTGCTTTTCTGTGTTGTCAGCTTCACAGAGTCCTTCAGAGGAAAGCAGGCATGAATATTTCACGTTTAAATACTTTCCCCAGAAATTCTGAATATCAAAGCCAGTTTATTTGGAAGAGTCCTCATGAAAAGTCACCAATACTTGCAGCTGAAGAGGTAACTTTCAAAAAGTTTCTAAAAGTAGTTGAATAACTTCTTTTATGTGTAAGGAAAGTTGCTTACTTTCCAAGATTTCCTTCGTGGGTTTTTGGTTGTTTTTTTTTTTTTTTTTGGCATAAACTGGCATACTATCCTATCCCTTTTTTTTTTTTTCCTTTACTATGTACATAAATGCAGTATGGTTAGGTATGTTTCCCTCTGATTCTTCACTGTAGCCAGTTCTAATTATTTGATCATCTCCTCTGTGGTTGTGTTGAATTCTTTCTAGGAAGACCATTTTCTTCAATTTGCATTAATTTACTTCAGGAGCTCTAAGTATTACCCTTTGTTTTCATAATTTTCATGTTCAGTATATAGCTCATCAACACAGGAATGTTCAGGTGTTCTGTACTGTAATTACATGTCTTGCCACTGAAATCCAGGTTTCAGTATTTATTCTCATGGTCTTTTATGGGTTACCACAGTTTCTTAGTCTTGGTCTCTGTCTCTATGCGCTCCCAGGCCCTGAAAGGCATCTCTGTAGTTATTCAGCTATGGTTTTTCTTTCAGGAGAGCTGCTTATATTTAAAAATGGAATCTCCTGGTTTTAAGATACTCTTCTGCCATTTTGATGCATCTCATCAGTTTTTGGACTTTGTAGGATTGGAAATGCTGCTATTTCTGATCAGGCCACGAAGAATAAATCTGATTGCAAGACTGCTTTGTATTTGCTATTTATTGTTACTGAGACCTAGTCTGTCCTTTGGTCCTTCTACAGTATAGGCTCTTCTGCAGAATCTGGATTTTTAAACTTTGCTCTTTGTCTTCTCTTTCCTTACAAGGAGCATATGCATTAATGGGATTACTACGGATAGTGCTATCTCTGCTTTATCCACAGGTAGCACATCTGTTTAGTAACAGCTTTCAAGGCAATAAACGGTGACTGGGATTAATCACTCTAAAACCCATTCCTGTCTTTTTCTTGTTGCAATGCCAGGCAGGTGGACATACTTTGAGATATGTTTACCAGCAGTCCCTTATGCAAAGAAAACTCACGGATAATAATAGTAGAGAAGCCAGAGGACCATTTGAGGAAGAGTCTGGTCCCAGAGTGTCACTTTGATGCTTTCATTATTGATGCTTGTGAATATTGTGCTATTTCAGGAGAAAGAATGTAGAAACAAAAATAGCAAGCTTTTTTCTGCACAGATTATAAAGAATAGGAAATCATAACAATAAGTCTGTAAGTACTGTAAATGCTTAGATAAATAGAATGCAAAGAAAATCTAAATATATGTAACTGCAGCTTCTACGCTTAAGATCAGAATTTCGTCATAAAAATTAATAACAATCCATTTTTCTTCTGATTGCTGTTGGCATGATGGAGAACATACCTGGACACTGAATAATGACAATACCTGTCTCTTGAAGAAATTTCTATGAAATTGACCAACTTATCCAAGTTAGGTTGTAAGTCTAACCTAAACTTACATAGCAAAGCTGAGGAAAGTGTTTGCCGCATGTGACATATGGCGTTGACATATAACTCCCAACACCCCATGAGGAAATGATACCAGACCACTTATTAGGCAAATTCTGTACCTTGGCTTATGATGAATGCAGTAGTGATTGGAAAACAGTGGTTAGATCAAATTACCAAGCCCTAAGCATCCAGTTCTAAGTCAGAAGACAGTTGTTACTTAGGACAGAACATGTACTGAGGACTTCTAGGGAGTTTTCTGGCATATATTTAAAAAAAAAAAAGATCCTGCATAGAAGTCTGAAGCTGACTGCAGCATTAGTGGACTTCGGTAAGGATAGCATTTGAGCACAGGTTTAACTTGACCTGATTCAGTATCCTTTAAATGTATTTTTTTGAAAGTAAGTTTCTCTTTGGTTTGTCCTAGAAGTTAATTAGTCTGCACATGTTGTGTTTTTGCGCATGACTGGCTCTCTGTTCGTAGGTGAGTATATTTGCATGAATTGGTTAAGTGATTTTGAAAATTTAGCCTTAAGGTAAGCAAATCAAGGCACTATTACTGTTTTCTTTTTTTTCCCTCTCCTGAAGGTTCTTTGCAATACAAGTAAATCCATACCTCCGTCTAAATCTCCTGCAATTACTACTCAGACTGAATATGAGAGAAGTTTCAAAGATCCTCCTGCTGCTAAAGGTCTGGAAGAGAGAGGTTCTGCAGAAGAGAAAGAATTCCCAGCTTGTGAGCAAGTAAATATTTCCCTGAAAGACATTCATATGCTTTAATAGTTTTGATTGTTCTTTCCAGTAATGTAAGGGTAGATTTTTTATTTTTATTTTTTAAGTTACATTTTATAGCTGTTATTAATGATACTGAACTCGGTCAGTAGTAGTTTTGCTGTAAAAGACTGGAAATAACACTGTTACAGCTGTTTGCTATAGTGGTTTTTGTAGTTTCTGTAGTGCATTTGTTCAGTTTACAAAGTCATTTTAAGTGTGTTTTTTTCTGAACTGCCACTTTGATTATGAATTTTCAAGTTCTTTTTTAAAAACTTTAGTTTTAGTGATTGAGATGGTTTCTGAGATCTAATTCTCCAATTTATGCTCTCTTTGCTGCCAGTGTAGTCTCAGTTTGCAGCAGGGCTGGGTGGGAGAGCTTGTGCTTCTACTATTAGTTAGGTCTGGAACTTTTTAGGTAAGTCAGATAGCATGTGGATTAAAAACAAAGAAACCACGATCAGCTGGAACTGATTTTAAGACAACAGTTGTAAAGAAACACGCATTAGAAGGAAATGTTTGGTGAAAGTGCTTGAAACACTTTTTGTTTATACCCACATTTCTACATATCTTCTTTGATGAATAATATCTTGGGGAAAAAAAATGGAGATCAATTTCTGTAAAGATCTCCGGTATAGTCAGAAATAATGCTTGGAGTTTCAAGAGGGTAAAATCTTTGGTGTGAAGGCTGAACAAATCAATCTGACCCCTTCAAAACCAGAACGGCAGCAAATTAAAAATTCACATTTTTTGTTTATTATAAATTGGCTTATATTGCTTGACTATAAGACTAAGAGTATTAGTTATTTATTTGAATTATAAATTCCAGAAATATGCACGTTAACTCCAGTTAGAATGCACAGGTACAGTACTCTTTTGTTTCTGTTTTGTGTTAAATTCATTTTGTAAAGTGTACAAAATACATCATCTAAGTGGATGTTGCACTCAGAATAGTAGCTTTGGCATTTTGATGGTTGATTTTTTGAATTAACAGAGGAATGTAATATGCTTGCTTTTATTAAATATGTAAAACAGTTAACATTTTAAAATTAACTTTTAGCAAAAGTTTGATGTCAAAGGGAATATGAGGGTTTTCAGTTTGTTAGCTAATACGGTATTTTTAAAATTATCTTTGTCTTAGAATAAGAGGGAAGAGCCGTTTCAAAAGCCAGCAGAAGATGCATCAAAGCAAGAGCTATCAGAGCAGAAACATCCTAAACAAAAAAATAAGCAGCATAGCAGTCAAAAGCCCCTTTCTTTACATACAAATCGTAGGTACGTATGCAATGAGAAAACCCAGCCTGGTGAGTAGGTGTGCAGCAGCCTGCTTAGAATGGTGGATGATGACCTTTAACCATGCAGTCCTGTTGTCACGAGAGCAAATGTGACGTTTGTCCCCTGTAGTGCTGGGACTGAGCTTCCTGTGGTACATCTAAACCTGGTGTGAATTTGCATCCCTTTCTCCAGGCAGTGGAAATGGAAGCTTTTAAACGCACTGGTTCAGTTAAACCTCCTGATACAATTATAATATTATTATTAATAAATTTAACATGAGCAAAATCAAATTGATGCAGTGCTGCAGCTTTCAGTGAGTGCTTTGGAAGTGCAGTCACCTTGCAAACAGCTCTGCTGTGCTTGCTCCACCTGTCTTAAAACTGTTTTGATTGTACTTGGTGTCTTCTTTCTCTGTTCCATACCACCATCTGCCGCATTGTGTAACAAAAGTAAACACATGAAAATAGAAGGGAAAAAAATAAATTTGTCCCGTACTGGGTAATCTGACAAGCATTGAAATAAAACAGCTTTCTATGTTGCTGAGGAATATCTATGCATCTTTTTCATCTGCCACATTTCTCCAGTGTAGAAACTGAACTCCCTGTTTTCCACATATCTGAGATATGTCAGAGAAATAAAAGCCCAGAATGGATGCAAATTTACAAACGCATAAATCTATTCTATCTCTGCTGTCTTCATGCTTCATGTTTCTCCCAGTGATTGCATTCATTCACATAGTTTTCTGGCAGTGTCAATGCATTAGGTTGAAGATAGGACATGAGACTTACCCAGGTCTGAATGAATGCTTTTTAGATATTGGGAGATAATGACAAAGTGATCACCCAAAATACTATGAAATAAAATTGCTTTGTGAAAAAGTGAGTTGATATAATGTAGATGAAGCCTTAAACACTTCGGATTTCATAGTTCCCTGATGTTTTAGATTAGTTACTTGATTTTTAGTGAGAATTCTGTGAAAAGTTCTTGATCATTTGCTGCCCATTTAAGGATGGGTTTCTGTGTCTTATGCTTTCAGTGTGGTAGCACAAGACAAATGTTTCCAAAACAGTCACTGGGCAAATAAATAATAGTGTAAAATGTGCAAGTTCTCAGTATGCAGGCAAGACTTGCACTTTATGTGCATGCTGCATTGCATGGCTTGCTTTTGGGACAGAATGACTGGGACTGAGGCACAGCAGTGGTGTGTTTTTGAGCTAATCAATTGGTTTTGCAAGTAAAAGACGAAATTCTGTGAGTTTCAAAAAAGGGGCATACGGAAAGAAGTTCTGAATATAAAAATTTTTGTGCCCTGGTAACTTTTGTTTTTATTAGGTGCATTTTATTCTCTGAACTTCTATGATCTATTTTTGAAGGACTGAAAAAGGTTTTTATTCACTTGATACCAAGTATATGAAAATAAGGTTAACAGTGTCCTAAGGCAAGGTTAGAAACAAAAAGCTCGTTAATAAATCAGCAGTTCAGTACTTAAAGGACTTGTAGTATTGCTTTAGGTTGGATGATGTTAATTTTTCTGTGTATGCGTGTGTGGCAGAAGGGAAACTGAATCTGTCTTTAAGAGCACTGCACCGAGTGCTTTTGAAGATCCAAAGCAGTAGGAAATAGATGAATCATACTGAACATTGTTTTGGTAGTCATTTGTTTTCTGCCCCAGCACCACACCCCACCCATGTACAGAGCATATTGCCTTTACTGCAGCATTCATAGAAAGAAACATCTTGGCTGCCTTAGTGCCAAACCAGGCATTTTTGCTTAAATGTACCTTCATCTGTAATTTAAACCAAGGTATTCCATTTTGTATTGAAGTAATTGAGCTTTGTGTGTGTGTTATGTTGTGCTGATTTGCTGAGAGTGCAAAAGCTTCTGGCAGAAGTTTGAGGAAAATCCAACAGGAGTTATTACTTGAAGAGCCACCGACTGAATGAGCTTTTCATGTCTTTCCTACTTGTGTTGATCTGGGGGAATGGCTTCGGGGGAATGGTTTTAAGCTGAGGGAGGGAAGATTTAGGCTAGATGTCGGGGAAATTCTTCACTCAGGGAGTGGTGAGGCACTGGCACAGGCTGCCCGGAGAGGTTATGGATGCCCCATCCCTGGATGTGTTCAAGGCCAGGTTGGATGGGGCCCTGGGCAACCTGATCTGGTACCAGATCTGGAGGTTGGCAGCCCTGCCTGCAGCAGGGGGGTTGGAACTTGATGGTCTTTGGGTCTCTTCCAACCCAGGCCGTTCTATGATCCTATGATATGGGTGAGCTGTGTTTCAAAGCATACGTTTTCGCATCTCAGCCCTAGAACTTAAGTGAAAGAATACTTTTTCTTGATAGAACTTAAATGCTCTTACAGAGCCTTCTGGATATAAATGTTTTCTCTTTCTCTTCTCTCCCCCTCATTCTTGGTGTCTTAGGAAGATGAACACTGAATATAGGTCAAAATTTTTGTCTCCAGCCCAGTATTTGTACAAAGATGGAGCTTGGTCTCGTATTAGGAGTAAAGTTCCCAATCAGGTGAGTATTTTAAAAAAACCCGTGGCCTGAGTATGCTTTGTATTATGGATTTTATATGTAAAAGAATTTGAATTGTGGTCTTTATAAAATGGTTTTGAGGCTGTAATGGTAACAACTCAAGCTCCCAAAGGTGACTACAAAGCAGATTAAATTCCAACAAGCCAGTGGTAAATAAAAATAAGAGACAGTGAGATTTAAAAAATAAATTAATTGTTGTGACATGGAAAGTATGGGAGACTTTGTTTCCCTTACAAATCAGAATCATCCAGACCAGAGTCTTACCAACTGATAGTTGAAGTGATGTTCAGCCCAGTTTTAACAAGCAGAAGTTTTTAAAATGTAGGATTAGGTGGTAAGAGTTTTCAAGGGAATAAAAAGAAAAGGCCAACACGTGTATCAGCTTAGGTCAGTTTGACAGTTGAACTCTGTTAGCCTGCCAAGATGAATCCATTCTAAGCAGTCGGCTAAATTCAGTCATACACAATATAAAATCCAGAACTTCTCTGGTAAGTTTCACTGAATCTAAGTATTTTGTTGTAGTTAATTCAGCATCTGCAATCATTGTTATACCTCATAGAAACTCATTTGTCAACTCTGAAAATGCTCAGCAGCTTCTGACTGATAGAGAAGTAAAAGGAAAGAGACGCTTTGCCTGGGAGTATATTTTGTTTGCTACACAGCTGGATGGGAGGAGTCACAGCAGTGCAATCAAGGGAAAGAATGTGGAAACTGCAGGTGGAGGGCTGGCATTCAGCTTTACCAGGAGATCCTCTTTATATATAAATATGTATGGCATTTAATTAGAGTGCACAAGAAACCAAGAGATTCAGACGCTGTGGATATGTGTTTGAGTGTGTCTGACTTTTTCTTGGAGATTCTCTTACTCGTCAGGGAAATGCAGAGAAACGGGAAAAGTCACTCATGAAGAATTAAAAAATTACTTGGATTTTTAGGATCTTTTAAGTGGAGGAGTTGCACTGGGTAGCTGGAAGAGCCAAACTGGAAGACAATAATAACAAATGTGTTATTGAGTACAAGTACTCATATTACATACACTTTTTTTTTTTATGTACATTCATATGTTAGGTCTTAGTATGACTTCACATAGAAGAGACTTTTGGAATTACCTGAATTTTTCTTCCTTCTGTTAGACTGTGATTCACATGCCTGTGAACATATCAGGCTAGTTTGTCTAGGAGACAACAATATTTAGCTTGTACAAATGTGTTCCTCGGTGGGATCTTCTGTGTGCTCCTTTTTTTTTTCCATTGTTCCTGTCTCGTTACTATTTCCATATAAATCTTACAGGCTTATGACTCTCAAGAAGAAGCTTTTTGTGGGTGTAGTAAAAGCAAAAGGGAAGCTTAAAGCTTGAAATTTTCCAATCTTCCAGATAGGTTGGGAGAAAAACAAGATTAATTCTTAAAACCTTTGTTAATACAAGAATAAAAATCCTGGTGGACCTGATCTTTTGCCGTTTTTTTTTTTCATTCATTTGAATGAGTTCATTATAGGATGGGGTCCAGCATGGCTGCGTTAGTATAACTAAATATTTCATTCGCAGTTGAGACATAGGAAAGAATTTAGCCACTTGAGAAATATATTACTGCAGATTAATGAAGGAATGAAAAAGTGTCAAGCAAATCAGTTGTATGTGAAGCAACAAAGAGACTTTGGCCGTTCCCAATACAGGCTGCCCTCCCAGTTTCTCAGCAGTCCTTTTGGTTTCTAAGCTATCCCATACCCACTCCCATGCTAACACGCTGACGTGACTGTTCTGCAAAGCTCTGTGTAACCACTAGCTCTGGTTCTTCTTTGAGACTCATCCCTGCTGGAGGTGCCTACAGAGCATCTTTCTTTAGTGTGACTAGATGATAAGCTCTGACTGCTCCAGTCTGCTTTCTCTCTTAGTTGAGCCCATAAGTAGATAACTTTGGGTCCAAAAAAAGACTTCCCTGAAGTTTTGAGCCCAAACAGGCAAGGATTGTAATAGAGTCCTGGTATGACCTTAGCTGAAGTGATTATTGCTAAACTGCTGCTCTATAATATATTATTAAGGGTTGCTTTTCAGCAGTAGAATGAATAGATGTCTTTGAATTATGCTTTTGAAAAATTAATGTGGACAATTCATAATCACATTAGGGCTCTCTGGGGCCTGTGTCCTGCTGAGATAATGCTGCCTGCTGAGTCGCTGAAGGAGACGGTTGTCCTTTGTACTTCTTCACAATTCACTGGAGACATAGTATTCTTCCTCCCCCTGCAGCGTCCTGTTGCTCTGCATTTATATTCCTTCTGTTGTGACGATCATAATTAATTTTTCATTCTTCTATTTAAAGTGAATAATCCACTAAATCACTTGCACCTTTAAACTCTCTTCATAAAATGACAAGTATATATTTTTAATGGACTATTCTTTGGAAGTTTAATGGGTCAACTGTTGGGGTATTAGCTGGTGTAGCCTAAGCAGATATCCATCTGCTGCATCCAAATGCTTTTTAGTGGAATTTGTGGAATTTGGCCCACTTATCCCCGTTCCTTGCAGGAAGAACTATGTTAAGCCTATTGTAAAAATAAATTTGAAAAAAAAAAAAAAGGAAAATGTACTAAAGGAAGTGTCAGTATTGCTTTCCTTCTTTTTGACAAAATGCTTCTTTCCTGTGAACAGTTTTTTAGTGAGGCAAAATTCATACAGCAGTATAAAGAACTTTTAATCATCTGAAAATAGAAGTATCGTTGTTTCTTTTTAGTCTTCTTCTTTAAATTGTGTTTGAAAGATGAAGACAGTAAGTGCTGAAACAGTTCTAACCAGCAGTATTTCACTGCTGTGAAAACAGCAGTCTAATGTCTACAGAGAGGGCTTGCAATTTTTACCTTTTGAAAATAAAGCTGACATTTTAACACTTTTTCATCTCATTCTTACAGTTAGTGATAGCCTAGAAGGAATGATTTTGATGTTGTGACTTATATATGATAGTACCAAGAGATCTCATGTAGTCATTAGCTCCTCACTGAGATGAGATTAGTGTAGCAAGGGACAGCTGCAGTGTTCACAACTTATGAACTCAGTAGTACACATGCATATAGATCTGTTGACTTGAAACACTCAGAAATTAATGGGGTGAGTGTATTCTTGGGAGTTAAGGCCTAGAAATCTAAATTGATTTCCTCAAGCTTGGTGAAAACTGGTGAAATATCAGTGTTGATGTGTTTGTTTTACAGCTTTTTACTGAATCTCAGGGAGGCAGCATAGAGCTGTGTATTTAGTTTCTTACTTAGATTCTAGTAAATTTACAATGGTAATGAAGTCTTGAGAGAAACCTAAGAAATTTTAAAATAATTCTGTATTCCTCTCTTTAGGCATTGCAAAACCCCCTAAATTCCATGTGGTATATGGAGGTTTGTTGCATCTAAGTTATTGTTTTAATGTCTGGAGCACTGTGCTGTGCCTGAACACTGATGGAAAAACTAGGATCCAGTACTGAGCTTATTCATAGCTGCTGCATAATTTTTTCTGCTCATTGAATAAGTAATTGATAATTCTGCTTTGGCTTAATGGCTCAAATTTGCTTACTAGACACAAACTTCTGTTGTTTATGCTTTCCATTTGTCGCACGTATTGCAGCATGCAGTGTTTGCTCTGTGGGTGGCCCTGTGTTATGAGTAACTTGCCTTTCTCCTTCAGCTGCCATTAGCTAATGCAAGTACTTTGTAGTAGCAGATAAGTGAACTTTAAAGAGGCGTGCAACTTAGGAAGCTTTGATGTGCAGGTGAGAGAACTGCGAGCAAGGGCAAAGGCTTACAGGCAACGCGTAGAGGGAACACACTTCTCCCGATACCACCTCAACCAGATCCTGTCCGATAATAACAGTCTGTGGGATGTGTCCTCAAATTCCAGTTCAGAAGAAGGCATCAGCAATGACATCAGAGCGCTAGATCTTGCTGGGTAAGACAGATGTTCTTGCGTGTTATTCTGCAGCTCTGAACCAGAGCAAAATGCTTCAGATTGGCTTAGCATGGCTGTGGGATCTTGGTTGTTAAGCTATATCTAAATTCTCTGAAACAGATGTGGGCATTTCCTGTTTCACAGATGCATCCATTGATACATGCTCCAATTTAAAATGAGGAATGGTCAAGTCTTCTAGAAGAAGAGAAATGCTACTCCTTTATGATTATCCACAAATGCATATTTACTGTGGCAGCCTTGGTCCCATCGAGCATGGGGGAATTTATCACTGAGTCATACTGAAATAATATTCCTCTTACCATTGGAGTGATGTGAATTATGGTTTGCCTGCTCAGATTTCACCAGTGTTCTTGTCAGGATTAATTAATAATCTGATCATTGAGTCTTAGACACTTTACTTCTGGGATGAAGATGTAGGAGTTAAAACGGTGCACATCCGTTTTCTCCTCTTTGAGTGCTAGGTAGATATTAAATATTTGGCTAAGATGATTCAGAAATAGTGTTTTAGTGAAACGTACAGGCAGCTATTACCCAAATGAAGAGGGAAGAAAAGCCTTTTCTGTATTCTAATAATCCAAATCGTTAAGTTTAGAAATAGAGCCCTAATTTTACAGTCAGTTTTTGGAAACAGTAGTTCAGAAAGTGGTTTCC
The DNA here is from genome assembly GCA_013396635.1 of Penelope pileata. Taxonomy (NCBI): domain Eukaryota; kingdom Metazoa; phylum Chordata; class Aves; order Galliformes; family Cracidae; genus Penelope; species Penelope pileata. The sequence continues at coordinate 758,543 of WBMW01004573.1, read as the reverse complement.
TAGAATCTAGTTTGAAAACAGGTTGTGCTTAATCATCAGTTAAAATCTCGATACATAGACATTAACTCTACCACTTTTTAATATCTGAGCTGTACTTTTGATGAAGGACTGAGCTGGATGAATGGGCTCTTTATAGACACACATGTATCATGCAGACCAGTGGTATAAAACACTGCTTTTTTTGTTGCCTAGGGTTTCTGAAAAAGAGACTGTGCCAAAGCCAGAGATACTGCAGGAACCTGGCTCTGGAGAGCAGTCACACCAGAATGGTGCTGAGAAGAAAGACATGTCAGATGCTTCAACCGTTCCGGTCAAAAGACGTTTAGTTTGGGGTGAGCAACAAGGTGCTGAAGAAAAGGAGAATCAACAATTAACGGAAGAAGAAGAAAAAGAAAACAAGCAAGCTGCAGTTGTGGAGCAGAATTTAGAAAAAAACAATAAGGATACCAATGAAGATAAGAAAACTGAAGGGTAAAACTGATGTTATGGTGTATAAAAACTTTTTCCTCTAACATCTCAGAAATACTTAGGCTAATTTTTGTTTTCAAAGCAGACTTAGTTATGCAAGTATAATTTGGTGTGACACTAGTTTTGTTTACAATAATATGATAAGGAATAAGAAATTTCAAGACATTGAGCTGGGTGGTGGAAATGAATCCATCACTGAGAATACTGGATTTCTAGCTTGCAAGACTTAAGTTGTAATTTGTATAGAAACATGAAAAATTCTAATAAGTTTTTCCAAAAACTTTAAAATTTGCAGTACAGGCCTATCAGAAGAGACTGGTCATTGCATGGCAGCAAAGTATAGTGAAAATTAAAGCTCACAATTTTCTTCAGGTTGATAGTGTAGGAATGAAAGGACAGAATCCATGCTAATCTTATCTTATTCTTAAGTGTCTGTTTTTCTGAAGAAAATGAGATAAAGGACTTGGGAGGAAAAAAAAATTACTAGCATCCAGTAATCGCCAGTGATTATGTTCCTGAGCCCGGGTGGGAAAGATGTGTAGGGAAGAGGTCAATACTGTGTGCATAGTACTGTATTTGTCAGTTGAAAGATCCATATTGTATCATCTAGTTACTGAAGTCTCTGGCTTTTTGCTGTGCAACGTTTGTAGACTTTTTTGGTAGAACAGTATGTTGGTTTGATATATATTTAAATCTGAATAACTTTGGCCTTCATTACCATGCTATCTAAGCATTTTGTATTCCCCATTGTGTTTTATCTTTGATGTTGCTCCACAAATCTAAGGTAAGCAAATGTAGTTATCTTCTTTTGGGGTCATATCCTGTATGCAAAACCCAGGCAAAGAAAGGTTGAGGTGCTAGACCCAGACAGAAATGAAGTGCAGGCTTTAACATTCAAAACTATCATCTGAAAACCTTAAGTTTGTCTAATTCTAGAGATGATCTAGTTCATAGGTGTTTCTCAGATTGACCTTGGAGGTCTTGAAATGCTGTGTGCCCTGAGATCTGCTCTGGATAGGGCCGCGCAGAGCAGCTTAACAGCTGCATGCTATCTAAGCCTGTTTGAGAGCTAGAAATGAGGCATTCTTTGCTGAGACATCCTCAGAGCATGTAGAAGGATCAGGTTTGTGGCGCAATGTGGGCATGCTGCCACCTCATTTTGCAGTGCATCTGGAGGAAGAAGACAGAAGTGGTAGTGCTGATTTATATAATAACCTGGGGGCTACAGTGGTTGCATAAATGTGGGATACTTGGTTTCAGTTCCACAGCATTAACTGAAAAGTTGAACCCACATTTCAACCTCTAAGGTGACTGTTGGCAACCAGGTTCGAAGTTATTGTGAGTGAGGTCTGTGCTACTGAGCAGCAAAGCAGTCAAGGTTTATTGGGACACAGGGAACCTGAATTTGCTGCTTGAGACTGCTTATGTATTTTAGCCAGTTACATCTTAAAAAAAAATAATTACAGAAACTCAGGCTCAGGGGCTAGAATTCAGGATTCCCCATCGCAAACAGATGTTTTAGCTACAGGCTGTTGGTGTTTTATGGCCCTATCTGAGTTACCTTCATCACAGGAATGTAGTCAAAAGAATAAGTTTGAATGTGATGCCCAACTCCTTAGCTAATCCTGTAATCATTTCTTGTTTTTGCAGTGAGAATGCCTTACTGTTGAATTCTCCTGCAGCTGTGTCAGATTCTTCTTCTGTATCCTCGGAGCCAGGTGGCAGGCTTCCTACTCCGAAGCTGAGAGCGCTTGGTGGAGCTCAGAGGACTCACCATGATCTCACTACCCCTGCTGTTGGTAATAAAGACATTTGAATGCAAAACTGTATTTCAAGAACTAAAGAAAAAAGACATGGATGAATTAATTTAGCAAGTTGTTTTAAAGTAAATAAAGTAATAGAGCATTTTTCGTCTTTTCCACTACAATAGGAGGTGCGGTTCTGGTGTCTCCTCCTAAATTCAAGTCTTCGTCTTCACAGCAGAGAATGCGAAGGTCAGGAAAGGACCCTTCCTCCACTAAGCACAGCGTAAGAGAAGCTTCACAAAGAAGAGCCTTCCGGGTGAGCCAGATAAGGAACCCAGCATAATGCTTTCTAGGAATATGCTTTTAAATTGTTTTTGAATAATCTATGTAATAATTCTTTTTCTGGAGTTGTCACTTGCTGTTCTGAAATTTTCAGCGTCTGTGACTAAAAGGGCCAATGTCTGAATAAATAATTTTTTTATCAAGCAAAGGAGTGAGATTAAATTAGCTCTATTTTGGCTATTTCTGCTAAATCTATGAGGTCTGGTTTAAAAAAAAAAAAGTTGTAATCAGGAGCTGTTGTTTTTCCTGTTAAAAACTTTAGCTGCATACTTGAGGGTCTGTATTGGAAGGCTGGTGTGAGCACACTTACAACAGTATATATGAACGGTTTTTTTTTTTTTTTTTCCTTTTTCTTTTCTTTTCTTCCCTCCCTATTGTGTTTTAGCCTGATGCAGAAGTGAAAGCTGTTTCACTCCTTACCTCTCCACCTGCTGGGCTGGGAACTTTGGATCCTCTGCCACTTAGGCAGGATCAGTGGCCTCCTAATAGTGTTTCTGGTGAGCAAGTTTCTCTCCATTCAGCACATCAAGAGCATTCCTCTACACCTCCTGTGCTGAAGTCAGCCAAAAGCCGCTCTCTGCCATGTTGGAATCCCTCTCCTCGTATCCAAGGGACTCTCAAGGATCCCGAATTTCAGCATAATGGTGAGTATTATTTATTAGCTGGCTGTGTTAAATAACGTCACAATGTGGAAATGGCTACCTTGCCGTGTTCCAGCCGAGGGAGAGCTGAGCTTGCTGCCTTGCTGACTCTACAAAGAAGAGTTTGAGAAGAAAAATTCTATACTGCATGTTTAGTCTTGCTGAGGAGGTGTGTACGACTATCCACCCTAGTTTCAATTTCCACTAGTATAGTATTCTAGTGGTTTGTTGTCTAGTTTTTCCCTGTTGATTTCAGTAAGTACATACTGTGAGAATAACTTGATTTAGCAGGAACAGTTGTAGTGTTTAATCTTTAAGCTACAACTGGATGTTGTGGCATGTTTCCAGCTGGAGTTACCAGCAGCGATATGTAACTGGACCATTACAGCATGATATTGTTTTACAGAGGTTCTGAATTTCTGAGAAATAAGCTTCATAGCAATTTCTGCAGATCATGGAAACAAACAAACATTCATCTGTGAAAATTCTTTGTTTGGGAGGAATTTGTGCTGGAGCATTTCAAAGATTTTTAACAACTGTTGGGGGCACATATGATAAGGAAGAGTTCTTTACCCCTTAGAATAAAGTTTATGTGCTTACATCGCCATTCTGGAAAGGCTTTTGGTAGCTGACCACAACAGTCCCACGGTTTTTGGTCCTTGTGTTGTAAAGGTTAGCTAAACTAAGGGAATATTTCCATTCTAGAATGGAGCAAGAACTGGTCAGCTTACGTGGATTGGTGAAATCCAGAGAATTTCCTTGGAAAGAGATTAGAATTGGTGCTGTTTTCTAGCTGCACACCTGGAGTGCGGTTCACTGATTAACTGTTGTAGCATCTACCAGAGACAGTGAGGAGAATGCAATGGAATAAATTTTACCTCAGCTTAGAGTAAAGGAGTCTCGTGGTGTTTTTGGCGTGTTTGTTATTTGGAAGACTGATGTTGATGAAAGTACCATTGTAACATTTTAAAATGTTCTGAAATGAAATATTGTCCTTTGCCTATTTGGAAATGATTGAAAACTACGCCTTTTTTCTCTTAGGAAACATTGGGAATCCAAAAATGAGATCTTTCCAGTTGCCCCTTCATGAAAGAAACTGTAATGATGAAGGTATTTGTCATCACAAAGTATTCTTGTGTATCATGTGTATCTTACCTAGATTAATTTTAACTTTTGCACAAATGTGGGAGGTCTGATGCTGGTTTATTATGCTGGTAGATATAAGTATCTGTTTGTTTCATAAAAAGAAATTAAAAATGTTCATCCCAGTCATGTGAAGTAAGAATGAAGGTATGTTCCAGCATGAATCAACCATATTAAATGCTGCTGAAAATTAAACAAACCACTGTGGTTCAGTATGCTTAATATAGCTTGCTCAACTCCATACCAAAAATCATTTCCTCCCCACACATTTTTTTAAGCCTTTGTGTTGGTAGCAACGGAGGCCAGCTGCACAATGATCACAGCTCAGGTTGCAGCTTCAGTAATTATGGATGCCGCTTAAAAGGTACCACGTGTGCTTGAGGCTTCACCAGCACATACGTAGCTTAAAATGATTCCTCTGACTTTAATTTTCACACCTATTCCTCTGCTCCATATGTTAGGGGTACTTATGGCATCCTGTTACTCTGCTTGCTGTTTTGGCCTTTTCCTCCATTTACTGTAAAGCTACTCTGGGGAAGCAGACAATATGTGCATGGGCCACCAGTGCATCTTCTTTGCCCTTTTGTGTGCAGCCACAAATAAACTCTTGCAGTAGTGTGAGTCAACCAAAGGCTGTGTAGCCTCATTAACTTGGGCCAGTGCACATCATTTCTTAGCATGGCGTGTGGGGTAGACCTTGGTGTGGTGCTGCGCCACTTGCAATCACCTGCCTTTGGTTCAGCTTAGAGTATGGGCAGAGTGAGGTTTTATCTGACAGCAGGTTATTTATAAGTGTACCCCGGAATAAACACGAGCTCTTTTTTATACCCCTTATGTTTGTTTGCTCCTTGGTTTTAACCAAAGTTCAGGTTGATTCTCTATTTTAGTCATTGCAGTCGGCTGGAAAATGTGTGGGTTGTGCAGATGGTTCAGCCAAGCATCTCTCTCTCTACATAAACTTTGCAAAATCCTATAGTACTCTGCAGCTTCCCACAAGCTTGCTGCTCACAGATTCAGTGCAGTAATTACTGTTTCTTTTTCTTTTTTTTACTATGAGTTGAGTGATGATGTATGAGCTTTCAGAAACAGGTGCAGTGTGCCACTCACAGATATTTTGTATGCCTATATTTGTTCATGTACATACTAAACTGGGAATTATTCCAAGGACACGTCGGATTGCACAAGTGCACTTAGCAGTTTTCTCATACGTGGGAATACAGTTATTGGGCGTAGTGTTTAAGTCTGTTACGGGCTGTTTGGGTCTCAATCATTTCAATGATTTAGAAGTGCCACTGAAGTGCAGGTCCTGTTAGGTTTAGTTGTGGAATCTTCATCGTTTCCTTGGTGATAGGGGGCTGAAAAGCAGTGCTACATTTTTTTTTAATCCATTGCAAGACAGTAAATGTAATGAAGATGATTTTTCATAGAAATCATCTGTACAGAGCTGTAGCAACATTTTAGTAGTGTTGTTACAGAAATATAACATTGTGCTTTGCCACGAAAGCAGTGTCCAGGCTGCTTAATTTTAAAAATTCTGTTGGGGGTGAAGTGGATCTTCTGTTCGAAAGGACCTTTCAAAAGTACATTTGTACTTTTTTGCTTATTGTTGCTGTGTTAAGCTTCCTGTTTTCTTCAGAAGACACATTGCTTTCAGCAGCTTGTGGCACACTAACTGGTTTTGACACAAAAGGCTATTTTGGCAACGTAGGTTCTGCTGTTTCAGTTGTGGCATTCTAAGGTTGTCCTGTTTGATTGAAGTGAGTTGCTTTCACAAGTATGTTTTTATCAGAGTTTAGTCTATATGCAGGTCAGTGGCAGAGGAGTGAATTCTGAGATCTCCTGACAAAGGACAGTAAATGTAAAGATGACTTGGAGAATTGGGCAGTGCTTTCAAAATTCCCCAGGTGACACTGCAGATCTCATTCTGGAGTTTGTCAAGAGTTGGGCATGTAGCTCTCTTAAACTTACCTAGCCTCCTGCTAGCTTTGTGGAATTCTTTTCTAGTGTGTCAGGTGCCAAGTAATAGAATTCAGGTGTGTCGTGATACTATTCAAGTGTCCACTGTGAAAGAGGGCATAAAAATATTTGTACTTTCCAAGTCTACCATGAATATAACTGTGTTCTAAATGCATATTTAATTTTTATTTTTTCCCTTGTTGCTCTCCCCGCAGATGACAGGCTGTCTCAGATTTCTGCTCGCTCGGCAGCTTCTAGCTCGCTTGCATCTCAGATACTGGAACGAGCTCAGAAGAGGAAGGAGGATTTCTGGGGCAAGACATAATCTCTCCCACCTGTCTTATAGAAATTGTTCTGTAAAATGATTTGTTTTTACAAACAATAGTGTGCATTTTTAAAAATCGTGATTGAAAGTGTCACATAGCATCCTTTCACTTGTCACTAGTACAGCTCCTCTTTAGGACTTGTCGTCCCAATTTAAAATTTCGTTATTTATACCAGTGTTGAAAATGTAGATGCTTCATGTTTGAGAATTATGTTACAGCAGCCATGGTTTGGTTGTTGTTGTTGTTATTTTTTAACGGCTCCTCTTGAAACTGAGATGATTATTTTTGTGTAACCTGTGTCTTACTTTTCAAGGTATTCTGCAGCAGTCAGGCAGTATGACCTGGGACAGTATTCAGGAGCAACACTGTCATCCACCAAACTTCTCAGTTGCTTGATTTTGACCAGAAATCTTAAAGGCAGCTGTGGTCCATTTTTTATGCTACTGTATGAATTGGAGTTCAACACGCTTCCGTAGCAAGATTTGTTACTTTTGCTACTTATTTTAACCTGTTACCAAAAAATCCTTATTACTTCTTAAGGAAACTAGCATGGAACATACAAGAGTTTCAGAAAAGGACATTAAGCTTCAGGGTTTGTTGATTGCCCACAGTTTTTTTTGGCCAGGATTAAAGGTCAAAGTGTGGTTCTGCAGCTTGTTGGATGTACTGATGTTTTGTGGGCAAGACCCGTACTTAGTGTTCATGTCAACTTCTCTAGAAAAAGCAATCTTAACCATCTTAAACTGGGTTCTGTCCCAGCTCCACTTCAACCTCAGGTACTTAGGAGTAGTTGTATCTTAAAGAAAACTCAGAAGACTGTTTTCTTGACTTTGACATTTTAATTACCTCTTTCTAGTTGCCTGTTTCTAGGAAACTGTAATACTGTTACGGTTGTCACAGCAAAAAGTATTTGTGATTTGTGCTGACAGCCTGTTTTCTCTTTGCAAGTGATGCAAACAAGTTAACATGAAATAATAGAAGAAACAGATGGCTAGCAGCCAGTTCTTTCAGCCGTTGGTTCTTATATGGCTTCAAGTTCTAATAATATTAAATGTGAAAATTTTGTACTAGAACAATTTGAATTTTGTACACGTTTGTATACATTTCAATTTTGTACACAATTATGTCCACATATATAATAAAAAAGGGGAGATTGACTTTGTTGTCTTTGTTTCTTTTAGAGTTATACCGGATAAATTGGTAGAGTCTATTGTGTTGGCACTTCTCTGCTTAGTAGAACAGCTGGTCAGCTGCAACGTCAGTGGACTTCTGTAAGGCAAGAGGTTACCTCAGAACTAGTCTTTAGAAAGAGTAGTTTACTAAACCAGATGTGTTGATATTTGGAGCAGAAGAGTGCTGCACAAGCTGGAAGGCTGCAAAACTCAAAGGCCTGTCCCCAACAAATGAGCTGTTGATTTACAAACCGAATGTTATCCAACACTAATCATGTTAGAAATCAGTGTCCGCATCTTCCAGAAGTTCTGCATTGTAATAGCTTCCTACCGGAAGAGTTGTTTGAAACAAGTCAAGGCATTTATTTTATTTTGTCTGAAAGACTTCGGGGCTTATTCTTTGGGATGTGCTTAATACTGAAGTTATAACTGGTCAGAAAGTTTCTACTGAAAAGGAAAACTTATTTGTGAAGAAACTTTTATGAAAACCGCCAGTTTTCCTGTAAAGTGATAGTTTTACAGTGAAAAACTTGATGTCTAAAACTGAATGTTAAGATGAAAGTGTTGCTGCAATGTATTGTGGCGGGGTTGATTTGGCCATCTTATGCCCATGTTCTTCATATGGTTAAATGTGTGTAAAGCCAAGAGCTCCCATTATCCATTATTTTTCTGTGATACCTGCAGTCTGAGTTTTATGAACTGTGTCCCGTTTAAAAAAAAAAGAAGTTTTGTTTTTTGCTTTTGTAGAGTTGCCTGGAATTTCTGGCTGTCTGGGAGCTCTCCCAGAATTTTTGTGCAGGCCTGATTTTGAAGCCTGGAAGTAAAAAACAAAAGATGTTTTAATAATAAATGTTTTAATATGCCAATTTTGTTTATGGAATTGCACTGCGAATGCGGTGATTTCTAGCAAGAAGACAATGGAAGTTGTTGAGGAGGAACACATTTTTGTTGCATGTACAAACCAATTTAGGGATGAACATGGAAGCCGTTTGGCATGCTACACATCATCATGACGTTTCTTATGTGAACAGATTTTATCTTTTGTCTGAAATGCTCTAATTTAGTTTTGGATAGAAGTATTTAGGGGAAATGTAGACAAAATACCCTTTTTAAATAGCGCTAGTGCCAAGCTTGTGAAGTCTTTGAGACAAACACAAAATTCTTTGTGTGTGCTTTCTGCTGTTGTTTGTCCAATTCTTTAAGACTTTTTTAATTTTTGTTGTCCTTACTATCTCAGTCCAACCTTCAGATATGTTTCCTGTTGTGTTTTCCAGTGGTCTGAGCACAGAAAAAAGTTCAAAAGTGCACGCTTTATTAATAATTACAGATGCGTGCTATACAGTGAACGTGTATTGTTTTCTGTCAAGGAAATTGTAGAAGCCTTCAAGTGGAGAGACGAAAAAGTTGAAGAAGGAGGAAGGCAGTTGCCAGTAGGAGATATATCTGGGGAATAAACAGCTTTAGGAGCTTGTCAGGGCCAAGATTTACAAATACAACACATTGACAATGGACGCAGCCGATAATTGTTGAATTGTGTGTTTTCAGCTCCTGTACTTTGCGAATCCCAGTGCTGTGGGTTCACAGCTCTCAACCACCTGTCGGCTTCTCCTCACGGACCACTGCCAGTGGGGAGAAGCCCTTCCTTTACCTGGTATTCATGCCAATAAAGCATTCACTCAGCAAGTTCACGAGGAGAGGACTTGATTCCAGTCTGCCACTTCTCGAAAGACTTCCCATCTTCCCAGATTAGAAGCCTGTTGCCTGTCTGTGGGAATGAGAAGCGAGCTCTCAAATTATTCTGCTGAGTCTTTTTTACTTTGCATAAAAATGGTTGCTGGCCTAGGGGTTGGAACAAAGATCTCCCTGTTCCCAAAGCTGTGCTCACTCCAGCATCCTCCTCCTGTGAGCTGAGTTGCTCACAGGGCAATGACTTCAGCAGGAGGCATGAAACACCTTTCTCAGCACTTAGGCAATTTCTCCAGGAAAGTCTGGATGCCCCTGAATGAGAAGAGTTTTGAGAGTTTACCTAGTGCTTACAGTAGCAACAAGGTAGTATTTAGGCACTTGCAGCATTTTATGGCACTGGGCATTCATTTCTTTTCAGAATCTCAATTTCCAGTGTCTTTCACAATGTGTCAGCCTTCTACTGACGTTGCTGAAATTATTCCTGAAATCCTGATCAAACAGTTTGAGAAGGATTAATTAGGGCTTTCCAGCTATGGAGGAAAGTTCTTTGAGAATATTTTGGATTGTGGTAGTTCCATTCAATTAACATCCTACTAGTATGCAGTAGTTTTGTAGTAACGTTTTGTTACTACTGAAAGGATTTCTGAAACATGAAGCATAAAAATGTCATTAACCTTCCAAATGTAAGTGGTTAGTTTCTTTAGTCACCGACGTGTATGTATGGGATGCACAATCTGGAGTAAGTCCTGAGGCTGCCCAGTGCTCTTCCAGTGACGCCCAAGTCACTGTGGGTATGTTGTTGTACAGGTAATCTCAGCCTTTTCCACTAAAATAGACTCATGTGTTCTGTATTACTCATCTGAATCCCTATGCAATGCGTAACAGCCTCCTGAAAACAATTTTGCTTTCACTGATGCCTTGCAGGTTGTCTGAATTTTCCCTGGACCTATGGTTGACAACCTGTGTGTCTTGCAGAAGAGTCAAGAGACATGAAGTTAGCAGTCATCCACTTGATCCTTCACGCAAATTCAAGTCCACGTACCAAGTCATTTTCTTTATCTGACTCAGCATCGTTGCTGACAGATAGCATTGGGAATTTCTTGTCCCCTCTGTTGCTGTCTGTAATACTCAATGAACAATTTTATAGTATTTGAAGATAGAGCAAGAAGCACAGCTTCTTTGAAAAGTGTAGTGCGCTCTTGTTTGCATAGTGCCATACTGCTTCATTCTGCCTGTTCTACAAGGCCAGGCAGGCAGCTGATGCTCTGGTGTCGGAGCAGCTCTTACCCTGTGGTAAATTTTGTCAGCAGAACCCCATCACCATCTGTTGCAAGTGGAAGTTCTGCTATGCACTAGTTGACTGTTTTAGCAGAGCCTGAAGCAAAATAGTTCCTTTACCCAGATGAACACGAATGAGTGATAACGAAAACTTCTAGTTAGTATTAAATTGTTTTGCCAATTAGAAAAAAAAACAACAACAACAACCAACAAATTGATTCAAACAGTAGCTTTCATTTGAAGCGACCTAAATAAACGCCCTTACTGCAGCATTACTCAAACCCTTGCAGGTCTGCAGAAGAGTGGGGAGGGCTGTGGAGCTGCCGTTAGCTTGTTGGGCACAGCCAGGTCTTCAGTGCAGATCCTGTCAGGCTTTGAAACCCAGTAGGAAAGCGTTACCTCGTGTGGCAATGATCCCACCGGGAGCAGGAGCTGCAGATGCAGGAGATGGTGGATAGTAGCTAACCCGAAAGCTGCAGTTTCATACAAATGCAAGCTTTGTTTTGCTTTTGTTCTGAGTTTAGTTGTATGTTGAAGAAGGACAGCTGGAGTGCTGTGTGAACTGTGTAAATGATTTGCCTAAAAACTCAGATATTTACTACAGCTCGTCTGTGTCAGATGTGAGCTGACCTTGTGAGGTTTTTGTTTCTCAGGCTGTGTTCTGGAGAAGCTGGGCAAGCAGCTGAGCCCTGTGCTGGAGGTGTGAGCTCAGTGTGCCCTGTGTGCTGTGTGTGGGAAGAGCCCTGAGAAACACAGAGAGATGGTGCCCAGGGGTCCTCCAGTGTCTTGTTAGGGTGGAGGGCTGAAAGCAGCACGAGATTCACCCAGAGAGTGAATCTGGGTGAATCTTAGCCATCTAGGAAGCTAAACGATGCCTGACAGTACTTAAAGCTTGTGTGCCTTTTGTTGGATCAGATTATTTCATTTGTGGGGCTGAAATAAAAGTATGACAGCAAAAGCACTCATTTGCTGCTATGGGGTTCCTCTTTACAGGGGGAGTTTGACATACAGCCATGGTAGCAAACTCTGGTGCAGGCAGGTCTTCAGGTGAAGGGAAAAGGGTTATTGAAGCTTCCTACTCTGCAGTATCTTCAGAGGTCTTCACAAAGTCCTCTGGCCAATCACTTGTGAGCTTTGCAAATGTGACTGATTATGTTCATGCTAGCTGACCTTTTTCCTGAAGTAACTAAGGATGTAACCTATGCAGGTTTTTGAATGGGCCTCAAAAGCTTTTCTTTTTAAGTGTAAAATGTCTGATGTATACACATATTATATGCATGTGTATATATGTACGTATAGACACTTTTTGCTCAAAATGACTGTTTGTGTCTTGGGGTATTTCCAGAGAGTTGAACAGTAGAGGCCGACAGGACCCAGAAGGCCCGTGCTTCCAGGATTATCCTGTCTCCGGTTCCTTTCTGGTCACTGGGCTCCCAGCACACAGACACAGACACACAGACACACGCACCCCTGTTTGGAGCATTCTGTGCCCAGCTCTCAGGTGAGGCCAGGGGAGCGAACAGGCCGTGCTGTATCCTGCCGGGCCCCGCAGGGCTGTGTGTTCCCAGAGCAGTGCTCTCATGAGAGGTGTGCTCTGTGCTTCCAGGGGAAGCTGGCTCCAGTTTATATATTTTAGCTTACACGACATGCAGCTAAAAACAGATAACCCAGGAAAGCAGCATCCTTATTGCAAGGCTTTAGCTATTTTGTTTGGTCTCCTTTTGTCCCCATAAATCTCACGTTCTTGACAACAGTCCCACTCCAGCAGGAAGCTTGCTGACTAAGTTATCCCCCTGGGAGATGGGCAATAGCATAACTTCAGCCAAGGGAAGGGCTGGGGCATGGGCTATTGACTTCCTAGAGACAAATACTAGCTAGAAGGCTACTGTTAATTACACGGGAGCTGTCACATTCTCCAGCTGCCTCATTGTACCCGAGGGTAACCGAGCAGCCAGGGGCTCACCTTCAGCAGATAATGTTGAGCTCAGGGCCTCACTGGAAGTGCTGACATATGGGCAATGTCTGGGTAGAAGTACTTCACCTTAAATTACGTTGCTTCCCTTCAGAATGACTTTTATTACTGAAAATGCTGTGGATTTGTTATGTGATCAATCTTTACTTGGTAAATCAAGGTGCATAGTGCTGAGGTTATTTCTCAATCTAAGTAACCCTGTACCAATGAATTTCAGATTATAAACCAGCTTGCAAAATTCTGTTCCCAGTTAGGGAGGTTTTCTTCAACACGCACGATGTCAGTAATTCCACTTTGCCATGTCACTGAGTCACTGCTGTGCAAGCACACCACATTAACAGGAAGCACAGAAGTTTCACTTCACCTGATCTGACTCTTTGCAAGACACAGTTGGATATATGTAGGTCACTATATAAAGTGACAGACTCTCATAAGATATGCTTGATTTTACCCTCCGAATTAGGAGAACTTGCAGTTTGGTGGAAGGGTGAATAGTGGCACGAAGCCGTGTGCACCGAGGTGGTCTCAGTTCTGTTTTCTCCTGTCCACATGAGCTAAATGATGGATCCTATGGGAAGTCCAATTAAACTTTTCTTTATGTTTTACCCATGTCAGCAGCAGTTGTGCAGAGGCAGAGTCTCTGGACTAACATCTGTTGCACATCCACTGACTGTTAATTTTGTTTTTTGTGTTAACCACTGAATCCTCCTGACACTGCAAGAGAAGTTACAGCACCAGTTGTCCTGGGGTAGCGGTAGTAATATCAAATGCAGCTGCGTAGTGTTGTCTCACCTTGTCTCTGGGTGGCTTTCCCTTGGAGCTCCACTACATCTGTGTTTCTGAGGTGAGAATAAAGCTACTTACACCAAGTATTATTCGTTGTAGAATGTAGTTGAAAACTGGGACCGCAATGAATGATTCCCATCCTCTTAGACTTTCTATGATATGAAATAGTGATTTTACAATTTTTATTGTATGAAATCTTTTATTTAGTAGACCAAGAAATTGTGTAACAAAACTGAGTGAAGATCAGAAAAAATGTTTGATGGAATATCAGATATATAAGCAAAAGTGTTACTGACAGAGGAAATATGTTACTCACTGTGTAATAAAAGTGTTGCTGTCAGGGGAGGTATGTGAATCGCACATCCTCTGCAAAAATCCTGAGCAAGCAGTGTCTGCACTGAGATCTGGCACTTATCTATACTGAGGTCTTTTCCAGATTCATCTAATGTTCCTGGGCAAAACAGTTTTAATAATACAATCCTCCTTCCAACACATTTTTGGCTTCTTACACGTCATTACAGCCACCATAAATACAGGCACAAATATAAAGGTCAAATGCTATCTGTATTCTCCCAGTCTTTGTGTTGATATCATTTCCTCCATAGAAAATCAACCTCTTTTGCCACTGCTAGTGACTGTATTCAGAAGAAACTCGTTTGTGTATCAGGATGTTTCTGTAATTAATGGCTGAATTACAGAAAAGCTTATTTTGAAGTTCTGTAGGGAAGAATCAGTTTCCATTACTGATGTTTTCGTTGTTGGGCACAGAGCTGACTGAAATAAGGCTCCTCCAGAGCCTTGGCTGAGCACTGCTCTTGATGTGGATCCTTCCCCTCTATTCAGTGCTGGTGAGGCCGCACACAGAGTGCTATGTCCAGTTCTGGGCCCTCAGTACAAGAGAGACATGGACATACTGGAGAGAGTCCAATGCAGGGCCACCACAATGGTGAAGGGCATGGAGCCCTGTTGAGAGGGCTGGGGCTGTTCTGGCTGGAGAAGACGAGGTGCAGGGGGGATCCTATCAACATGTACAGATACCTGAAGGGAGACTGTGAAGAGGGGTGGAGCCAGGCTCTTTTTCAGTGATGCCCAGTGCCAGGACAAGAGGCAACAAGCACAGCCTGAAACACAGGAGGTTGCCTCTGAACAGCTGGAAGCACTGCTGTGCTGTGGGGGTGACAGCACTGGCACTGGCTGCCCAGAGAGGTTTTGGAGTCTCCTCCTTGGAGATCTTCCAAAGCCACCTGGATGTGGGCCTGGGCACCCTGTTCTGGATGTCCCTGCTGAGTAGGGGTTGGAGCAGAGGGACCCAGAGGGCCCTGCCAGCCTCAGCCATTCCGTGATTCTGTGATATAAAGCATTTTAAAAGTCTGCTTTAATCTTTTCAAGCTTGAAAGCCTAGGAAAAAGCTTAGCTTAGAAGAGATGAAATAAAAAGCAATGAATTGGCTCATATATGAGATAATACATTTTTAAAACATTTATTACAATAACAAAATTAGTAATTCAAAATTAATTAAGAAAACAATGACGAAAAGTGAAGGGGATGAGGGCAACTTGGAAGTTTCCAGATAGTTTGCCTGTTCAGTTTTAAGAACCGTATCATCTATGGTCCATTCATACAGATACTTAGGAGAATTACATTTGTCAGGTGAAAGACCCAAGAGGACAATACATAGACTCTTTCTTCCACATGCCCACTTTTGACAATGTTTCTAGCCCTGTACTTGATCCTGAGGATGTTTCTCATAATGCAATATAAATCCAGCTAATCGGAAATGTATTAGAACTGAAGAAAATTCCTGCGCGTCAGTGTGCTAATGATACACAGATTGAAGTACGACATGGAAGTACAGTATTGGTTATTCACCTGTGGCCTCATTCAAAGCAAGAAGGAAGTGTCTGTGGCTTTTGAGGCAGACGTGATGTAGAGTTCCAGTCCTCCTCAAAAAATCCTCCGTGTTCAATATGGGTCAAGAAGTCATTGTCGAGAACATTCAACCACTATGGTTTCTTAATGAATTAGGGAAACTCTGTGTAATTACACTTTAAAAATCTATCAGTAAGGTCAGTGGTAGGATAGATGTTTGGTTCTTGGGACGTCACGGGGGAGAAAATGCAAACTGCACAATTTCAAAATTGCTTCTTGAAGTGATTATACTCAAAAAAACCAATGCAAAGGGAACTTTGTAGAAGTTGAGAGGTCTTTGTTCCTTTTAATCAAAATAGGACCATAGGAGGTGCATTTTCTTATGAGAAAATCCGTTTTTTTAATCAGTACTAGTAGCTACTAGTAGCCTCAAATATTAAAAATAACATTAAACCTACAAAAACAATGAAAAAGGAAAATTGATTTTTCATTTTTTTTTTTTTTTGTTAATTTGTTTTACTCTCCCCGTCAGCCTCCAAGCTCAGAGAGTTCAGGACATTTATTTACTTATTTTCAGAGAGAACATTACTTTTAAAAGAAAGCTTGGACTATTGTGTATCATGAGACACGCGTAGTTCAGGCTCCAGAGGAATATTCATTAACATACTAATTGCTGGAGTACTTATCAGTGCTAACATAGGAGAGAATTAGTCAGAAATGCTGCTTTTCCAAGACACGTTCCCCAGACCAGGTTTTTCACTTTATTCTTCTCCTCATAGTAAGACCCACCAGTGATGGTTTCAGCTGGGGCACCATATTTTAAAATGAAATGTGTCCTTTGCAGCTTTCCTTCCCCTAGTCTCTTCTGCCAGCTCTGCATCTGGGAGCAGCCTGCCTGGGGATCCATTTCCCAGAGCTCCACCCTCAGCGCTGGCGCAGGCCCTTATCTTTCAGAGGTTCATTCTATTTCTTCCTCTAACAAGAAAAAAGAGAAAATCCTTCTTTTGGGCTTGACCATATTCATAGCAAGCTGGAGGGAGGGAATGTATGTGGTTGTAACTCAGAATTGCAAGCGAAAGGTAAAGCAATGCAAAGGCTTTGGGAATGTCATAAAGAGGAAATTTGTGAAGTATGAATTAAAGAATTTACAGTGATCATTTCAGTGTCTGGAAAATAAAGGTGAGTACCAGAGGCAGAGAGAGAAACCAAACAAACGAAACAAGGCTCTTTTGCAGGCCTTGGAAGGAAGACATTGTGACACAGCCAATGATGTGTGACAGAGAGAGACTACTGACAGTAGAGGTGGGAGTGAGACTTAGGAAGTATAAGTTAACGTTTCCTATGCAAATGGGTCTGTTTAAGTCTATGGTTTGCAAGCACTAGATGACCAGATGGAAGAGATCCTGTAATCACTGCATAAAAGAGGGCGGGAAAAAGTTTCGGTATCTAATTCCTCAACCATCTGCCTGATGTTCTTTAGATATCCGTCAGTGCAGGAATCCTGGGACCATGTGGGCTCCTCACAGCAATTTGAACAGACACGAGTACAGCAGCAGGTACTCGCACAGGTCGTGAACCCTTTCCACAGGATCAGAGCCACGAGAAGAGATTGGGCTAAACTGGAAAACTGGAACCGTGTTGAATGAGAATGAGTGATCAAAGGGATGTGGGGAGGGCTGTAGACGTACAGGAGGACAGGGGCTGGAGCAGGAGATGAGCACTGCTGCCCTCAGGGAGGGTCCAGATGTTTGCTCGCAGCTTTTGTTCTGGGCTTGGGACATCTGGTCTGCGGGATGAGCTGGCAGAGAAGAGAGAGAAACCTAGCTTAGAAGTAGAAGCAGTCTGGTTATCAGACTGCGTTAACACGTGGAGAGGAGTTCATGGGAGTGCACTTCAGAGGAGGACAACCCTTTGAAATAGCCTCTCTGTCTATACTTCTCCAAATTTGGTCTTTAATGCCTGTTTTTGGCTAAGTATAATGTACCCTCTCATCTTATTGACCTGCTTCTCCACTGGGCTTATTAACCTGGCAAATGAAAAATTCACAGAAAAGGTTTTATAAACATGTTCTTGAATAGCCTTTTGGCACATTTGAGATGTGAACTGTGCTGTCACCATCCTGGACTCAGGATTGCTTTCCCTTTCTGCTGCCCACTGCAGTCAGGATGCTGTTGGAGGCCAGGCATGGGAACGGGTGGGATGCCTTTGAGAGGCATGGAAAGTGACATGATGGTGGTGGCCCTACTGGGACCAGCTCCAGGGTGAGTGAGTGCAGCTTCAAAGGGCACAGAGCACAGATGAGTGGTAACTGGGGTGACAGAGGGATGGAGAGATGAAGGATGTGGATGCATCGGAAGAAGATAAAGTGTAAACCTGGGGCCAGCTGGACTTAACTGCTTCCTTTCAGGCATAAAAAAAGAGATGCAGCTGAGAGGGTAAAGGTGATTATGAGTACAGGACAAGCTCTTCTCACCTCATTTTTCGCTTTCCTGAGGATTCGCTCCTTTTTTTCCCCACCTTGTGACTCCTTGCAGCTGCTGCTGCAGCATGGGGTCCTCCTGCTCTAACCTTCTGCACATAACAAGGCAAGCTCCAGCTGAGCTGTGCTTGTCCCGAGAGCCTTAGCCATGAGGGACAAAGCTGAGCCCCAGGGTTGTCCCTGTACACTCAGATGTAGAACTGGATCTTTGGTTTGCAGGTTTGGTTTCTCACATTTGTCACCTGTGTGCCCTGTGAGTGTTAGTGAACCAGGAGTTTGTGTTTCTATCAGTTCTCATGTGTTGTGATCTCAGTTGGGTTGCAAATTGCTTTCTAAAGAGAGTGCAATTTCCCTCTAGCACCCTCCATAATTTTTTTGGCTCAAGGCTCAGCAGTGCACCTTTACATCAGCATTACAGGATCAGAAACATGGAAATCTCCTGGACAGGTATGTGCATGGCCTCAGCTCTGATCATCACCCCTGGTTACAACCTGAAATATGGATCATTTTTTGGAAAATGGGAATTGGGAGACAAAGGATGTGACAAATTCAGTGTCGGTCCTATACAGTTTCTAACATCCCAGAGAGAAAAGCACAGTGATGGGCAGACAACCAGTGACTCCGATGGGGCACAGTGTGGGAAGGGTATTTGTGAGGTGAGAACTACAGGGGGTCTGTGCTCTGGGTCTCGAGCGGTCTCTGACCATTTCTGTACACCCATCAGATTCAGCAGAGCACCAGTCTTCTGATACAGAAAATGAACATAAATAAACACAGATGATATTACCTGCCATCAAATTGCCAATACAGTTTGTGTGGTACAATCAGGAAAGAAGGCACAAAGGGTTCAGGATCCCTGTCCCAGTAAAAGCCCCTGCTTTGCCCCGCATTAAAAATTGGTATCCTTTATAAGAACCTAAAGATTAGAATTGCCTTGAAGTTGTATTTGTGGGTTTTGTAGTGGTTAGGTAGTTCTCAGAAGAGGGTACAGGAAAGTAAGAGACTTGCTGATGTCATTTTTAATTCACCACCAATACCCAAAAAAAAAAAGCTGAGAGGGATGTTGATGGCCCTATATAAGGTGCACCTCACCTCCTTCAGAGCACATCTGAATCACAGCAAAGGTAAGGTTTGCAGCCTTTGTGCCTCTCTTGCTTTACCTTTGCCCACTCTCTGCAGTGCTAACTCTACTCTCTCTCATCAGCGCCGAGTGCCGTTACTGCAGCCTCTGAGACGGACGTGAGCCATGGCCTCCCTGCGTACCCTGACCAGGAGCTTCTCCGGATGGGTCTTCTTCTGCTGCTGTTGCTGTTTCGCTCTTCTTCTCTCCAGTCCTCTTCCTTCAAAAAAAGCAGGGGTCGTTCCTAATGCTCATCAAGCCTGTAGGCTCAGGGAGATCAACTTCCAGCAGCCCTACATCAGGAACCGCACCTACACCTTGGCTAAAATGGTACAGTAACCCACCTGCCCTTCATGGCGAGTTGTGAGGACCTCCTCCTCTGCCAGTGCCCTGGCTTCTTGCCTTCATCATTTTTCTCTCCTTCTCCCACACTTCTCCTGAAAAACAAACATTTGCTGTAGGACAGAGGTTGACATGTGGAGTGGGCCCATTGCCCACTGGTGGCATGGCTGGGTAAGCTGCTGCCTCTCCTGCAGCTGCTGGTGCAGCTCAGCTCCTCTGGAGTGCCTGCTGCTACACAGCGGCAATTGTGAGACATGAGCTTAAATTTCTCTTGTTCTCAGAGCTGGGCCTGTCTGGAATCCCAGCTCTATGCTTGGACAGTTTCTTGGCCTGCCCTGCTACGTGTGGATGCCCCCTCTATGTACACCATTGAGGGCTGCAGCATCCCCCAGCAGCACTGTGGGTGATGCTGAGGACGGCCACCTGCAGCATCTGGTTTAGTCATCATAACCACTACGAGCTCTGACGTTTACAAGAGGGACAGGAATTCAGATTTCTGCTTATTTATTTTCCTGTGACCTCAATTCTCATCCAGCTAGGGAGAGAAAAAGTCAGCATTTCCAAGTTGACCTACCTATACCTTATCTGCCTGTCCACAGTGTCCATTTCCTTGTGTCACTGGGACTGTTACTGATGAAAACTTTAGTGTTCACTGTTAATTTTTAGGTAAGGTTTCTATCCCCTCCTGATGTTTCCTTTTTTTCTCTCAGGCCAGCGCCTCAGATCAGGACACTGACAACAGGCTCATTGGGCAGCAAATCTACATCAACATCAGGGTGAGTCTTAGAGCAAGAGGCTGATTCTGCGTCCTTCTGCAGCATTCGTTGACCTCCAACAGTGGTTTAACACGATCTCTCACTTGTGTGCATAGGAAAACAACCGCTGCTACATGATGAAGAGAGTTGCAGAAGTGATAGTGAAAGACGTCCTCCTCACAGTGGCCAAGGATCAGTACCCATATGCTGAGGAGGTGGCACAGTTCATGGCATCCCTGACCTCAGAGCTGAGCAGATGTGTAAGTAGTGCTGAATTTCTTTCCCTTGGCTGAGTTGTGACTGTTGTCACTACTCCTGAATCTCAGAAAGCTGCAAACAGTGGCAAAAGGCAGTGATATGAAAGGAAACCTCAGATCTAAGATACCAGACTAGAGGTTGATAGAAAGGTGTGAAAAAGGAAAGGGGAAAAAAAAAAAAGACAGCATATTGTCACATACAGCTGTCAACGTTACCTCTGGACATTTTCTTTTTTAGAGATTCTCAGGAAACAGAGAGCACATTGAAAAGAACCTGGAAGAAATGAAGAGAAAAATGAAACAGGTATCTTTTTCTGTGATTTTTAAGAAGTGCAGTTCAAAACCCCAGACATTTAGCTGAATCAAGGCTGACTTAGCTATGAAACAAGCTCTGGAATTTATTTAAAAGGCGAGGTTTGCAGGAGTATTAAAGAGGGGATTAGCGATGTTTCCACTTCCAGAGCTCCTTCATTTGTGCTGATAACTGTCTGCATGTGTTACAGTAATTTAAAGTTGCCCCTCAGAAATCAAACTGCAGGTCACTGTGTATAATAGAGTGGGTTTGCATGAGCTAGTTTATATCTTATGGTATAATCACTTTAATAGACCTACTTGTGAAAAAGAGGAAAGTTCTCAATCCAGTTTCTGTGACAAGCCTAACTTAAATCTTCTGAGAAATGGTGAGATGTTAAAACCTGTGTTCTGCTCTTTTCTAGTTGGGAGAGAATGGAAAGAACAAAGCCATCGGAGAACTGGATTTGCTGTTTGACTACATAGAAAATGCTTGTACTGATGCCTCAAAGAAGGGAGGGAACAAGAAGAAAAACTGAAAAAAAATTTCAAATTAGTCTTGAAGAGATGTCTCCAAAAGCTCTTTCTCTTTCTCAAATTGATTTACTACTGTGGAAAAAAATCCCACCCATAGCTGCACCCATAGCTATGCAGTGTTGCATAGCGGTGGTATATTCTTTTATCTGTAACAAAAATAGCAAATGAAGTGGGCACAGATGGATGCACAGCACTGCCTTCTTTGAAAATGAAGACTCCAGAACAGTGTTTGTGGCTCCATTTCAACGGTGCACACTAGTTATTTCCAAAGGCATGATCCTATTCTGCTCATCTGCATTGGAATAAGACAACTGTTTCTCTGTTTAATAGGCTGAGATTTGACTCCTCAGAGTCAGCTTTGGCCAAGGTAGGCAGTGCTCTGTAGCCAGGAAGTTTTGAGCCTTTTACTTCAAAATCTCTCTTGTGTATGTTGCCCCCTTCTGACCTTTACCTGAAAAGTTGGTATTTCAGACATTCAGAAATTAGTTTTGTCACTCATATTTAACAGTAACTTATTTTAAGGTAATAATTGTGTAGTAAATATACAGTACTTTTATTTATATTGATTTATTGAAATATAGCCAAGGGAACGTATTTATGAAGACCAGAGGCTTTTGTGTGAACTATAAAATTAAAACTGCTGTGTAATATTTATATGCAGATGGATTGTTTTGTAAATGCTTATTCGTTAATTTATTATAATAAATATCTTGGTTCTCAAATACTACCATTTTACAGTGCTTTTCTCTTTTACTCAAATGCAAGGGAGGTGACATACATTGTGCATGTGGGGCTGCCAGGCTTAGTGACTGTATTCTTGTATCCAGAAAGGATGCAAACTCAGTCTGGGAATATGATTTTTCACCATAAAGCTGAAATTTCAACTTATCACAGGCAGGGCTTAGTGGGGAGTGTGTGGACCAGCCTTTCCTGTGGGAGGCAGTGCGAAAAACAGCACCTCTCCTGAGAATCTTTGGAGCAATTCATTGATTCCACCTAAGTAATTCTTAGGTAAGATCCTGTCTTGAACAGCTGCTGGCAGAAAGTTTCAGACCATCCCCCTTGGGTCAGATGAGATAGAGGCAAACAGTCAAGCAGTAGTAGTGAACTGAAAACTCAGAGTACCACATTCTCACTGACCCATATGTGTGCTGGGCCAAAAAAGTGCTCTGCGATATCATGGATTTGAGAGCTCTTCAGAAGAGAATTGTTTGGTGTCATCATCAGTTTCTTCAGCAATGTCCCCTGGGCAAAGGCAGAGGAATTACTCTGGTATAGCCAGGATCATTTGTGGCTGGATCAAGATCAAAGAGGTCAAAAAGCTTCCAAATATTGATAAAGTCAGTGAAATATGTAATTGTGGATTGTCAGCAACTGGTGAAGCCTTCTTGAGCAAGGCTTTACCATATCTTCATCAGAAGAACAGACGTCAACATTTTAAAAAAAATAAACAACACAAAAAAACAGAAGCAGAGCTTTGTTATGAACTGACATTAAAGCAGGAATAATCTATGCCCATGCCATGTTGGTCCTGATCCAGAGTGATTTTAAGACAAAAGCAACCATCCATAACCAATGTGAAAAAGTTTTGTGTGAACTGAAATAACACTTGCGAGATCTCACATACTCAACTGATACACGATCCCATCCGGGTGATAGATGTCCATCATCTGTCAAACTAAATGCAATCAACACAGTTTGCTTTGCTCCACATTCTCCTTTGTATCTCACAACATATGAATTACGTCTGTTCACGGTCAAGGAAGAAGTGACCCAACAGTGACAGCCAGCCAGGTTTTGTTAACATAAGACAGCTTTAGAGATTTAACTTTTTATTATATGAAATAGAATATTTACTTTCTTACTTGTGGGATAAGAAATTATATCGTCAGGAGCTGTTGGCTGTCATCCTTTCTCTTGTTCAAACTTGCAACAGCTGACAGCAAGAGAAGGATGTTAAACACCGGCTGGGGAATTCATCTCAATGACCTCTGATAAAGAACCTTATCCCAAAGATACGCTTGACTCCCTCTACAAGTGATGGAGGGGAAAAGAAATTATCTAGGCGTAATTAATCTGATCTACATCAGAGGTTTATAAAGATAGTGCATCTGAACAGAATGAGGCTCTAGAGGTATCTGTTTTCTTCCTTTGTTAGAAAGACTAGGCCATGAGCTACTTGTGCTATTCTGTGTCGATACTATCTCTTTACAGATGGATGATTAACTTGTTTCTTTCTTCTATTACTCTAGTCCCCTTTCACATTGTCCTTTTTTGAGCTGTTCTACCCAGAAATGTCAAATCAATCTCTTGAGCTTTCAAGGCTAAACCCAAATTAACCATTTGTCCACAAATGCAAAAGACAGTAGTCATCCATCTATTTATTAACTTCTTTGATCTTGAAAACCACCAGCTGGAAGTCTACAATGGAAGTCTAGTGAGCTGGAGCCCTGGAAATGCCGCACAGCAAAATTTGCAGAATTTCCTATGTAGTTTTTCTTGCAGGACACACGTGGCTTGTGGGTGTGTGAATGATGATGAGTGATGGTCAAACAAAGGAATTAGAAGTTGGAAGAGGTTTCCCTTGCAGCCAGGGGAAATGCCTGGGACTATTACTGACCGAAAGAAAATAAAGATATATTTTCAGTTAGGTAAGCTGGGTTTCATTTCAGTCAATAGTTACAGCTCAGAAAAGGGAAATCGTACTGAAATATTTCATTCTGACATTTTCTAAAGAAAATAGTTTTACACTTCAAAATAGTCTTTTGGTTTAGAGTTTTACCTACATTTTCTTTCAAATGATGAAATGCGATTTGAAAGCAAAATGAGCTGTTTCATTTTGAGTTGGATGAGTTCTTTGGGCTCAACCCAAATTAATTTTTCTTGTGCAATTTTTCAGTTGGGTCATGAAGCAGAAACTCTGTTGTTCACACAACTCTAATTTCCGTTGCCCTACTTTCTCACTCCTTCCCTGACCAAATCATGGACTATTTGCAATTCCCATAGATCCTTGTCCTAGCATTGTTAGGGATGGCATCTGTTCCACATCTTTTGTTGAGGGTACCTCCATTAGAGAGGGGTGGGAGGGCAAAAAATGGACAGAGCTACCCAGCGTCAAATTCACTTTCTGTTGACTTTTTCTCCCCTTTGCTTACACTAGGGGACTGAAACAAGCACTTTTTTGTTAAATAGATAATTATAAAACATTTATCTAACTCTGAAACTTCGTGTAGAGAAGACAAGGGAACCCAAAGCATGCAGAGAAGTTTCCACATCCTGCTGAGTAAGTATTGGTGACATGTTAAGAAACCTCTTTTAAATACGTTATATTGAGCATTACTCAGTTGCGAGATTTACGTATTCAGTGCCTGAATATGCACTCTTTAGGTGACCTAGAATAAGAAAGTGTTGATATTTCCAATTTGCTGCTGGAAATGTATTCTAGAGAATGCAAAGAGCTGAAGCAATCCTGACGGTTAACCAGGAGCCTGTGCTTTAAAGCACAGTTTACTAAACTCTGCTGTGAGGAAGGCACAGACTACATTGAACAACCATAAGCACCTGATAATCTTTTCATTTACAGCCATCATCAGCAGCCAATAGATGTTTGTAAAATGGGTGTTACCTGGAGCAGAACTGGCCTATTACTGTGAAGCAGGATTGGTCAAGACATGAAAGTTGATCTCAGGCTCATTATTGATGTTGCTGATTACTGCTGTTGATGAAGAATTTAAAGACCATGTAAAGAAGGAAAACCTATAATGCAGCCCTGTGGGACTCCAGCGATATTTGGCAGGCAGCTCCTCAATGACATGGTACATAAACCAACATATTTAGGCTGGAAAGTAATGCAGCCTTGCATGGGATCCAGACCATGATTCTTCGATGTTCAAGAATTTGTTAGGAAGAATTATTAGTCATTATTAAATGACTAAACACAAACTGTGCTAAGGCTGATGGCATTTCTGGCACCATGTGATTCTAAACTCATACCCACTTACAACAGCTTTTTTTTTTTTATGTTAACACATAGCCAGATCTTATCAGATGAACTGTATGGATTTTGCCACTAGCAAAAGTGTTAAACTGCTGTGTAAGTGAGAAGATTTGTTCTGAAGTCTAGGAAATTGCTCTCTCTGCTTAACCTTTGGATTTCAAATCTCTGGCCAAACTCACAGATATTGATTTCTGTCTTTTCATTTGGAATACATTGTTAAAAGATTTAGAAAGGATGGTATTCTCACATTTTTCCTTCTTCAGGGAGAAATTAAAAAAAAAGCTGTTTATCTTCAACAAGTTATCTCATGAGACCCAAATGTAAACATTTTTTGATTATAAAGGATTAAGGCACAATATTAAATATTTATAACTATTCAGACTTTGCCTTAGGTTAATACTTCTCATCAAACATGTCTCTAAAATTTCTAGTTTGACAAATTCCTGTAGTTCTCCTTTATAATGTAATTCCTGCCAGTCTTGAACAGCAGAAGAAAATTCAGATTCTATCCCTTTTTCATGTTTTATCACAAAAAACCCCTCCAAACCTGACATTCTAGGTAGATAAACCCAGACACAGAGGTTGTCAGATCTGATGTTCATTCTTCCTCAGGTAACTCGAAAAGGGAGGACGCTTGTTTGTAAGGCACAGAATTTGGCAAGGACGTGTTCAAGGCCAGGTTGGATGGGGTCCTGGGCAACCTGATCTAGTACCAGATCTGGAGGTTGGTAGCCCTGCCTGTGGCAGGGGGGTTGGAACCTAATGATCCTTGGGGTCCCTTCCAACCCAGGCCATTCTATGATTCTATGATTTATAGTCGTTAACTTGTTAACTTCAACACAGACTGGTCATTGCTGTTGCATGTAATAGAAGTTCCCCAATGTTAAGAAAAGCATTTTAGTTTGGTGGGACCCGCATGAATCTCAGAAAAAACAAAGCAGTTACTTGCACACTAACTGTCTGATTTAACATGACATACGAGGTTGAAGCCTCCAAAACAGAGATCCACTCAACTTTGTGCTCTCATTTTGAATCTAGCAGTGATTCAGCTGCTACATAACAAGGACTACTGGTCAGTGGCTGAGAATGCAAAACAAAGCAGTGACCTGCTCTCTGATCCAGCAAGCTAGTACGACACCACATGGCTTACTCATTTCCATTGTGGCCTTTTGTCAGTCATGTTTCCTACCTTGAGTACCAGAAGATCGCCAACAAAATCTTGATGCCCACAGGTCCCCACAGAGCCTGTGCTATATACAGATGTCTCTAGCTCCTTTGCCAGCAAAGATGTCAGGCATATGAGGTGAGGTGTCCTCTGAGGCCCCGGTGCCTTCCATCAGCCACAGATACAAATGCACTCAGAGATCCAAACTCCAAAGATCTGTGTCCAGCCATGACAAATCCCAGCCGTGGACTTCAGGATGTTGTGTTGCTCTCAGGTCATGCTACAAGCAGGAGAGAGAACCAGAAACAAGAAGCTACAGCCACTGCCATTTCACTTCGGAAATCTTTTGGTATTAAATTTAGATTTTGTTTTTCATTTCTTAACCATTTTCCAGTGCTACTTTTAACATAACTTGCAGTTATGATCTTCAGTTTATGTTGGTAACCCAACGATGCTAGAAATGAATACTTAATAATACAGAACGTGTTTTAGTCTAGATGAACACGTGAGGTTTCTCTGAAAATAGGAAGAAGAGAGCAACTCATCTTTTCTACACTTCTGAAAAGTAAAACAGAGAATGTCTTAGAAGTGCAGTCTGAAGTTTTGGCCAAGAGGGTTAGGTTTATGCTGTAACCTCATTATCAAAGCCGAGATAAGAGGGAGGTTGCAGATTGACAAATTATCTCCTGTTCTTTGCTGTGATAAATAAAATGTTTGTTTTCAGCAATGACAGATTAGTAAGAACAAACCTCAGTAGAACTTAGCAGTTTGGTCAAGTATTTCAGACCTGGGATACTTTTTAGGGCTTGTCTGAAAGTTGTGAAACAGTGCGGTTGAATAACAATGCTACAAATCTGATTTGTATGGACCTTCTAAATGGAATGAAAGGAAATGTACTGGGAAAATATTCCTTCCAAAGGGAAGAAATTCTCCTGTGGAAAAAATTGCTTTCAAATAATTTAATTTAATCTGGAAATGTGAAGAAAGATTTTACAATCCTAGAAGAGCTTATCTGTTGTCTAGTATTGGGCAAAAAGACAGTGAAATTTGCAGTGAAACTGATAAAAACTTCTTCCAAAATGGGTATAAAAATAATAAGAAGAATGATGACAAAGGATTGCTCTTTTTTTTTTCTTCTTTTTTCTTTCCTTCTTTGAAGGTTCGGGTAATACTGGAAGCTTTTTTGTTGTTTTCCATTTGAATCTTTTATCTATTTTTCCACTGGTAGAGGGTGGGTTTTGTGAAGAATTGAAGGTTTTTGCCGCTTTTCTACATAAGTATCAATTTTCTCATGGAAATTTAAAAACTAGAAAGCCCAGTACTGCTCTTCAAAAATGGAAAAACAGTCAGTTTTCAATAATGTTTCACAGGAAACTATGGATCTATATATTTCTGAAAGTAGTTATTTTCATATGAGAGCATCAATAATTTTCTAACTAGTTTCAAAATCAATCCTACAAACGCTTTAGGTACTTGAAACTTCTGTTACAGGTACAAAATCAGTGAAATATGTGGAGCTTTTTAAAGTCAGTGCTCAGGCAATTGTAATTTTGGACATAAGGATTCTCTAAAAGCTTTACTAAATCGACAAACAATAAATGTTGGAATATTTCTGATTTCTTAAATATGTTATTTCTTGAACAACTCTTCTATAATTTAAAATATTCTGTGTGATTCTACATATTGAGCTACAGGTTAAATAAAGAGCAAAGCCTAAAAATAAGAAAAAGAGTAAAACTTTACAGCAACATTTTATCGGAGTTTAGATATAACCAGTATTTTACTTTCTCTGAAGTTTCTAAAAAAGCTTTTAAATGATGTAGGAAATGTGAAATTCACTGTTATCTCCTGAGTTTCTAGATGTATTTACTATTACAATTAATAGCTACTGATTTAGATTTGATTATATAGATTGTAACAGTATATTGTAAGTCAAAATCTTAACGCATATTTTGACATTTGGCACATCTGTCTATGTGCTACCCATTATTTTGTGATATTTTTTCTGTAACAGAATCTTTACAGTACAATCTCCTTCATTTAAATACTGCCAACAAGAAATGCAGATCTTACTCTACCCCAGGTATTTCTCTGCTTATTCAGGTGACCTGTGCCAGCTGGATTTTACATGCATTGGTAAATAAAACCTGTGTGAGTAATTCATTATTCAGCTGCTATATAATCTGTTGAAAAAAAAGTGCCAGATATGATCATATCTAACAAATACATTTCCCACAAAAAAGACCCCTACTAATGAGATTCATTGAAAGAAGCATTTCACAAAGAAAGCAGATACACAGTGGGAACTGGAGAAGTCTGGAGACATCAACGGGCTGTTGAGCGAAAGCTGGAGAAATGGCGTCAAGGCAACAATCTCTGACTTCAGGTCACAGACCTCCTGGGGACTGCTTCCAAGGGAAATGTAACTGAAGGAAGTACTTTTATTACTGGTTTAAGTTCACCAGAGGGAGGATGGTACCTCAAAAGGAAAAAAGCTTTAGAAAGTCCTTTTGTTACCTCCTGTGCTGTTGCTTCCCTTGCTGTTATTTTCTGGTGTTACTGCTGGAGAACCAAGTCTGCAGCTGTCCCATGGCAGTCAGTCCAACAGCAGCTAGGATTCATGCCTTAAACAACGTTCTTTTTCAACACCAATGAATCTTTCCACCGTCTTCACAACCTTCTAGCCCAGCTCCCAGTTGACAACACTCAGAGAGCCATCTGAGCACAATCTTTTGGCATTGCCAAGCTGCTCAGGGATGTACTGAGATAAGAGAACAGAGAGGAACAACTTTAAAAGTTAAATTTCAGACGTGTTACAAAAAAAATATAGAACACAAAGTGAGAAGGGAAAAATAATGAAAAACAAGGAGAGAGAGAAAACTGAAAAAGGAGGTACAAAAGGGGTACAAAGGCAGAAAGGGAGAGAAGGAGAGAGAAGAAGAGAGAGACCGTGACTAGTAAAGGCTATCTGTATAAAGATTTTATGTCAAATACAGATTCTTATCCAGCC
This sequence comes from Penelope pileata, assembly GCA_013396635.1. Lineage (NCBI taxonomy): Eukaryota > Metazoa > Chordata > Aves > Galliformes > Cracidae > Penelope > Penelope pileata. The sequence goes on along the minus strand of WBMW01004573.1, from coordinate 729,206 downwards.
ATGAAGTGACTACTGATTTTTTGTTACCCAGCTGGAGATACTGAACAGCACTTTGAGATATGCAGGGAACATTCTTCCCAGGTACATAACTATTGGCAATAACAATTCATTACTGCTTTGAAAACTTAAACTCTTGTTTATTTTCTGTGCAAAGAGGGAAAATATTAGTTTTGGTATCTTGGTGATTTCAACCTGGACACTCTGTGAACTGTCTCTGGAGAGACATGCTTGAAGTAAGTTGAAGTCAGACTAGCTTGGCAGACAATTGCTGTCTGTCTGTCACCAAACTGAAACACAGAACCTGGCCAGAAGCCCAGGGAGACCTACCATGTGAACCATTCTGTGCCTTTCCTTGAAGATGGGAGGACATTATCAGTATGTTTTATAGCAATTAACATCTGAGACTTATTCTTGAAATGTTACTCATATTGTGCAAAGAGATGCAAATGCCCAGAGGAAATGTAATTGGGTTTGGGTTTTTTTTTTTTTTTGGTTTGGTTTGTCTTTTTCACTTAGATTTGAGCATGATTTCTGCTTTACTTAATGTCTTAAAAATTTCATGAGGTTCATCTAAGGCACAGAGTGAACGAATTCTGAGTGTGTTTGAACACATGATCCTCATGGTGCAGAAACACAGAGATAATTAAGAAGCTGAAGCATCTTTCACTTGAGGTAAGGCTGAGAGAGCTGGAACTGTTTATCCTGTAGAGGAGAAGGCTCAAGGGGGATCTTATCAATGTATAGAAATATCTGAAGGGAAATTGTAAAGAGAACAGAGAGAGGCTTTTTTGCAGTGGTGCCCAGTGCCAGGACAGGAGGCTATGTCACGACTTGGAACACAGGAGGTTCCCTCTGAATACTAGGAAGCAATGCTGTGCTGTGGAGGTGAATGATCATTGGCAAACCTGGAGAGGTTCTGAAGTGTCCTCTTTGGAGATTTTCCAAAGCCGCTTGGGCTTGGACCTGATCTCCCTGCTCTGGGTAGCCCTGCTAAGCAGTGGTTGAGCCAGATGGGCCCAGAGGTCCCTTCCAACCTCAGCCATTCTGTGACTCTTTGATATACTCAATAAAGGTAATTGAGGAGCATCCAGGCAGGTGCCATATAGTGTGGGTGTGCCATAGGAACAACTGCAGTGATTTCATAGTTAGAGATAAGAAAGGCACCAGATGACACCCCATCCTAGATATCAAACATCTGCAACCTTTCTTACACTATTCCGGTTTCAGGAGTTTTGATTTTTTTTTCCCCCAAACCAGAGCAGTGTACATACAATATTTAAGCAGGAGCTGCTAGTACCATCTGTTTATGCTATTCTGTTGTTTCTCTGCTTCATGTGGCAGTTGAAGCTGGTGACAGCAAATCACTGAGTACCCATGTGCTCAGTTTGCATGGATAATTTAGGCCCTCATGTCTGAAAACGTGGCTCATAATTGTTCAATAATTGTGAAAAATCTATACTGGCTCCAAAGTCTCCTATTATTTCAGATAGAAATAGAAGGTTAAAAGGAGCAGTGTTCAAACACTGGTGAGTGTTTTGTGGTCATCTATTTCAAGGCCAGGTTGGATGGGGCCCTGGGCAGCCTGATCTAGTACCAGATCTGGAGGTTGGCAGCCCTGCCTGCGGTAAGGGAGTTGGAACTTGATGATCCTTGAGGTCCCTTTCACCCCAGGCCATTCCATGATTCTATGTGCCAATGTTCATTGCAACCATGTTTAGAAAACTGCAGAATCATCTTTGGATGCTAGGAGCTGCTCCACTCCAAACTTGTGTCTATGATGGAGGTACTAGGATATTCTTCTTCTTCTTCTTCTTCTTCTTCTTTTTTTTTTTTTTTATGCTACAGTAGGACAGATATTGCTACCCTCAGTTTTGGGAAAATCTCAACAGACTTCATTGTTACTCATCAAATCATATTTTGGGGCATAAATATAGCAGCTCTTCATGTAGACCTACTATTTTTCAGAAGACCAAAGCTAACGGAACAGGAATTGTTTATAGAAAGTATAAGCTAATTTAGTTCTAGTTCTAGTTACATTAACAGGAAATAAAATAAACAGAAAGTGTGAAAGGTGAGAAGATGCAGAAGATTCAGAAGTAAGAAACCAGGTGGGGCTTTTTATGGATGCAAATCAGAAAGCCAACTAAGCTGTAAAACAATGAGAAGATAAGTTCGTTACTTTAAACAGACTAAGAATTTTGTAGCTGTGGTAGATGTATCTGTTTGTTTTGCATAGATCAAGATAATTTAGGATTAATCATATCTAGTTAACTCACATAGATCAAGTCAATTTCATGGTTCAAAACAAGATGGTGAACAAAAGATCTCCAAGCTGGTGGTCTTGTGTACTTGGCCTACATTGGTGTAGATCTCTGCATTTGTAAATTACATTCAGGCTTCTTTGGAACTTAGTCCCTAGCCGGTGTAAATTAGGCAAGATTTTCTTCTCTACTGTGTTGGCTACTATGTTATCTTTTCTTATTCTTAGTTGCTTTCATTCTCATGACCTTAAACTTTATGTAATTTGTATTAAAGTAATGAATGAAAATCTTATGTGCTAACAGTATAGCATCGTTCCTTAAGTCTTCATGAAAATGCATATCTAAGATTTTCTGTACTGTAAGAGCCCATTTGCATTGGGCTGGTCCCCTTAAATTCCTGTCGTTCCCAACTCATGTCTGGAAGTCAGCATGCTTCATGGTGTGTTTTCTGCTGTCCTCAGGCTAGCTCTGGATAAATCCATTTCACCATCCACACAAAGCTTTGCAGGACTTTTCAGTGTTCGTTTCTAAAAGATCTGTGTCCCTGAATTTGTTTCTTCCTCTGCTTCATGCAACTTTTAAACACTGAGTAATATCAGTTATTTCGTATTCTATGTTATTTGTATCATGATAACGTCTGAGTGCCAAAGTGGCACAAGAATACAGTGTACAGAGAAGTGTCTCATTTAGACCCCAAAAGAAAAAGAAAATAAAGAAGTCTTCATTCTGAGCACGTAACAGAAAGTTAAAGGATATTAGTTATTCTCTGTTTGGTAACTAAGAATTTCAAAATATGTGGAGTGTAACTGATTTTACAGGATCCGATATTAAATGTTACCCATCATCCTCCTATGACAGGAAAGATAAGGAACTCCTATATCCTATATTATTATTTAATTTATTATGAAGTCCATGCATCTGCATCTGTTTACACCATTCAACTGAAAAGCTGGCTGGGTTCAGCATGTTTGCTGAGTCACCTGAGAAGCTCTCTAAAGCCCAACGTGACAGTGTCACTCCTACAGCACAGTGATAGGACCTCACCGAACAGAGAAAATGAAACTTGCGGGTTCAAGGGTTTTCCAGCAAGAGCAGGAGTTTCAGAGATGTTGAAAATTATTGACTTTCTTGTGAAAAGCCATTACAGGCTGGCTACATGACCCATTTATTCCAGTTAGAGGAAAACTGTTGACCAGAGAGTACCAGACCTTGGGGAAAGTGAAGCCGTTTTGCATTCTGAGTCTGCTTCCGTTATTGCCCAAGATCCTTCTCCAGGAAGAAACCAGGAGAAAGTGACTAATCTGCTGTCTGCATGCCTTGTACATTGATGTTTGGTGTATCTCACCAAGAAAATTTGACAGCATTCAGGGAGTTTAAACACAGACCATAGATCAAACAAACGCTAAAATGCACACAGGACCTTAGGTCTCCATCATCTTTACTTACCAAAGGTCTAAGCTCTCCTCCTCTTGTTGGTCCTTTTTGGCCCTGGACCCCAAGAGCATGGAGTGAAGCTGCTGTAATGTGCATGGCTGTGTGGAAAAATTCTTTTCTGGGAGCTGTTACAGGTGAGATCTCTGGAGCTGAATGTGAGTCCCGCTTGACCTAGAGAGTGCGTGCACATTTGTTTGTGTAAATAAATTTGTTTGCAATGGGATCAATGCTAGGGTGAGTTTATTATCGAGCTTGTCTCATCCTTCTTTCTCCCAGAGATGGGATCACTGTAGGCTGAAGAATTGCTATGCTAGACCAAAAGCTGCTTTCTCCTATTTCTAATATACACCTCAGCTGGTCATAGGGGTCTTGATGGCAGACTTACAGCCGTTCTTGGCTTAACAGCCTCACACTGATGGTGTCACTTCAAGATTTCCATGTCAATTCTTGTTTTGATCTTCCATGCATGGAGTGGTAACTGAGATGAATTTATCCCAGTCATCAAACTGAGACAGACAGCTTTGTTGCTCTCAGCATTTGACTGACCCAAAACCAGGCTGGAGATATAGACTGCCCATCTCTGTTTGGGCATGACTGCAGAAAGTCAAGCATCTGACTCCATGGTTATAATCTTATTAACTTCCTGGTGGATATGTTGTGACCTTGCATGCCATTTCCTGACCTTTAGTTCTTGGTGGGCTCCTGAGATAGTTGATAGCCATGCATGCCTTGGTCCTTCAGGAAAGCCCCCACTGGAACCCTGCTTTTCACAGTACACAGCCTGCTGCTTCTACAGATGCAAATCTTGCCCCAGCAAAAGATTCATTAAAGAGATTAAAATAGGCAGCAAAGTCCTTTGTTACTATTTGTTCTACCCCAAAAAGTACACTTCCCAATGGACTGGACAATGAAGTTTTAGAGGAAGTGTGGTCCAGCTTCCTTATATATAACTGATTTTCTAAAACTTTTTAGAGTAAATTGGCAAATATTTTTCTGTCTCTGGACCATTACCTTTTAGAAAGTTGCTGTCATAAAGTTTTGTGGAAAAATAAAAATAAAAAAAAATCACACGTCTGGTATAATTTGTTACGAAACCAAACTAACTAGCTCAAATATTTTTTCCTCACTTGACCACCACTTAAATGAAAGACTTCTCACATGAGAGGGAAGTTCTTCTTTCTTGGAAACCTTGGCCCTCCTGCCAGTAAATATGGAGATATCGTTTAGAAAAACGTCACAGATGATTGTGGTCAAATTTATTGAAAGTGGAGCAAGATGTATAAAAAAGCACAGCAACAATACTGATCAGGCAGCACATGAGCAGTAGGTTATCTACATGAGCATCTCACTGCAGAAGCTGCTTTGAGGGTTAACAAAATTAGGTTAACCTCTGTCATCTAACCAGCTTTGCCGTATCACGTACGCTGCTGTGACTGTAGAGCACGAAGATTTGGAAGTGAAGATGAAAGCATATTCTATTTTCAGATTTGGGCATTTTTTAGTTCTACTTTGTCTTTTCACTGTAGAAGGCAAAAAGTCACCCACAGGAAAGCATACGTGCCGAAAAGGACTACTCTCCCAAGTGACAGAGAACCTGTATACCAAGGCAACTAGTTTAAAATCATCTGTTCCTGTAAGTTGATCCCACTAGCTGAAGTTTATTTTATTTATGGATGCTTCTTTGGCAGCTTCATTAATTGATCACCTGGACACTTCCGTAAGCTGAATGATCTCTATGATCTTGAGAGAAAGGGTAATTCTGCTACTCCTTTCATAAAGATGGGAAAGAAGAAGATGTATGGAGAGGTGGGATGAACTTGCCAAGGTCATGGAAGAAGTTTGTAGGCAGGCTGGGATTGGAACACAGATTTGCTGAGTCCTCATCCTACATCTGAAAAAGATTATTATTATTATTACTATGACTACAACACCCAAAGACCCTCGGCATGAAACACTACTGTACGAAGATAAGTTTTGTACAAACTAGACTAAAATCTCTCTTCCTTCCTCTGCTTAGGTTAATTAATATTAGCACATTGTATTTTACAGAAGGATCTCATCAAGAATACAAGACTTCTAAAAAAGACAACAAAAATGATGTTTATGGTAAGATTTATGCTACTATTTTTCCACTTTTTTGCTTTGGTTTTCCTTTTGTCTGTAGAGATAGGAGTACATGATCAAAAGGAATGACAGCTGACACAAAAGTCAATTGTGTTTAATTGTGAATGACATTATGCTTATTAGAGCCATGCATTTAATGGAATCCCCTGCTTAGAGGAAGATTGTTATATCTGTCCACAGAAAGTGACTTTTGTTTGGGACATGAGGGGAGACGTGAATGTGGTATGAGGAGAAAGAGGTGGATGTGGAAAGCCTGGATGGAGGCATTTGCCTCTGGGTGCTTGCAGTGGTGCTCTCCCTGGAACGTCGGGATGAGAGTGTTTGCTGCATTGTGGAGGAGTGCGTGGTAGCTCTTGCTCCTCCTGTGAGTACTTTATTGTGTGTGATCCTCCTCAGCAATGCTTTTCAGATACCAGCTTATTTGTGTGAGGATCAGGGCCAAAACCACCACCCCAGCAGCTGAGCCACCTTCTGCTGAGGCTGTATGATACTGCAAATGTCCCAGAGGTGCTACAGTGTGTCCAGGACATCCAAGCACCCAATAGCTGCTTTGAGCTTTGACCTCTTCAGATGCCCTGGAAGAGGTAGATAAGAGTTTCCCAGCACAATCTGGCAAAAGAAGGAGACTGAATTTGAGCGGAGTCTATTTATAGGTTACTACAAGTGTGTGAGTTATTTTAGCATCCTTCATGCAGGGATTTAGCCAGTAGGGCTGATTGATTCAGTTTATCTTTAAGAAGAGATCTATTGGCCTTTGAAATTCCCTGGATCTCATTGACCCCTCTGGGAGTGAAGGCTCCTTACTTGCCCATGGGACGTACATGTGGGTACCTGAATTTTAGTGGCTTGATCTGTAGCTGCTTTCCTCTCCTGGGAGGAACTTTGCACCCAATAAAAGGTTCAGATGCTTAAAAATAGGCATGTAGCCATTTGAAATACCTTTGGGTGTCCAAGATATCCCACAGATCAGTAAGTTATTGCACAGGGTGTACAGGATGACTGATCTCTTCTGGAGCAGCAGCTGGGGCTGGGTGGGTTTCCTTAGAGCATCTTGAATGGCATGGGACACCAGTGTGGAGGAATCAGACAATTACACCCACACTGACACCTACAATTTGGCCAAGATGATCTGACTTAAATTCCTTATTCATCTTCCATGTATTCATTGTGCATTAAATAGATTTGTTGTTGTCGCTTCTGTTCATGACTTATCTTACTGATACTCCTTTCTGCACCAATGCAACATCCTCCAGCCTTGCCTTCAGAAAACTTTCGGGTATATTGAGAGGTTTGAAGAAGAATGCAATCTAATGTGATACTGAAGTTCATGAAAATATTTCTATTGGTTTTATGCTTTCTAACCACGTCTTTTTACAAGGCTAAAATTTTAGGCAAAATTTGACTTGTGAGATTTTCATTTGGCAACTCCTTACTTGCTTGGTTTTCAGGCAAATTGCAGTGTTCGACATCAGCTCATCTCATTCTACGTGAAAAATGTTTTCAGTCATCTTAGAGTGGAAAGTGAAAAGTTGCACGTTATTAGTGCCTTCCAGGTCCTGCAAGAGAACATGAATGCCTGTGTGAGTATATTGCTAAGAGTTAAGCTACCTCTGTCCAGCCAAGAGGCCAGGAAAGGGCTACATCACACTTTTTCAGCAGATTGAGAGAGTGATTCAGTCATGGTGTGCCCTATATCTCAGGGGACCCAGCTTCCCGAGGGCTTCCCCCTGAGCCTGAGGAAGTCTCATACCACTCATTTCCTCCCAGAGTGAGTCTGTGGGGAGCAGGCAAGATGGTGGAGATGCCGTGGAGACAACCCACTTCCCCACTGCTTCTCCTGATGACGCTACCTTCTACCACTCTTCAGCACCAAAGCTGCAAAGATGCAGAATTAAACACAGGGAGAAATGGGGATCCTCGTGTTTCCACGGTGTAACTCAGATTGTATTTTCCTTCTTTAACAGCGTTCTCACTGGAGTTGGGTACCTTTACTCACCTTACTTCCTGCTTCTTTTTCTAAGGGCAGATGAACAAGAACAGGATATGCCTTAAAACTTTATCATCCGTGGCTATTTTTTTTCTCTCCAAAACCTGTAGTCCTTACAAGTCACAGTGTCACAAAAAGTCAAGTGTGACTGAGGGCTTAATATGACCATGAACAAACAGCCAGGTAAATGTCTGTGCTAATTTTAAAAAGTGAAGGCAGAACGAGAAGTCAATAAAATGTTATTGAATTATAACTTTGTCTAATCTGAACTGTGTGATAGCGTGTAAGAATGGGGCATTGGTTCTACATGCACAGAAATATTTGCAGTTCACAAATCAACGGCTTCAGACATCTCCTTGCAGTGCTATATCTCTGAACACAACAAAAATAGTTGTGTAATGTAAAAATATTTAGGCATGAATGGGAGAAAACTCCCCCAGCTCTCAAGTTCTGCATTTAAACCGTGCTACATAGTTGCAACTTACAGTCATTATTCACGGAATTTAACTCAGTTATAATTATCTGTGTCTGTCAAAATTCCAGGTATTGTATACTACAACATAATTGAAAGAGATTCTGTTCTTGTCTGGAAAAACAATTATGCCCCATATAAGCGCCAGTACACATAGAGGAGTTCAGACTATAAACTTTGACTCAGGTCAGAGCATCAGTTATTCTGACCTACCATCAGTGACTAAAGCTAGCTACGTAACTTAGTAATACATTTGCTTCTGTGCTCTATGGAGACAAAATTCAGTGCATGTCTCAGAGCTCCTGAATTCTTTTTCATAATTAGTACCAGTGTTCTATCCAACACAAATATAAACAAAACAATTTGAATTTCCAGGTCTTAAAAAGATAAATTGGTACAGAAGAAAAGACTTTCTCTTATAGTAGAAAAGCAACAACTGTTTCGAAAATGGTGGCTTGGCGTGATTTTTGAGGAGACACCTCATTTCTGGAAATGGTAACATTTTAAAAAGAATTTTTATTATTTCAAAGGCAACAATAAACAAACATATGAAAGAATAATAGAAGCAGTGAACAGAAGTAATGAATGTGCTGCTAATTCGTAGTTTGTGATTTCTCCATCACATTATTCCCCAATGAATTAGCAATCTCATTCATCCATTTATGTAAGATCTTTAAGTTTTATTATCTAATCTAGTCGAATTGTAAGATGTTTGTCAGAAGGGATTTCCACCATGTCAACGTGCTTGCATAAGGAATTCATCATCTTTCAAGGGTCAGATTCTTTATACAATTGAGGGAAACAGTGACACCTTTATGTACATTCCCATCCTATATTCTTTCATGAACTCAGGCTCTAATTCAGCCAGCTACAGGGGCAAGTCTGTTATTTAAAAATCCTGACAACATTTGTTTCCAAACCACTTCCAAAGACTTTTTACAACATTATTATCATGATTTTAACCTTACTAATTCTTCTTTGTATTTTTTCTCCCTCCTCCCCTTCCTGAACAAATATCAACATTTTCCAATAATTGAAGAGCCCAAGTCCTGTTTCTCAAAAACAGGCACCCAAATCCCTTTTCTACAGTGAAATCAAGCTCTTTCACTTAGAGCATGACTGCGCTGTAAAGGAAATGTACATTTTTTCTTGGATGCTGGGAATACTCACCTGCAGTACCACTGTCCTCAGCAAAAGCCTGTTTACTTGCTCATGAGCCCTATTGAGATGGCAACAGTGCTGAGAACAGCAGCTGCTTTTGAGGCCGTTCCTACATCAACAGGAGGTTGCAAAAGTTTTTGTTGCACTTGAAGGGAGTGCAGAAAGGCAATATATTGACTGTAGGATTTTTAATCATTACTCTATCATTGCAGGCAGAGCTTGCAGGTCTTCAGCAGAGACTGCAGAACAGCTTGAAATGAGAAAGCTTGATTGCTCATTTGTTCGCTTACTCTGAATTACTTCTGTGGAAATCTGCATCATGCAAGCTGACCTTAAAAAAACAAACCAAAAACATGTCATGAAGAACTGCCCTAGTTAGAAGATTATTAAATCTTATGAGTTCAAGTTACTTTTATTTACATTTTCATTTTGCAATGAGACTTTAACATGCACAAAAGGTAACTTGAAAAGGAAAAGTTTGTGCTTCTTTTTAAATAGGCTCTGTGATGTGGGAAGATGGAATCACTATCCATTTAAACAGTCATCTCTTTTCATATCTGTTCAGGATCTTTGCCTTTTTCTTTCTTCAAAATGTTGTCTTTGTTTGTAAATTGGAAAATACAAGGTATTTCCACTTTTTCCGTAGAAGGATTCTTCCCTTTGGAAAGCACAGGGAGCTAGGAAGTCAGGTAACCATGTTAGAAAGTTTAGCCAGACTACTCCAAAAATACCCCCAAACCAACCACAAGTAGAAGAGTTGTGATGGGCAAGGACTCATGTGTGAGCATGCAGATTGAGCAGAGAGAGCAGGTGATGGTGGCAGGGCTGGTGGGGCACCCCGGGGTGGTGAGTGCCAGGCATGGGGACACTCTGCTGGCAGTGCCGACAAGTTAAAAGGACCTGAACCTTACAGCTAGGCTGCACTGTACAAAATCTGTAGCTGCCACTGCAGGAAAGATCCCTGAGATAAATAGAAAATGTGTAATATGAAGTTTTGGTGATATCCATGTTATAGTTTTTGTGGTGTGGACTCAACTTTCCAATATGCACACAGGTAAAATAACACATCCGTAGTAGCAGGAGATACTGATTTCACACATTTTACAAGTAGTCCAATAGTGCCACACTGTGGGTTTGTCTCTTCCTCACTGCTTTGTATTTCCATCAGCACCTTTGCTGCAACAAGCTCTTTTGGTTTCTTCTCGTCTCTTCAGCTTCCATGTGCTCCATCCACAAGGTTAACTTCTGCTGTCAGAAATATAAAGAAAACATTCCTTAAGGTAAGAGCAGGAGGTGTCGGCTCTCAGCTGCACTGCTTAGGTGTTGTGAGTGGTTTCATTTCTAACACCTTTATCTTCTTGACAGCTTGGAGAGAAAGGAATCTACAAGGCCATCAATGAGCTGGATATACTCCTTCCTTGGATTCAGGCCTGGATCCAAACCATCGTATGAGGAACGAGGAGGTGACTGACAACACGCCACCTCTATACGAAGAACTGATCCTTACACTAAAGGACTGAAAATAAACTGAGCTCTGGATGTACAACTGGTCTGGCAGCAACTCTGCCACACTGGAGGAGAGCTCTTACAAAAAGTGGCAGAAAGATGGATTTTCAAGATCTTTCAGAGCTGGCTTGGCACAGCAGCCATGCCTACCCTCAGCGCAAGAGCAGCCTCTGGAGCAGTTACAGCATGACGTGCTTCACGTCCTGCCCATCGGCCAGCTGCCTCCCAGGCAGCCCCCAGGCACATCGCATGAGCCTAACGTGCAGTCTGCTGCCACATGGATCAGGATCTAGCCATGCCTTGCGCCACTCCTGCGTGATTACGATATAAAGTAACACTGCCCACTTCTGAAAATCCCTCCCTTAAGACATACTTCTATTTTTTTTATAGATACATAACTATACACAAGCCATTCTACATCTAAATAAGAAAATGAAGTATATGCTGCTTATCATTATTATTAACTTAAAGTAATAACTGATACTTAATAAACATACTTCAATTAATGACAAAACTTTGGTCTATGACTCGTGCATGACCTTCACATTTCACATGCTGTACCTGAGGCCACACAATGCAGAAAGCATGACTAATGGATTGCCATTGGTTGCGACTGAAAATGATTTGAGTGAGATTTGTGGGAAGTTGTTACTAAGTTGATTGGTAGCTGTTTCCAAATAATCTTTTGTGTAGTATAAAATGAAGATGGAGTTCTAGTTTTTCCGTATTTTTGAAGACTCCCCAGAAGAAATTATCTAGGTAATGAAAGTATTCCTCACCAATATGTTTGAACTTCCGCAGGGGTGAGATTCTGCTGAATTTCAGATCTCATAGTGACTGGTATGCCAGAGGTATTGAATGCATCAGTGTGCTGATACAGACGAATCTAAGACAGTTCTTCCCCTGTGCTGCGGCTTTCTGCATACCAGGGTGAGGCCAGCCTCAGTGCTGTGCTGGTGTGAGTTAGCTCTGACTGGGGGCAGGAGACCTCCCAGCGGAGAGGATTTTGGCATCAGGCTGCAGCAAGGCTCAGCTCTGATGCCTCCATCCATCTATGGGAAAATCAGGTTATCCTATGGCAAAATGCCTCAGGACTTGGGGTTCTCACCCTCATTTTCCATGTTGCTTGGGACACTTAGCAGAATCTTAGTCGCCTTGTCTATAAAATGAGAGCACCAATGCCTCTGGGTGTGCGTGCCTTCACACAGTGATGCCAGGCAGATTTCTAAAGCAATTAAATGCCCATCAATTAATACTAAAATATGAGGCCTGCAAGATAAAGGCCTTTTTTTTTTTGACAGAGAATTGTTCCAATAAGCAACAGATGACATATGCAGGCCACCTGAAAACAACTTTGTGTGTTATCTGCACAAAAACATATTAAAATAATTAGTATTAAATGTATTTAACCACAAATTCAAAGTAATAAGCTTGGACAAACACCTATTGCCTTTTAAACCTGAATGGGTAAAGCAAACCATTTTAATTTTTCAGATGAAACTCTAGATGTCACTCTTAGAAAACAAGACTCATCTTGGTGACAGTTTGCTTTTGACTCTTCAGTTAACGGAGAAAGTGTTAGATCATGTTTCATAAGTAGTTTCCTTAAATGTAAAGCTGAGATAGATGTACAGAAGATTTTTTAAAAATTCCATTGTCACAGTCTTAACATTGAAATTAAAAATGCAGGGGAAGAAAGATGGGCATCTAACCAAAGACTGGGTTTAGAAATTAGGCATGAGTTCAGTCTCTGTATTTGTTACAGACTTCTTATGTGAGCTTTGTAAGTCACTTCATTAAGGCATTCTCATGTGTCAAATGGAAAAAATCATAGAATCATAGAATGGTTCAGGTTGGAAGGGACATTAGAGATCATCTTGTTCCAACACCCCTGCCATGGGCAAGGACACCTCCCGCTAGACCAGGTTGCCCAAAGCCCCATCCAGCCTGGCTTTGAATACTTCCAGGGAGGGGGCATCCACAACTTCTCTGGGCAACCTGTTCCAGTGTCTCATCACCCTCACTGTGAAGAATTTCTTCCTTATATCTAGTCTAAATCTACCCTCTTTCAGTTTATAACCATTACCCCTTGTCCTGTCATGATCTATCCTTGTAAAAAGTCCCTCCCCAGCTTTCCTGTAGGCCCCTTCACGTACTGGAAGGCTGCTATCAGGTCCCCCCGCAGCCTTCTCTTCTCCAGGCTGAAGAGTCCTAACTCTCTCAGCCTGTCCTCATAGGGGAGGTGCTCCAGCCCTCTGATCATCTCCTCTGGACCCGCTCCAACTGCTCCACATCCTTCTTGTGTTGGGGGCCCCAGAACTGGACACAATATTCCAGGTGAGGTCTCACGAGAGCAGAGTAGAGGGGCAGAATCACCTCCCTCGACCTGCTGGCCACGCTTCTCTTGATGCAGCCCAGGATCCAGTTGGCCTTCTGGGCTGCAAGTGCACACTGCCGGCTCATGTTGAGTTTCTCATCAACACACACCCCCAGGTCCCTCTCCTCAGGGCTACTCTCAAGCCGTTCTCCGCCCAACCTGTATGTGTTCTTGGGATTGCTCCGACCCAGGTGCAGGACCTTGCACTTGGCTTTGTTGAATTTCATGAGGTTGGCATGGGCCCACCTCTCAAGCCTGATTAATATCTACTAATTATTTGCATAAGTTAATTTTTCTTTGCTTGGTGTGCAGAAATCCTCTGAGGGAAATTAATCTATGTCTACTGTTGCCAAGATTGTTTGTCATGCCTTGTCCTATAACATGTTTTGGTCTTTTTGGAGTACTGACTGCTATTACAAGGAAAAATGGTATTTCGTGACTGTTACTGTGAAAGTAAGAATGAAAACTGTGTGGCTGAGCATTAAAATTGTCACTAGCTTGTAATTTCTTGAAAAACACTGATCTAGTGGAAAGTGGCAGCTGTACCTGTAGTTTTGGTGTTATGTAAAAAATACAGCAACAGTCAGCAAAGACAACAATTTCCGTGAAAGATAAGACCGGTTACATATTTTCTCTCTTTTCCCAGACTTTCTTCTCTGAAGGTCAAAATTTCAGACTAGAGACTATCTCTTAATAAGTAATTTCTACTATAGCAAAAATCATGTACAGCAAATTCCTCGTCTCACAGCTGGAGCCCTGAGGTGGAACTGTAAAGTAGACATACTGTGTTGGGGCCCAGCTCCTGTGTTGGAGCTGTTGGAGAGGGTACAGAGGAGGGCCACAAAGATGATCGGAGGGCTGGAGCACCTCCCCTACAAGGATAGACTGAGGGAGCTGGGCTTATTCAGCCTGGAGAAGAGAAGGCTGCAGGGAGATATCATTGCAGCCTTCCACTATTTAAAGGGAGATTATAAACAGGAGGGAGATCAACTTTTTACAAGGGTAGGCAGTGATAGAACAAGGACGAATGCTTTTAAGCTGAAGGAGGGAAGATTTAGATTGGATGTCAGGGGGAAGTTCTTTACTGAGAGAGTGGTGAGGTGCTGGCACAGGCTGCCCAGAGAGGTTGTGGATGCCCTGTCCCTGGAGGTGTTCAAGGCCAGGTTGGATGGGGCTCTAGGCAACCTGATCTAGTACTAGATCTGGAGGTTGGTGGTCCTGCCTGTGGCAGGGGGGTTGGAACTTGACGATCCTTGGGGTCCGTTCCAGTCCAAGCCATTCTACAATTTTCTGATTCAGCATACATTGTGATGGTTTCCTTCAGAGAGCATTGGGAGGAAGGTAATTGTTCCTGAAACACAGGAATAAGAATGGATTTGGGATGATGATGTAACAAGTGTTGGATATGGCCATGTAGTCATTTTTCTCCATGTCCACGACATACACCAACATCCATAGTAGCCTCCTCACTGGAAAGACATAACCAGATGAGAAACACGTGGAGCTGTGCTCTAATGGTTAGCAAGATGCTTCCCAAAACAGCCTCCTGCAGCCCCTCAGCCCAGGTACCACTCCTGTCATCTTCTCCATCAGAACCTGCACAGCACTGGGTGGGGGAGAGCTGAGAAGGCGGAGGATGCCTGCACAGGCAGAGCTGTTACTGGAAGAGAAGGGTTATGCCATTGCTTGCACAGTGCTGCTGTGATCACTTCACAATTTCCCCTCATCTCTAACCAAGCTTCTTTTTATTGTAAATGACTGCCACTGTGGTATCCACTTGTGAAAACTAGCAGGAGCTGCCAGGCTTTCCATGAACACATCCAGAGAACTGCCTCATCTTAGTTCAGATTTCACTTTAAAATCAACACTTAGCTTAGTATTCCCACTCTGTTGGCTCCAGTGAAAAAGAGATTAGGAAATGTAAAGGCAGGCAGCAGGTGTACGAGAAGCATTGCTAGAAGGAAAATGACGGCAATGGAAATATAAAGCCAGCTGGAGACAATCATGGAATAAAGCTGATGGCAAAATATGTTGAGAGAAAGTTTGAATGCTAAGTTGCAAAATATTTTGGATAATGCTTTTTCAGTCCTGTGGATGGGTTTACAGCTCTGAAGGGCATCAGTGAAAGCCACAGGACCACAGGGTAATTCAAGCAGGCAGGGCCCTCCAGACATCCCTGGTCTGGCCCCCTGCTCATAGCGTGGTCAGCCAGAGAGTTGGATCAGGCTGCCTGGGGCTTTACCTAGTTAGGTCTCAAAAACCTCCCAGGAGCTGTAGGAGCCTGACTTTGAAGGACCATTGCCTCATCTCTGGACAGGATTAAATGTTACAGAGCTCGATGTAGCCACAGTGTGAGCAGTGGGGCTGAGCACCCACAGATGCTCTTCTGTCACCAAACCACACATGTCACACAGGACCCATCCTCAAGGACACCTCAACGAGGATGGCCATTCTTGCAGGCAGATTAGACACTCTGCAAAGTGCCTCAGCTTCCCCCCTGAGTGGTCACCAGTGTGGAGACGACCACCAGCATGCTCCTACCTGCTCTTAGCCCTGCTCCTCACTGTGCCTCCCCTCCTCACCTGATCCTAGAGATCTTTCCAGAGATGTCACTTCATGGTGTGAGAAACTTGCTTTCTGACTCAGTGGTGCCTCAGTGAATCCTTTTCCTTAAGATTTAGCAGCCTGGAAAAGCAGTGGAAGAACGCATCTTGCTAAAATATTTAAGCAATAACAGCTGTTTGATTACCATTCTCTGATTTTTGAATCTTTAAAGACAAAAGCTTATGAAAATCTGAATTTAACATGGTTTACTGAGAAGAGATGTATAGAGGGAGAGGCCACGAGAGGAAGCTGTCATGGGAGTGCAGAAGAGAGACACCAGGGGAGTACAGGAGCCTGGGAGTTCAGTTCTCAGACTTAGCCTCAATCTGCTGCTGTATTTTGCAGCTGTTTAAAGGCAGCAGGGAGCAGGCTTCCAGCAGATGGAGTTACAAAGAAAATAATGAAATTCAATTAGAGACCATGAACAAGGTTTATGTGGGTATTAATTTCATTGCTGGCATAAAAATGGTGTCCAGAACAGTCTATAATTGTGATAATGTTAGTGCTGTCATTTGATTTTCAGTGACAGGGCAACATAATGTTTTCTTATGAAAGGGATAAAATTAATTTCCACTATATAAGCCTGAGGGACCTTGTGGGGAATTTTATGCCATTTCCACAGTCCATTTTGATTCTGGATATGTCTATATTCACTTTGTGCTCTTTTGGTTTTCTCAGAAATGCATTCATCAATGCTACTTCGTCCTCTTTGAACTAAAGCTGCTGGTAGCTTTGAGGTAGGTCATGTAGGTCGGCCGCTTCTTTCAAGCCTGTGATCAAGCACGTATTGCCTACTTTGGCCTTGGAGTCTAATACTGACGGGACTCCTGTCGCGAGTTGTGGATGTGGGAGCTTTGCAACAGCTTTTGATTCCCCAGAGCCTGAAGTGACCGAGCTGAACACCATGGACACCTCATCTGGAATTCATGCAGTGAACAGCTGAGAACTGATTGGTTAGTGGTGGCCAGGTACACAGAACTTCATTTCCCTTCAAGGACTATGCAGATTTGTCACTGTTTTTCAACCAGCCTTTTAGTCAATTAGCACATTTTTGTTATCTCTAAGGCCTCAGAGACCTTCAGACACATGATTTAATACCCCAGTTTTGGCCTACTAATGTACATCTCTTGTTATCTTTAGCTAACCAATACTTTTTCTTCCACTTTCCACCTGCGCTGCTCATTTTAAGTCATTTTGGTACTTATGGTGCAACCATGCTTTCCATCGAGCTGATGATAAGAAAGCAATGTCCTTGAAGAAGCAAAGGTGCAGGGTGGTTTTATTTGTTTGCTTGTTTCTGCTGAAGATTCAGTCATAGGTTAGGGTTAAAGGGGGGTGATCATCACAGTTGAAGCTTGATAGCCCACACATATTGTTAATTACACATTATCCGTTCTTTTCTTTCTCCCTTCCTGCAAGAAAGAAGAAATGGTATGCACCAGCCCAGCCCGTTGTCCCTAACCACGAGCGAAGAACCCACCGACATCTCCTAGACAAACTTGGTTATGTCAGCTTAGATGTCTTCTCTGTTGCTATACAGCAATCAGGGAATAACCAGTAGCACTTTCCAAGTGGTGAAGAGAGCTCAGCGAGATAAACCACAGGCGCGATAAATTAGTCACTTGATAAAGCATTTACAATCGAGCCTCCTATATGCGAGGAAAAAAAATTTTGTGAATGAGAAACCACACACTGTCAGTGGAAAAGGCGGCCTGTTTTTCTACCCGCAGCAGAGGAAAGAGCGCTTCACGTAAAACTCAGCACAGTGGCTGGCAGATGTGAACTCCAAGCCAGCGGATGACCGCAGTGATGGCAGGAGAAGAACAGCCCACGTCAGCGACAAATCTGGAGTTTCTTGGGCAGGTACCTCACCCCTGTTAGTGGGAGGTCCCCAATGTAAGAGGGAACATCAGCATGGACAATGATGGGTCACCGTCCTGCTTCTCAGTTTCAGGCTATTTCTGGCCTTCTGGGTCTTCTTTGCTGTTACTACTGAAATGGAAAAGGGTTTCTTCTTCCATGAGATATGTGGGGATTTTAGAAAAATGACTCATTCCATTTCAGAAAAGCCAAGGTCCTTCAACGTTTGGATAGACCTGCAGTGACTGTAGGCTTGAAAACGGCTAGAAAGAGGGGGCTGCAATCCACGTCAGCAGCTTGGCCTCTCTGAGACCAGCGGCCTGCATTTGTGTTCCCTGTACTCTCAAAAAGCCCTGCTGATATCAGAGGATGATTGAGGAGATTATCTCAGTGATATGAACCATGCTCAGCTGATAGATACATTCAGCACAATCTGCTTTCAGGCCATGAAAAGCAAGATGCTGGCAGATACCCCTTTATAGAGAGGAAAACAAAGTGCATCTTTGAGGATGGTTTAATAGGTGGATGGGAAGAGGTCGCACTGATTTGTTGGGGGGATGCAGTCTAATAAAGACTATTTCCTAGATCTAAACTCTAGGATAGGTGTTTCAATGACTGTAAAAAGACTTCAGAATCACTACAAACTGTCCATGTGGTACCATAGCAAAAAAGAGCACATACAGGTGCCCAACACTTCAGTTAATGAGGGCAACCAAGATGATGCAGAAAGACATTCTGGCTTCACTTGTGGTTTCACCATTGATTTTTCTTAGTCTGATCCAACTTTTCATTTCTTTGAAAGATTGGAATATTACAAAGGATTTGAAGAAGAGTTGTAAGTAAATGTGCACTCTGTTAAAAACAAGACATTAGAGACATAAATTTAATCCCACCCATGAAAGGGAAAATAAGAAATTAGCTAGACTGTAGTTCATCTACATAAGTGACCTTACAAGAAATACCAGGATTCTCCAGTCAGACAGTTAAAAAAAAAAAAAAACAAAACCACAGGAAAATTTACTTGTCTTCACTAAAATCAGGAAATCCATTTTACCTGGAAATAATAATAAGACAGCCGCTCACCACAGCTAATGATGTAAATTATTGCTTTTAAGACTGTAAAGGGAAACTATTTTTAATAAGCTTTATCCATGAGATACTGAGCTCAAGGATGGAAGAAGCTATTTTGAAGAATGCAGACAAGACTCTCAAGTAATTTTATAAATATGGATCCTTCTCTGTTCTTTTAGGAAAGCTGTTCAAGAATCTCAAGCTTTGACTGCCAGAAGTCTTCCATTTTTTGGTCTAAATTTTCTCATGGCCTACTTATAGCTGCTTTCTCTAATATCAAGTTATTTTATTAGCTTATATGACTTTGTGAATTCACGGTTTTCCTACTCTAGTATAGTTCAGATAAAAACTACGTCTTCCGTCAGCATTTGCTTTTCTGTAGCAGAACAAGACACCTGTTACATGAGCTATAAGACTCGTGTAACTCTTCCATACTTCTATAAGACAGCAGATGACTGCTTGTTTTCTGGACCATTTCTACTTCAAACTCATCTTTACAGCACAGGACTAATCCACAATTGTACATTGTCATTATTCCCCTCCTCCTTCTCCTGTACATACCTTGTGCAATTAACTCTTACAGCATCCATGTTCAACACAGCATTGCCTTGATCATCTTTGTAATGTTCTCCTCCTCCAAAGGGTGCCATCTCAGCTTCTCCTGACTACAATCCACACACCCGGCCTGGCACTTGTACAATCACATTTCTCCCTATTTTATTAATCCCACTCTCACGCTTATTAGGTCTCTCTTGGTTCAGTCTGCCTCATCTTTAATGGTTGATTATTTCACAATTTGTTCTAAAGCCTTGCACATCGTTGTTGTCAGATAACATCTTTATCTGCCTTGCTTGTTACTTCTCCCATTCTTAATGACAGCTGTTACATTTGCTGTACTCCAATCTGACAGCACTATCACTAGCTTGATAGACTGAGTAAACGTTCTCCTCACTGCAGATGCATTTTTACAGGTCCATTTATTCCGTTTGTTTCCCTGATGAGAGAACCCTTAACACCACCTCCTTGTTCATGCTTTTGCCTTAGAGGAGACAGTGTAATTCCAGTCTCTATCAGTCATCCTGACTTTGCTTCCATGTTCTGTGTCAGCTACTATTAAAATTGTCTTGCTCTCCTACTACCTTCACCAACGTTTTTTAACATCCTTGTCTGTATTAAAATTTGAAAGCAATTATCTATTTAATTTCAGGGCTATGCTATATACAGTAATGCAGCACAGCTTTACCCTAACCCTGTTCCAACCTCTCTTCTTTCCTTATGCTCCTCTTTACATGATTTACATGGTGATGGCATGTTGTGCTATTTTCTTCTGCCATTTCATGGACTGATTTGGTGCGATTTTGGGAAGTTCTAAGCCGCATCGGTACTTCCTTCTGTTTGTCAGGACTCTGCTATATTCCTGCTGTTCTTTAGGAGGTGGTTGGGCTGCCTGCTCTCATAAAAACAGGATCATAGAAGAGTCCAAATTGGAAGGGAGCGCTGGAGAAGTGCTGTCCAATCTTCTGCTGAAAGCGAGGCTGTGTGTTAGGTTATATAGAGCCCTGTTAAGTAGAGTCTTCAATATTTGATGAGATATTCCACCACGTATTTAGGCAACCTATTCTGCTGTTAAATTGTTGAAGATGGTGAAGATTCTCCCGGAGCAACTTCTGTCTGTTGACTCTTATTTCATCACCATGACTCTGTGAAAAGAGTACCTCCATCTCCTCTGCAACTACCTTTTGTGTAGTGGAAGAATAGGTTAGATACTCCTAAGTGTACTCACCTTGTAGCTGGACAAACTCATTTCCTTCAGTCATTTTTCATAAGTAAAGACCTCCAACCTCCTAGCCACATCAGCGGGCTTCAGTTGAATCCACTATTGTTTTTCAGTGCATCTCTTAAGCTGGGGACCAATGGATGTGGCCTGACAAATGCCAAGTAGAGTGAGAGTTTACATCCCAGGAGCTGCTAACTGTACTTCTGCTGATACTGCCCACCGCACAGTTTGCTTGCACCACTGCAAGGACACAATGTCCACTTATGTTCAGCTGTCCATCAGCATTTTCACGTCCTCACGTCCATATTTCATGTCCTATATTCCAGTCAGTCATAATTTTCTTTTTTACTTTTGAGGTAAATTCTGAATAGCTGTGCACTTCTGACTTGCAGAAACTACAGTTTTGCTTTGTGTTCTCCTTCCCTTCAGACCCATTGACTAGTTTCACTAACTTTTCAAAATGTTTTTTTATTTTTTTGAAATTAAATATCATTATGCAACAGTGGCATACAACATTTTGTCATCACCTCTTTTTTTCACTTCCACTTTTCCTGAACGTTGATGTCTGTGCTCCAAGCATGACTGCTACTTCACTACTTCATTTTCATTATTTCTACTCACTTCTGGAGTTACTCTAATACTTACTGTAAGACTTTCTAAATGTGAATACCAACCAACTGTTATGCTGTGATTCAGGAGGACTAGAAAACCAACATGAATCAATTCTTTCTTCAGCTAATCAGTACCTCATTATCTCTGACTCTGACGTACCATTCTTGCCTAGATTCCCTTGGAAGCAGTGGCATCTCACCATAGCCTTTTTTGAGTGTAATTTAAGATGCAGCGACAGAGATTAAAGAATTTTTAAAACAGATTTCCATGCATGTCCACGTATGATGAGAAGATTCATGATTGCTTTCAAATGTTTAGTCATTTTCTCCACATATGTATTTCTTTCTGTACACTCATCTGTCTCCTTGAAACCGATTGTTCTGGTTAAGGGTCTATTATTGAAACATTTTAGCTTCCCGCTTCCCAGTGCTTGGAACGTTCAATGCTGGTGCTTAAAAAATTCAAATAAGACATCAGAAATTGCTGCAAGATACCCTCTGTCTGCACTAGCAAAAGAAGCAGCATTGCCTTCCATTCTGTAAGTCAAGAAATCTGATGTTGAGGACCCAACCGCTACACTGATTTGATTTGAGTTTATTTCGAACTGGCTCTAATCTGATTCTGTGGCCTGAACTCCCATTAACAACTGGGGAGTATCAAGTGAGTTTCTGAGAACATCTTCCAGTTTCATTTTATCTGAA
Source organism: Penelope pileata (assembly GCA_013396635.1). Lineage (NCBI taxonomy): Eukaryota > Metazoa > Chordata > Aves > Galliformes > Cracidae > Penelope > Penelope pileata. Next base: position 707,259 of record WBMW01004573.1, on the reverse strand, counting down.
AAGAATCCATTTTTGCAGGCTCCAGGGCCCCAGTGCAACCCTAGGTAGGTTGAACAGGGATTATCAGGAGACTGGTTTCAAATTCCTGTGTGTAGTACAAATGGCACACCCACGTAGAAGCACTCCTGGATACGCTGTTTTACCTTATGTGGGAGAAGAAAAAGTAGTAGTTAATCTAAAACCTCTTTGGACATTTTTTAAATCATTTTTTAAATACAATCAGAACAGGTGATTTTCTGAAGGAAAATTCTCCCATGGAAAGAGGAGTGCACTAATGAAAGCCAGAACTGATGTGCTTAAACTCTGAGCCCTTCACAATTTAGATTCAATGTGTATACATGCTTTCACAAAACTTTGGAAGGATGCCTGTGTACATGGTGTGATTGTACACCACAGCTAAACCTGGTGTATCATAGCTCTTCTGCTACTCATATCCATACTAGGTAGATTAAAATGAAACAACTCCAGGTACCGCATTCTAAAATGTTTCCTTTAATTTTGCTTCAGAAATAGACAAATGGTTTAATTTTCAGTTAGTCCTGTGTGGAGCCAGGAGTTGGACTTGATGATCCGTATGGATCCCTTCCAACTCAGAGTATTCTATGATTCTGTGATAGACACATGATAGGCTGATGTGACACAGCAGAGGTAGAGGCAAAGAAGGATGAAGTAAGAGTCCAGAGCCTAGAAGAATATAATTGGTTTTGATGGGAGGGTAAGGTTCCTCTCATAACTTTTCTTCATGAGTTTTGGATGCTTTCCATAACCATCATATAGCTTTTCCAAGATATTAACAAAACCTTGAATAACTGATGTAATGAATATGATTTCACAACAAATACCTGTGTAAGGAAAGCTATGATGTCTCTCTTTATGGTATTCAACTCACACAGACACTTTGAAATACCATGATTAGCAGAACAACCGTTGCTTAGCTATCAATTTTAATGAAAGCTAAGCTATGAGTTTTGTGATTCTTTCTCAAATTCAGATAAAATTGCTGATTCTGTTCAAAAATTATTGAAGGGAAAGGAATTGACAGCTAGAGAAACTGCATGAATTTCATTTTCTTAGGAAAAGCATTAGCAACTCGACATACTACGATGCTTTCATTTTTGTATTTTAAAGTATGCTCCTTGGGATTGCATTTTGTTCTTCTCCAACATCTCTTTGTTTTAAAGTCTTTTAAAAATTGGAGGGAGTCGGGGGGGGCTTGCTAGCAACTTCAAAAAGCAACAGAAACTTAGCTCTCTCATTTCTCTGTCTTTCTGTAATTTATCATTAGCACATTTTCTAATTAAATCTTCCTATCTCCTAAAGCTGAACAGAGGGTGTCCATTCAGAAAACTTTATGGCTGCTAGACGTTGAAAAAGGAAGATATGTGACTTTAAAATGGAGTGCATCTACACTCAGCCCACAGTCGAATCTTTTAGAGGCAGTCTTATTTCCTGTGGAGGTGAAGAGGAAATGCACTTAGGGTGTGAAACATTTCTTTAGTTTATTTTTTAACTCCTAAAGAGCAAGGGTCTTTCTCCTCTCACTTTAAATTCTGAATCTAACTGGAAACTCTTTGCAACTCAACTGCTCTCAAGAAGTGCAGTTCTAAGTAAAATGTCATCTATGGATGGATTGCTTGTATGCTTGATTTTCTGTGTTTCCAGAAACAGGTAGGATCAAATCATCATATTGACTTGTTTTTTTTTTTTTTTTCCTGTGAGTAGAGATGACTGGTTTGCTTAGTCACACAATTTTGAATGGCGCTAGAGAGAGTACAATGGGCAAGGGGAATCTCCACCGAACTGTCTCCTGGATAGTTTTAGAAGAAAGAATTGCATCACACAGATTTCTGCTAAGAAAAGTCCTGTGGACATTTCCAAAAGGTTGTAACAAAAAATGCCCATGAATTATATCAAATGCTCACTGAAATATGTCTATTTTATAGGCCAATTTTAATTATTTCATAGATATTTTCTTACTGATGCTTGAAATGGATTTTCAACTTCCACTATGTGCCCACACCTGTACATTTGTGCTTGTACATACTTGTGTTATCTACTTATCATAAAAGATGCAAGGAACAATGTGGAAATGACCAGATTTTCTCGCAAACACTCATATTTCAACATATTCCAGTAAGAAATTAAGGTATTACAGAATCACTTTCACTAGTGTTTTCCTCCAAATTTAAATATACATGTTAATTTTCAACAATATACGTGTCTATATGACAGTATTTAAGTTGAGAAAACAAATGTAACTGTACAACCAGAACTTGAATGGCACTTGAATTTCTTGCTAAAAACTAACCCCAAATCCTCCATCTCAAACAAAAGCCAGCAATTCAGACAATCAACATAAGAAGAAGGATTACTCGCAAAAATCTGCTATTGCGTTTACCAAATTTTCGCCATATGCTGGAAGATGAGTGGAGCTGGCTCACTGACAGGTGGCAAGTCTGAAAAGCATCACTGGCATGTTGTATTAAGAATGTGTGGAAAGTTCTGGAGAACACTGGCAGTTGTAGATGCCCGGATCAGTCTGCAATGAACTTTCAGCAGAGCCTCTGCTGTTTCGGGAGGCGTTGGAAGCTGGGCCCTGATGAAGTTGATGGTCTCACAATCCCCAACAGTATTCACTCAGCACATGCAGCATCAAATGGACAGGTGATCAGGGTTCACTGTCATTCGGGCTTTCCTCTTTATAAGCAGCACAGTCCTTTTGAAAAGGTGTTGTGAGGTACTATGGCAGATAACTGAATGCAGAAGTTCTTTTGAATGTGATCTGGTCCTAAGAAAATGAAACTGATTAGTAGTGTCTGAAAGTGCCAGAGGTCTCTCTGGTTGGCGAGACCACATGTAGAATGTTCTATTTACTGGGAACTGGGGAAAAACACTGTGAGAAAATTGTGATTTTTTGATATCTATTAATGAACAGCAAAAAAGACATCTGTGTATATGTATTCACAGCAAACGTCGTAACTAGAGAAAACAATCAAGCCAAAATACAGTAGAATTGGTTTCTTAATGAATTAATTCCCTTAAAGTGAATAAAACTGCTACCTTAAAACTAATAAAAATATGTGTGAAAATGGTAATGCAAATGCTGGACTTCCAGTCTTATGAAGAGTGAGGCTATTAGGGAAGAAGGAGGAAACCTTGGAAGATAATTTTGGAAAGAACTGTATTAATAACATTTATAAGAATTATTTTATAGAAGACTTTACATCCAGCAGGGTGCAAAGTGCCTTATCTGAAGTCAGTAGGTTGTATTGAAAGCGTTGGATTGATAGCTTTGCATGGTTAGCATACAAATCAACAATATTAATGTTGTAGATGCCATTACTGCTTACAAAATCTAGGTGGAAATACTTAAAGTCTTTACAAAGAATCAGAAAACAATTACATTTAAATAGTAAGGTTTTCTATTTGTCTTACTATGCTTTTGGAAATTCTTGTTTTTGATATTTTCCCTGTAATCATGACAATTAAAAAGTGCTTGGAAAAAAATCCCAACCCCAAAACTCTACAATAAACCCTCAGATTCATAAAGTCACATTGCATAAGATGTTGAGGCTTCAAAAGGAAACAAATACTGTAAGATTCATGCTCAGAACTGGCCAGATTTCTAAAGGGTATAATGGTGCTGAAAACAGAAAACTTTCAAGACTAGGAGTTTTATTCTTCTTGGAAGAATGAAGATGAGCTGGTGAAAATGAAAGGTTTTATGCAGAAAAACCCATAGACACTCTGAGGTTATAACACAGGAAATATTTTAAGTAATACCAGCCAACACTTGAGCTGTTTTTCCACTGATATTACATTGAACTAAAATTGAGTAAGATTTGGAATTTTCTTCTATTTTATGGATAATGGATTTTAATTAGGAGATGGATATGTGAAAACACTCCAAGCTGTAGAAGTATGAAGTAAAAACCCACACCATTTCTCCATCATTGTCTTCTATACTGTCAGTATTATTTTCTATACTTTACTACAAGAAAAATCACACTTTAGGATCGCATCTGCCTTTCTCATGGCTATCTCCCAGTGGTAACTTGTAATATTTTAATCATGCATACATGTAGATTGCAGTGTTTTGGAGAGCTGGAACACGGTTTGTACCAATCTGAAATACTGCAGAAGATTGTGCAGTCCTTGCACAATCATCAGTGTCACAACTTCTGCTGTAGGTCCCTCTTTCTAGCCTAGGAATTTCTTACACACATCAGTTCAAGTCTTTCAAAGAAAGAGAACAGAGCATTGTACTCCCTTTAAATGTATTGTTATCTCTATATTGCTCCAGAAAAACATTTTAATTCAAGTCCCAAATTATGCTATTACTGAGCCCAAGGAAAAGAGGATATGGGCTCAAGCCAAAACCCAGGCAAGGCAAAAGCTTGAATTCCTCTTCTTACATGGTGGATGAGTACTCCAACCATGAAGGGGCAGTTATTTCCTCTTATTAATTCAGAAAGTCACCATTAGTGTTTTGTGGGGAAAGGCTTTCACATCTCATAAACATTTTTTCATCCCGCATGGGGTTCTGAAATTGAAGTTCTGAAGGGAAGTATGAAGCAAACGTCGTGTCAGTCAAGATGCCATGTTTCTAATATATTTTAACTTACACTTTAATCACTTTAAGTTGTATCCACCACCTAATGATCTAGCTGGACATCTTTCTCTTTTGACATCACTGCTGGGTGTTAGTTTCCCTTTCTTTAGAAGACTCATCAGCTAATGTGTGTGAGAAATTTTGTGAAAGGAAAAAAGATCTGATATATGTTTCTAACGTGCATAGCGCTGCTATAAGGTGCATGCAGACTTCAATTACTTACACCACTTACTGCCCCCCCCTATAGTGGAGGAAGAACAAAAGGAATTACTTCTACTTTATGGGAAAGTGAAGCAAAGAAGTGAAGTGTTATGCTAGGTCGTAATGACACCTCAGAGTTTTTTCCAACGCTGGGCTGCTTTTCCTGTGCAGTGGTAAAAGAAAGAGAAACAAAAGAGAAACAAAAGTATGGCAGAGATCTGGGCTAGTAAGTGCAGTTCCTTGGTGACTAGTTAGTCACCACAGTGAGGATTTCACATAAAATAAAAAATGAAAGGGAAATACCTTTAATCAGTGGTCAGAGTGAAATCTGACATGACTTTACGAGGACATGATTGGGTGACTGATGAAAGGCGTTGCCTGATCAAAAGGGTATGAAACCTCTACTTCACATGAAAAGACAGAAGACTTCCAGGCAGTGAAGTGAAAAAACGCTTTGGTTTCATTTCCCACTGCTTTTGGAACAGATGACAGTCCAGCTGTGACTGTTGAGCCACACACAAGGACCACTCCAATTATATGTGACACAGGACTTTTCAGTACTGTTCTGGCTAGAATTGGTGCTCAGACAAAGACCTTGTATCAGTGGCAAGCATTCATTCCCAATAATGGCATTACATGGCACCACTTACTAAAATGTAAATAATATTTATATTGGAATACATTTTACGTCCTGTCACCAAATGGTAAATTTGGCACAGAACATTTAACTGTCTGATAACTCAAATGTGGTGATGAATAGAGTTGTTGAAATAGGAATATAACGTTGATAGTCAGAAGGGGGTACCCAGAAGTCAGACTTGCCCTCAGAAGAATGCATGACAAAGCTTGATGTCATGGCTTTCTTCTTCTTTGCTATTGTTTTTTAATTTCTTGCCTCAGTTTATTGTATAATACTTGTGGTGCTACTTAGCGGGTGAAGGACCAAACTGAAACAGGAGGATATTGGTTTTTTCCCTAGATTTGCCTTTTCTAGATGCTGAATGATCATGAACCCATTGCTCTGTTCCATTTTCTTACCTGCAAAATTAGATGATTGACAGTGGCCACCTCTGAAAGGTGATGAGATCTAGAGATATAATTAGCTACGCAAGTCCCCAAAGATTTCAGCTAACATCTGCAATAAGTGAGCTAGAAAAACCCTTTCTTTATGATATTTTTTCCTTCTGTTATTCTTAAAAGCTTGGCTTAACATTCTGTTCAGTAATGGGCGACCAAAGGAAAGTGACCCTCCTATGGATGAAAGATTCATGTTTGATGTGCTTAACAAAACCATCTAACCTGGCACAAAACAAGTAGTTCTCTGCAGAGGAAGGCAGCATTACTGACTTCAGCTTTCATCTCCTGGAATTGTATCTTCTGCCTGGTAGGATAATTACAGCAAGTAATTGTGTTCAGTTGTATTGTAATTTGTTTGAGTAAACAGTTCCAAACTGTTTACCTCCCTAGTAGCAAATCTTACACATTCTCTGGTAATTCAATACAAAGACATTACTCAAATCTGGACGTGAGGCAAAAAAAATCAGACATGATGACCCAGTCCTCTTCCAGCTGTATGTTTCTGACAGTTTAAAGAGCGCCATATGCAACAGGAATCACTTTCCATATGCCATTGACAGTTATTTTCCAGCATTTTGCCAAAGAATCATCCCATTGGCTCATGGCCAGTTGATGTCCTTCAGCATGTCTCCCGCCTCGTAAAATTTTCTTGGTTTTCCCATATGTACGTACCTATGTTTAGCTGTGCCACAACATTTCTTTTGACCTTGCTTGATTTGCAAAGCAATCTAGATATTTTCACATCACCAATAGATCGGTATTATTGTGCTGCACATACATGCGTCCACTTTGTATTTCTAGCATAATGACTTTGTGCTCTGTACAGTGATTTGAAGAGTCTTTGAATAACCATGATTAGCATGATCACCTCACCTCAATGACAACACTTTCAGCAATGAAGTAATTGCTTAAACAATTTTAGTTTTCCAAGATAAACCAGTGAGGACGTTGTCTACTGCTGTCATAACATTTGTGCAGTACTGCTACTGTTGTGAGATGCATACCATCTGGGTATGTTGCTGTTCCCACAGAGTTTTGCATGTAGATTTTGGGCATGTGACTGCTGGTGGGATTTGCTTCTTGTCTCTGCAAAATGGCAGTTCCCTGTTTGCAGTGGCCGTAGCAGCCTAGACCTGCTCTGTAGAAAGAGGTCCTCTTTCAGGTTGTGGATAAAAAATTATTGATAGGGTTACTGGCCATTTTTTGAGATTGGAGGTGTTGTCAAGGAAGGTGACAGCTTCTTGCAGGGAACATTTGAAGACCCGTCCAGATCTGTGCTGGAGAACTCAAATCACGCTTGTTGGTGGCCAGTTTGAATCTCATCTATTTCTGATGCGCTACAGACATCCCCCACTGAGGACTGCATGAACTGAACCCACATCTGCCCCCTTCCTGATCCTCTCTCTTGTTTTTTTTTCTGTGGGATCCTTTTTCTTTCCCTCATGAGTCTCCTGCCCACCCTGCATTCATATACTACAGTCTAAAATCACTCTAACTTCTTTATAAAAACTCTACACAGTGAGACTTTTTAATCCCATAACATTCTTCAAAGCAGAGTGCAGTTCCTATACAAGAACCTCTTTTCCAACTACCTTTGACACAGGTGTTACAGGGATCTGTATATACTTGGAGATCATCCTGTCTGTCTGCTTCCACTGGGCTTTTTCAAACCATCTCCTTCTGTTTTCGTATTTCACATACATAAGTGCAAATTAATGTGTAGGAAGGGAACATTAATCATTGTCAGACACAGATGAGTGTCTTGAGTGGTAGGTATTCTGCTTTTGCAGGTAGTGGGGAATCATGCAGATATTTAATGTGATGCATCAATGCATCTGTGTTAGAACCTGTTTTTTCCCTAAGTCTGGTTTGAATGGAGCATGTCCAGAGAAGGGCAACAAAGCTAAAGAGGAGTTTGGAGCACAAGTTTTATGAGGAGCAGCTGAGGGAGCTGGGGTTGTTCAGTCTGGAGAAGAGGAGGCTCAGGGGAGACCTCATTGCACTCTACCACTCCCTGAAAGGAGGCTGTGGTGAGGTGGGGGTCAGCCTCTTCTCATGGGTAACAGTGATAGGATGAGAGGGAATGTCCTCAAGTTATGCCAGGGGAGGTTCAGGTTAGATATTAGGAAATTCTTCTTCTCAGAAAGAGCAGTGACGCATTGGAACAAGCTGCCCAGGGAAGTGGTGGTGTTCAAGGAAAGGGTAGATGTGACACTTAGAGACATGGCTTAGTGGGCATGGCAGAGATGGGTTGATGGTTGGGCTTGACAATCTTAGTAGTCTTTTCCAACCTTACTGATTCTATGATTCCTATGATTCTATGAATGATGAAAAAATGAATGAATAATGAGAAAGAAGTAGAAACAGAATTTAGAATATGGAAAGGATGCAAACAGTGTTTCATGAAAGGACAGCACTAAGGAGTTATAAATTTTTAAGTGATTCTGATATATGACACAGAAGTATCAGTGGTTACTTTAAAAGAACACCAGAAATGAGTTGGCTGTTATATTGACCCCTTAACCACATGATATGATTTTTCAGATAGCTTGTAAGAATATGCCTGAGCCACAAGGAATCAATCAGTATCATATTTTCCTCCTTTTTCCCCACCATGGGTAAAAGAAATTTCAGAACTTGCCACGTAAATGCTATCTTTTGATGAACCACTGAAAAATTTCCAGGACCATGCTTTAAGAAAGATGCTTTCGAGGGATTCCCTCAGTGAGCCCAAAGGGAAGTCTTATCTGACACTATCTTGGCTAAATATACACAGCCTGTGATGACGAAATAAAAAAATTCAAGACCAAGTATAAATACCACCGACAGGCAGATGAAATTCATTCGTCTGCTTTCTTCTAATAGAAGATCTAACTATTAGAAGTTGAAGCTCACTGCTCTTAGATCTGACATCTCTCAGAAGTTACCTGAGCATTTGAACTGAACCATCACCAAGAAGATGACCTGCCAGACCAACAGCTTGTTTGTTCTGTCTGTCATCATGATTTATTTTGGACATATTGAAAGTAATCTACTTCTTCATCTTCAAAATGATATAGACAAACTGAAAGGTGACTTTGTAAGTATAGTCTTCTACTGCACTTCTCTTCTCCTTCTGCTTGTGCTGTAGATACAATACAGACCTGAGCACTACTTGTCCTAGACCTCAATGTGTAACAATAGAGGGTGATTAAAGAACTATTTTTTTGGTTACACTTTCTTCTTTTTTNTACTGGGCAAAAACATACCAAATTTCATTTCAGGTTCCTTTTTTTCCTTTTTTCTTTCTTTCTTTTTTCTTTTTTTTTTTTCTTTTTTTTTTTTTTTACAAGAATATGGTCAATTTCTTTGGTTTTCTAGCTTTTGCTCCTTCACTAGTCTGATTCAGTTTTTCATACAGTGATTGTTAATGCAGTAGTTTGCATTTATTTCAAGAACACTTCACCTTTCACAAGGGCTTCTCCCATTTCAATTCAGCTTTTGATTTCATGGAATATTTTATAACAAGAAATCTTAATGCAATTTATTATGAATGGATGAATGAATCTTGATTCAATTCTATTCAGATGCAATCTACTGTCACTCTATTAGTTTTAGCTTAGTAAAGTTAACGGGGGATTGAGTTAGCAATTTAAGCATAATGGAGGAAGATGTTTTGCTTTAACAGAAGCATCTTCTGTTTTTTCTTACTATTAATAATATGTTGCTCAAAGATGGTCACTACTGCTTACTCTTCAGCATCCAGCCATCCTGCTTCCATATCTGTGACTGTGATCTGATGTGGAAATGTTAAGTGATATCATCTCTTTTCAGATAGAATTTTGATAACTTAAAAACTATAACAGTAATTCACCTGTCTTCGTCTAGGAGGCATTAAAGTAGTCCACAGCTGACTTCAGCTGGCATTAGTCATAGAGATAAGAGATCTACAGTAGAGTCACTTCTGCTTAATATCTTTTATTCTTAATATATCTTTGTTTTTGTTTTTCCTTAAAAGCATGAAAGTAACTGCAAGAGTCTGCTCCTCTTTCCAGCTCGAATTTCTCAGAATTTTGTGTATATGAACACTGAGATTTAGTAGTCAAAATACTACATCAGAAACTCAGTGTAATATTTTACTCTTTCAAATTGCTAGAAGACCAGCTGTAAAGTTCACCTTATATCCTAAATTTGTCATTAGCATAGATAAGAAAGATTCTTACTAGAATGTATTTAACTCTGTCTGAGAGATCCTGAGCCATGGTGAGCTTCTTGTGGAGAAATTAAAAACTGCAGTCAGCAGCAGGTGCTTCAGATCTGCAGCCCAGACTTCAGCAAAGTGCTCGGCAGGGGAAGCCAATTGGCCTGGGAGGTTTCGGTCAGCTTGCAAGCTTTCCGATTACACTCACTGTATTTAAATTACCAAGCAGACAAAAAAGGAAACAGTGGCTGTTGTGTATAAAAAGAAAGAAAAGAAAAAAAAAAAAAAAACACAGAAAAGGAAATGATTCAGTTTGCCTTTCCTTGGTGGGAGAATTGCATTGCTCTTTGTTTCCTAGAGCCTGCTGCAGTGTGTGGCTAACACCTGATGGTTAAACTACAACCCTACAAACATCTTGGTAGTCCACAACCCTTAGATACCCCCATATCTGTCTGAGGACTATTGGGGTATTTTCTGGTTTTACAAACTGTAGTCTTATAGTACAGTTAATTTGTCTTTGCTCCATATGAGATTTTACTAAAACTAGATAAATTCAAGCCTGCAGACTACATACTGGTGGACTTTGACTTATTAGAAAAGACACTGTGACCAGATCTGACACTTGCCAAGCCAGCTTCTGTGCTTAATGAGCTTAATTTTCAGCTGTCAATACCAAAACTTACGAAGAGTATTTTGTAAAATATATGGTACTAAATGACTCTGTTCAGATGAGTTACATCAGGAAAGGACATTGAAAAGAAGGCTAATGCCTTTTTTGTTACTATGCAGTCGTTCGATCTGATTTGATGCTTAGAGAACATCTTTGCAAAATAGTTCAGAAGTGAAAGCAATGTAATAGTTGCACACTAGTGGTACAAAAATCATGTGTCCATGCTTTTAACTGCTCATTTGAATGGAGAACACTGTTTTCCTTGTGATGAACACATTTTATATAACAGATGCTTATGTTCTCTGTTGCAGAACTCAAGTCATTCAGATGTAGCTGATGGTGGACCTATTTTTATTGAGAAACTGAAGAACTGGACAGAGGTGAGTCAGAACCAGACGTGACAAAGCATCTTAGGTGCTTTTTCGGGGTGCTTCTGGTAAAAAGCAGCTCCAGGGCCAGTGTAACCAGCCTGGGTAGAGAGAACACAAGCAGAGGCTGCTTCAGTAGCTTGGAAATGAGAAAGCAACACCCCTTAAAACGCTTCTCGTAAAGATCCATGTGCTTTATGCTGCACCATGAACAGATCCTGAGGTACAACCAAGCCCAGGAGAGGAGCTACAGCGTCTTCTTTATCGTCCTGTCACTAGCACCAGAGAGAACCCCTGAACACTGGATTTTAGTTCCCTTCATTTTCTTCTTGATGAGCACTCACAGATCCTTCTTTTTGACTGTACTCTTCAACAGAGAAATGAAAAAAGGATCATACTGAGCCAGATTGTTACCATGTACTTGGAAATGTTTAAAAGCACTGACAACTCAAAGCCGCACATCAAACGATTATCTGAGGAGTTCTATACTCTGAAAAACAGTCTTTCTGATGGCTCGAAGAAGGTGCAAGACCTCATGGACCTGGCAAATCTTCAGGTAAGTCTCCTTGTCTGCCTCCAAGGCACTGGTGACACTATATTTTCCAGTTCAGAGCTGAGTCTGACTCAGGCCAGGGTTGGTTTGTTAACCCATCTGGTAACCCCCAGGCAGCTCCACTCAGGCTGGAAAACCTGACCTTTCTGTCGTGTGTGGAGCATCAAACTGGGGGCTGCCTGCCACTAGTCTTGCCAGAACTTGGCACAGAGGCATTAGCAGCAGCACATGGCAGTTAGAAATTGGGTTGGAAAGTTGTGCCTGGCTACAGCATGCCTCCATGGGCTCTGAGGGCATCTGGCTTATTGGGTGAGTGCTGATGGTGTGAGCCACTGAGCTCCACTGATACCTGTGCCCAGGCTGAGCTGCCTGCTGTTGGGTAACTCAGATGGCATCACAGCATAGCAACGATCATAGAGTACCTCCATTGCACAGCATGCAGCTGGTCTGTTGCACTGCAAAGTAATGGAGAAGGCAGAAAACAAAAATCTGTGAAAAAATGGTTCTTTGTTTCGGGAACTGGGTGGTCCCGTTAGCTGTGTAGGCCGTAGGATGTGATCAGTAAATAATGACAGCTTTTGGTGTGACCTTTATTCTGTTTGTTTCTTGCTCAAAACAGATGAGTGACTTGACAATCCAACGCAAAGCTGCGAACGAGCTGTTCAGTGTCTTACGTAAGCTGCTGGAGACTTCAGCTAGCAAGAGGAAAAGGAGCCAGTTTGAGAAGAAATGCAGATGCTAATGGCATCATATGACCTTTTGTACTGAGTTATTTTGTAAGTTTTAAGATGCACAATTTTTGTTTTTTGATCTTTTATTGAGATTTTAATACATTTATTTATTGATATTTAAATATTTTAAATAATTATTTTTATATTAAAAAACTATCAAAGTATTTATACCTCCTACTGCTGTGTAAGAAATGATGTTTGTCTTAAAATTCTGTCTATCTGTTATGTGTTTGTTGATTTGAAAATACAGAACGAGGTAATGTTTACACAGTTTCTGTGTGGAAATACTGAATTGACATGATATTGTACTCAGGAAAATCCATTCATACGTGCTTAGCTCTAAGCATATGTAAATCCGAATCAAACAAATAGACATGCTTAAAGGTGAGAAAATGCTGAAGGACTTTTCTGAACCGGGATCTGGGTGATTTATAACTGACAATTATTTTTATGCACTGAAGTGACTAAGAGGCCAGGCTGCTTGGTAGCTCCAGGAAATGTGATGAACTCTATTGCACTGACTTAACTGATTATGAACATTTCTGTACTTTTTTTTTTTTTTTAAATCATCTAAATGTGTCTGATGTCAGTTTATTTATTTTGAGATAGCAGTATGGAAGTTTTTTATCTTAAAGACTATATTTTTGTACTGGAATATTATTTAAAACTTTGGATTTCACAATGAAGGTTTCTTAAAATGTGGATATTAAATAAAAATAATAATAAATTATTTAAGCTTACTTGCATATTTATTCACCAGAATCTCTGTGAAAAGTAGAATTGTAATCTTGCTTGATGTTGTCACAAAAGATGGCCCTTCACGAGCATATGAATGCATATCTCATTTCCTTCCCTCTCTACCCAAGATTTGGGAATGGACGATGATTTTGAAGTAATCTAGCAGAAGTAATCTGGGGTCTAAAATTTCCAAGCTCCTCATATTCTGTTTATATCTGAATGAAGAAACATCACTTTATTCTGAGGAAGACTTCAATCACTTGAAATCTGTTTGTTAATCTGATTTAAGATAAAAAATCACTTCTCAGTTTCTCTGCAAGTCAAAGATACAGAGCTGAGATGGAGGTCAGCCCATCTGCTGGGCTATTTGCAAGTGGTGCAAGCTAGAAGCCTGGGCTGCTTGGCCTTTGAACAGCCCCAGAGGCTTGGGCCTGGGGAGGAGGGCTGGTGGGACTTCCAAATTTTCAGGTCCCCGGAGTGTTATCAAATAAATGAACTGAGGGCAGAGTGGCTGGGCTGATTGGGAACAGGGAAGGTTTTCTCTGTGGTTCCTGCCAACATGAGACCTCTAATTCATGCCGAATTTTGGCTGAATCTGTAATTTGAAGCAGTAACAAGGCACTATGTCCAAAGTTTAGTTGCAACAAACCCAATGGTAAACCCATTTATGGGCTGAATTGTTGCAGCCTTTTCTACTCCCTGGGGCCCAGTTGCCTCCCCCGGTGTAAGACACCTTTGTTCATATCTTCATTTTACAGTCATAACAAAGTGAGTCAGTTATCCTGGAGACTTGAACTGATTTTGAAGGAAACAGCTGTTCCTCTTTGTACTCATCACAGCAATGCATGTGCATGTCACATACAAGTGATATAATGCTGAGGGATTTCTCCAGCTCGTGGACATGAGAAGCGTGAGAAGCCTCGGTATGCATTTAACACAGGCAATGTGTCCTTCTGTGTATGAGCTGTCTCATGATGTGTTACTTAAAAGGAAGTGAACAGTGGTCCTCCAGGGAAGCAAAGCCAGCAGTAGCAGCTTCTGTATAAAGAGGATGGAAGGAACAAATTCAAGTTTCATTAGCTGCTAACAGTGAGACAATGAGTCTCCCTGCTACTCCTGAGTAAATGGAGTTTTGGAATTTAGATCCAGGGCTGGTTAGGAGCTCAAAGGGAAGTTCCCTATAAACTGAAATCTCTACATCCTTCCACTCCTTTCCAAGGGGTTCCACCAAAAAACAGTTAAGGCTAGTACTATACATCCAACAGAGATAACATTTGCCCATCCGTCCTGCCTCAGCTGCCCATGCCCATGCCATTCTCTGTTCTGTGCCATCAAATGTATTCCTACTGCTATCCTGTTAAATCTGGCTCATAGTAGCAGGGGGTTTGGCGGAAGGTTGTCACCCAGCTACATCATTTCCCAGGTTTGACTTGCTGCTCTCCCTAGTGCTGGGTAGTGGAGGCAGAGATGTAGGGAGACAATGAGCAACTGGGAGATGAAATAGTAGCTGCCAAAATGTATTTTTACATCCAGATTTCAGTAGATTTTTGTTGTTGTTGTTTTTCATTTCTAAAGGCCCTTATTTCCAATTGGAAAATTTTTAAGTATCTTCGAATTTTTTTGTCATGAATCTGTCACCAGATATTGCAGAGGTTCACCAGTGCTCCTGCAGTTTCCTCGCCACTCAAAGGAATCCTGGTAAGTTGTTTCTGATGTTGGCTTTCCCCTGAGCCCTCCCTACCCAGTGTAAGTCTGTAAGACCTGCTTCTGCAGGGTGCCTGAGATAAAATGCTGAACCAATCATTCTCCATTTTGCTCCATTAGGATGATAAATGGGTTAGAAAAGAACAGCATAAAAATCAGACTCCGCAAGAGCACATTTTCCCCCTCAGTTGTGTACCATACAAATGAGGTGAATCACATTTAACATGAAAGCCTGTCAAATCTTCTTTCATATCCAAGGGAGTCCTGGATCTCCTGCATCACTCCTCACAATATCATAGCAAAGAAAGCATTTCCAGCTGAGCTAAATTTAAGTGCAAAATGAATTTTTAGTGACTGCCCTAAATCTTGGCAAAGAGAAACATAGTGGAAATGTTGGATATTTTTACTGAAGGTCAGTGAGATTTTTTCCAGCTATGCAGCCTGAGAGAGCTGATAGATGTGTGTGCACAGGAGTGAAATGATATTATCTACTATGTTGTAGTTAAAATTAGAAAAGGAGAAAAAAAACCCAACACAACACTTTGTCTCAGTCAGTGTGGTTTATGCATCATTTCTTCAGAACATTTATTCTGTCCCTGCTCTCTACTCCTGCACAACTCCTTTGCACTCTTCCTCCTGGTTTGAGGTAGATATCCGCTCTCCTCACACCCTCTTGGTGCTGGAGGGACAAGGAGAGCCCCTCTGCTTTCTCCCGGCCGCTCGTGCCTCTAGACACCTGCATTTTATTCCACCATTGAGTAGTCTTTTTGCAGGCTGAGTACTCCTCAGCTACGTAGTTGTCTCCCACACAGAAACCACGCCATAGCTTTGCTCCTTTCTATTGTTTTTGAAACATTCTCCTGTATTCTCTTTGAGACAAGGAACCAGGCCCATACGCCAGGCTGCAAGCTTGTTGTCAGAATGATTTCTGTTTTCTGACAGTTCCTTTCCAGCAGTCACTAGTCTTCCATTTGACAATTTTACCACTAGTCAGACAAATCAACGTCTTTATAGAGCTGGCTGCTGTAATTCTAAAATCTTGTTCCTTAAGCATATCAGCTTATTCAGAGCCTGTCACTATGCATGTAAAATGAAGATTGTTTTTTTCTCATGTGTATAATTTTGTAATTATCAGCACTGATTTTAATCTGCCATTTTATTGCCTTGTCACTCAGTATTTTAAAGTCCTTTAATAGTTCTCTGCAGCTGGACCTCCTCTTTGGTATCCTGAATATCTCAGTACTTCAGCAAACTTAATTATTTCACAATTCACCCAACTTCCCAAATTTTAGATGGCCAAATTAAAAAGCACAGGCCCCAGGCAAGCCCTCTCATGACTGAACCCACTTAATTGCAAAACCTATACAGCGATTACTACACTTATTACTACATTTATTTTTTAACTAGTTACATGCATATGTGTTATATTATTACTTAAGTAATAATAAAGTCCTCAACTCAACTTCGTTGGCAGCTGTACTGTGAGCCAGTTGAAACTCTTCTGCAGATCCAAGGAGATGATGATGTTTTGGCTCTGCCCTGCCTGCATATTCACTGACTCCTCAGTAAACCGTAGCTTAACAGCGAGGTGTGACTTCCTTTCATAAACGTCATACCTATTACACTCTTGTGCACCACATTTATCCACGGGCCCACTCTGTCTCGATATTGCATGGTGTGGATGTCACCTTTGCTTGTTTGCAGATCTCTGGGATTCCCCTGCGACATTTTAGAAAATTGATAGCCAATAAACCCGCTTAGTGGAGAAGCATGCCTCATACCTACAGTTTGTAGTTCAGCTGTTTCACTCTGGAATGCTACAGGACTCCTGGGCCAACGCTGTCAGCTCAAACCTGTCCTAGCCATCACCTTCTTCCACCAGTCTAGGAGTGACCATGCTTTCGTTTTGTTTCTGTTTACTGGGAAGCAGGGGAAAAAGAATGTCCACAAGAAGAATAGAGATGGAAAATAACCCAAACCTGACAGACGGATGTGCGGTTTTCAGCCCAAAACAACCACTCATGCAAAAACTCCCACCTCTCTGCTGCCTTGTATAGGACAGAGGAGCGATAACGTCTGCAATGCATAGGATGTATGTAGGCTGCTGAACTAGGTAAGGAACAGCATAATGGTCTAGCAACAGCAGCAAATATGACTTCTAAGTGCAGCTTGTCCTAATGCAGGGTAGGGAAACACAGCTACCTATTTTCCACCTTCCTCCTTTTCTTTTCTTTTCTCTTCTTTTCTCTTCTTTTCTCTTCTTTTCTCCTCTTTTCTCTTCTTTTCTCCTCTTTTCTTTTCTTTTCTTTCTGAGGTTCCCTCTCACTGTGAGCAAATTGTTTCTGGGAAATTCGCCTCAGTCCACTTTCTTGTCTCCCTGCATAAGCAACTTATAGTTGCTAATCCTGTAATACCACTCTGTGCTGTCCTCCACGGATTTCTTGCTGTATACTCAAAGACTGTATGTAGGTGTCGATGATTTCTGTTCTTATAGGAGCAGGTTGAGGCTCCCCATTTTATTTTCATCTTTAGATGGAGCACTGGAGAGAAAAAATCTGCAAATAGTGCTTTTCCAGCAAGTCAAAATCTGCTTTCAGTGTTTTATAAAATATATCCTCCCCATCGGGGCTACATTTAGACGACTACATTATCTCAAGAAAGCTTGAGTCTAAACTGAATGGTGCAATTAACATAACAAATACAGACAAGAGTCGAAAATTCGGCTGCTGGGCTAAACAAATGCTAGAGAACTCAGTCAACCAATTTGTTGCAATGTCCATGTACAGATCTTCAGTGTCTCTAGTGAAAATCCAGCCTGATGTTGTTCACTTGGCCTTCATACAATTGGTGCTACTCGAGGTTTCTGTTACAGCATGATTGATTTCAAAGTACACTAAAATCAATTGAAAGATTTCTTTTGATTTAAAAGTTATAAAAATTCTGTTCTAGACATATTATGTAAGGCTCCTATTTTCTGGAGCGGTGGGCCCAATCAGCTGACTCTAACAAAGGAACCAGTATAGAAGAGGTTGTCACTACAACACAGATCTTCCACATTCATGGTTTCATACCAAAAAGGCCACCAGTGTTCACTTTATTTGTTGCTTATCTTTCCATTACTCTTTTATTAATCTTCCATAAGTAAATAGACAAGAAATTAATTCAGAGGAGAATATTCCTATTTCCTAAATAATCTCAAAACTCCTCAAATTTTCACCTGATGTACACTCCTCAGAAGTAGGAAGAATGTGGGTTCCTTCACATAATCAGAAAACCGTTACATATCATGAGCTGTATTTAATTTGGATTTGATTTGCAGCCTTTTGATTCATCAGTCAAGCTTCTCCCATGGACACTCCAGACACCCAGGGAACACTTTTAACCTAATGCTGGAAAGATTTTGTTACCCACTGTAAAGCTAAGTTGTTCTGGTTTTGATTACAAATAAATGTGTTAAGCTCCTTTCTCTCATTAAAAACAGAGAACGTATGTTTGGAATAAAATGGTTATGAATTTATGGAATGGCTATCTTTTACTGGTAAATGGCAGCATTCTCAAATATACATAAAATACCAGAAAAAATTAATTTTAAATGTGCACAGTAGTTTTCAGAGATTTTTGAAAAAATATAAAATACATCTGCCTTCTGTTGTTCATACAATTGTTGTCTTAGTTTGTAGATTAACAGGGAAGAAATTTCTGACAAATGATCTATGAACCAACAGATTTTTGTGGTTTCTTATTTGAAACAAACAGTGATGAAGGTACGTGCATACTATCCAGCTGCTGAAGTTCAAAGTACCTATCTAGCCACTGTTTTTCCTTTTTTTTTTTCCATAAACATTGCAAAAAATTATTTGCTTATTGAACTCTGCAGAAAAATACCTTGGTATATTTATGAGATGGTATTTCTCACAAGTGGCTAATGACATGGATATAAATGGAAATACTTACTCATTTTAAAACCTCTAACTGGTCTTCTTATCAAGCTAGCTCTTTGTTTTCAGAGTATTCTTACGAATTCTAAAATTATGTACAGACCAACCTCACAAATGCTAAATGAACAGTTAGGAGAATTAATACTCAGGCATTTGTGCCTCTGTCTCCAAAATAAGTTACACACAGATAGAACATGTAGAAGTCAATTCAGCTAAATAATTTCTATCCAGTGCTGGAGGCTGCTTCCAAATCAGCATTCGCTGTGACATTAAAAAGCCTTAAAATTATTGTAAACTCAAACATATTGTCATTTTCACTTTTTATAGAAATAGCATCTTGACTACTAGTGGAATCTGCCTATTGAAAGCTCTGTCTCAAAACGGAGGTGCTCCTGGAGAATGCGGGAGGGTCCATCTGAGCTCTCAGTGCTGAGGAGTAGCTCTATCCTCCCTCTATAATTGTTTAATAGCTCTAGGCACTCTTGTTATCCACACAGCACTCACTTCACATAAATCTTCACATATATTTAAATTTGTTAGATCATGTATGACATCAGTTGATGTATTTTTGATTTTGCGATGCTATTCTCTGCTCCGAGGTGTCTTATCTGACAAACTTTCTGAAAGCATGTGAGCAAATGGCTGCTGTTACAGAAAAGGCATTTTCACAGTAGTGTTTTTAACGTTGGATCGACTTATTTTTGACGTATTTGTCTGCGTGATCTATCCTTTCCAGGACTAGATGCTTGTGTGCATTTTTTCTCCAGGGCACTTCTGAGTGCGCAGCGCAGTGATGTGGCAAGGATCTTGGGGAGCTCTGATTCAGGATCTTCGTCTGAGTTAGTGCTTGTCCACATAGGACAAAATATGAAATGCATTCATCCTGCCCCTTTGCTGCATGGACAGCTCTGCTCCTGTTGCTGTCCACACTCCCCAGTGCTTTTCTGGCCTCATTTTCAGGATGAACAAGCTACAACTGATCTACAGACACGCATCCACTTAGCGATTCAGATAGAAACAAGGATTGAGGATGAAGGTTAAAAACAGACCAAAACCTTGCTCATTTTCCTGTTTCAGATTTCCATAGCTGCCTTGTGACGTCTCTGTAATGAGGAGTTTTTCCTCTGGTTATCTGTCCCTCTTTCCCTCCTGCTCCCAGGGAAGTTCTCCAATTGCTGTTCTTACTTGGCCATTTCTGGAGCCTGGCCTCCCGGAGCTGATGAATAGGGCTCAAACCCACCCTTTCCTATTCTTCTTTTTTCAGGAGCTACTTCTTCCCCCCCAAATGTGACCCCACTAATGCTGGCAGGGCATATGAGAAATCTCTATCAACATCTCTGTGTGGGTGTTTGCATGTATATATTAACATACGCATGTCTATTTTTAGAAAAACCCCAACCAATTTGTTCTCCACCCTGAACCCCCATGCTTTAAGAAGAATGCAGATTATTCAGCCACAAAATTTAGCAGTTTTAACAAATATTTGTATGATGTTATTATGACCACTCTCATTTCATTCTATTCTTTACCCTTTTTTATTGCACTCATGTTCATGCTGGGTTTATGCAACTCAGTATAACAGCTTTTGGTTGGTACACTGCCTTGTGAGCTCCCAACAAATATTGTCAGCTATTTCAATGAGTTGATGCTGTTATGCTTTGTCCCTTTTGTCTTTCATGGTATCCATTAATTGAAGAGATTCTTATCCACCCACATAAGAAATAATGAGTCTAACAATTAAGCGTAGGAGTTTTGCTTCTTGTCTGGCTATATCTTA
This sequence comes from Penelope pileata, assembly GCA_013396635.1. NCBI lineage: Eukaryota > Metazoa > Chordata > Aves > Galliformes > Cracidae > Penelope > Penelope pileata. Next base: position 686,710 of record WBMW01004573.1, on the reverse strand, counting down.
CCTGCAACTAATTGATTTTATCTTCATAGGAAAGTCTGTGGGTTTTGCTGCTTTTTAATGTTGTTTTCTCCCTGGTAGTTATTCTTAGTTGGTCTCTGAGTTCAGTGAATCCTCCTATACAATGTTCCCCCTCCACTAGGAACATGCAAAGACTTGTATAACAAGTTCAGTGTCTAAGCAGGTTTTTCTGTTCTGTTATACCAGCAAGAACAGTTGTTGTTTTTCACCTCCAGTGAGGACTGAGAGGGGAGAGGTAGCTTGGAGTTTATAAGTGTCTGACTTGTGGTCAGCCTGAGAAGAAAGAGGAATGTCCATTTCACTGTAGTCCTGATTTGCCACCCCAAAGAACTACCACACAACATTTTATCTTACTGAAAGATGCACACACTCACACAACTTGCCCGGATAATGTCTTTGCTGCGACAGAATTAATTCGCATATGCACAGCACCTGGTCGACACACTTCAATTCAACCATTAGATAAAACTGATGAAAAGGGAACACTAGCTTTCAAGCACTTGAGAAGGCTGTAGTGAGGAGGATTGTAACAAAATTCAGAGGAAGAGGTCCAAGACAGAACCTTGCCTGATGTTCAGGCTGGTTTTGTATCACCTCTTCTGCCTCGAACTGCCAGAAGCAAGCCAAATTTTCTTTCTATCAGACACAGAGCTGAGAACTGCTGAGCTGCCTGGACAGAAATTCACCTCCAAGCCGAGCAGCCAATGCCTTGCCAGGAGCATTGCACTCAGCACAGCTCTGACCCCCTCCTGCCCCCAGCTTGCACAGCCTGCAAAAACAACAGAAAAGCTAAATACAGACCTCGTGGAATGGAGCGCAACCACTACCATGGCTCGCAGAGAGGTACACCTCAAAGGAGCCGCTCATTCCCTCCATCTCTCTAACACAGAGCAGTACGTACCTGCTGCTGCTGGAGCGCTTGTTGGCAGGAATGGTCGAGCAAACTGCGACAATTTTGAGACACATGCACTTTTATTAAGAAGAGAAAAGAGTCCCACTGTAGTCTTACTCAGATGTGGTAAAGCTAAGCAGTGAACACAGTCTGCAGCAAAGGAGCAAAGAGTTCAAACACAACACTTCAAAGTCGTACTAAAACGGTCCGATTTGTGTGCTGTTTGGTGTATTTGTTTGTAGAAAAAAGGCACTGAACTAGACACAGGACTATTGAACAAGTCATCTGGCTGACTCATGTAAGTAGAGTGGCAATAAAGTAATAAAAGAATGTGGACAACAAAAAACAGTCTGTGGTTACTTTTCCAAGATGTTAAAGAAGAACAGCGAAAATGAATTACAGGTGTCAAAGCAAGGATAATTATTATTGCAAAAGGGCAGTAGATTCTAAATTCTAAATTATTTGGAGACTGTATCACCTGTCAATTGATAATGCTATACAAGAAAAAAAAAATACTGGCTCATCTTCTTTAAAAGTCAGATTTCAAAAAATTGCATTGAAATGGATATCTCCTGCGATAATTAGAAATTTCTCAGGCATCTCTGACACATCTATACTTCAGATTAAGGAAGTCAAGGCAAATTAAAATTACAGAATGAGCTTTTTGACCTGAAGAATAAGGAAAATGTGGCTGGAAATAAATGTGTTTAACAGCTGGAGTGCAAAGAGGATGCGCTGGACAGAGGTTGCAAAGTGGTTGGAAAGGAAGCGTTCATCCAGCAGCCATGAGCAAATGGAGGAACACATCCAGAGTGAATCCACTCAGAGACAGGGACCCAGGGGTGGAACAGTGTTGGGTCCCCTCTCTGGGGGACTAGAGAGGACAGCCCAAAGTTCTGGGGTCACAGAACTTTGCCACGTTGCCTTTACTACTGCAGCTAAGTAATCTGCTCCACAGCTGAGGTGCAAACCAGCCCAGCTTCAGAGGCAGACAGAGCGTGTGTGATTTATACATTGTATAAATCCTAAACTTGGTGCAAAAGCTGATCTCGCAAGACTGATTTGCCTTCATTTAAGACAGAATTTGGAGTTTCCAGATGGAGACCTTGGCAACAGTGTTTCATTGCATCATTTTTGAGAAAGAGGAAAATAAAAACGGAACCTTTTCTTACTTTTCTTTGTTGAAATTTGCTTATGCAATAGGATTAGATATTTAACATTACACTCATATTCCTCTTGAAAAAGCAAGGTAGATGTCTTAAAGTGAAGGTAATGAGGACAATACGGTCATCTGGAAGAATAATACATTGGTACAAAAGGAACCTTGGGAGGTATGCATTTCGTGCTCCATTCATTTCGTGGTAAAAAGTCACAGAACATATAATGGATTTACTGAATTGGTTATTTCTATTGGCAAGGAAATTTCGATTTCTTGCAGTACTTTTTGAATTCCTGAGAGAAACAAGCAGACCTCATGTTCTCCATTTACACAGACAGGTTCTGCTTTTAGACACAGGACTTTCCAGCTAGAAGCTATTAAATCCTTTGATTTTCTGCCTTAGCCTTGCACTATTGAGAAACGTGATCAGAGTGTGCCATATGAGGCTAAGCAATTTCCTTATACCAAAGGCTATAGTTCTGAGATGGGATTTTCTACAAGAAAAAACATTTAGTGAAACCACAGGCTTCTCCTGAATCTTGAACATACAGTAAGCTGTTGGGTTAAAGGCACATACAAGAGACAAGATCTGACTTCATATTATGAGCACAATTGCCTCAAAAAACACACTCTTTATCCAGGGAACAGCCACCAAAATTTTCAAGAAAGTAGATGGAAAATGATAGATCTTGTAGGACCCAGGTATGCATCACCAGCTTGTATATACACATTTGTGTGAGCAACATTTGACAGAAACATGGTAGCTTTAAGTTTAAAAGACCAATTGGAAGCAGACTCACTGCTCTATGAGATCTTTATTAGAAAAGTAAAACCAGTATATGCTAGTAATTCATTCCACATCAACGAGTATTTAGGCAAGTGAGGAAACCACTGTCCACATTCTCATACCCTTGGAAACTGGACACCACCAGAGTCTAAAACCACTCAGATCTTTTCTTAGAAATGATGTAAAACCTGATATAGTTCAATGTGTGAAATACTAGAAAAATGGTCTCCAGATACAAGACATTTCTGCAGTGCACAGGAAATGAGAGGGAGGATAAAAAGAGAAGCAAATGCCTACAGGTAGATTTTGACATAAATAAGAAAGAGAAATTTGCTGAAGGATGCAGTGGGGATGGCAACATGGCTAATATGACACAATGAGAGAACTAAGATTGAAACATTTTGAACCAGCATAATCAAGGCAAGACAGCGTTGCTCAAACCAAGGAAAAGCACACTGCAGTAGAATATGACTGAAAACGAAGATAAAATAAAAACTTGGCTGTTAGCTTTACCTGTGCAGATGGAAAAAGTACTGTATTTGGTGGTGGTGCATTTGTAGACTTTGTAGAACTTTCAAGACAACAGGGATGTGAGCACCCAAAAAGTACTGGCCTGAAGGAGACACCTGACATGCAAGCCTGAGGAAAGTTGCTAGCCTGGATCTAAAAGTGGTTGACAAGTAGAAAACTATGATTCCATTTGACCATACTGAGTGTTGGTCATTCATAAAGAGATTTTAGTTTGGGTAGAAAAAGACAAGTTCAAGGAGTAGTCCTCAGAAGAGAAAATGCCTACCTGTGAATGAGATTACTACAAAATAAAAGGAGAAAGAACAGGAGTCCACAACATTGCTTATGAACCCCCAACAGAAAGTTAGGGCATGTGATGGGGAAGATTGCCAGTTTCCACAAACAGATAAGGCTACAGGTAGGGATGGGGAACATCACAAACATCAAGATAACACGACAAAAAATGGCAGCTAACTGTTAAATGAGTTTAGGATCCTGGTTATAAGTCTGGTCAGGGAGAGGTCAGTAAAAACAGGGAATAGCTACTCTGGTGGACTACAGGAAGAAGAAGATGAATCAATCATTTGAAAAGGTGGACAACTTCAAAGCAATCCAGTGGACATACATATATATAGCATCATCTGTTTAGATGTCATTTTGTAAAAATCTTAAGCCAAACGTATTAACTCTCAAAGAATTTAACTGATGTGGCATGAAACAATGTGAGGAGCATGACTAAATAAATATCAAATAAAGATATCTAAGAATGAATGATGTCTATCAGCTGAGGTGAGTGAAAATGAAAGTTAAATGGGGAAGAATAAAGCCAGTGAATAAAAACAGAATAAAACCGGTGAAATCAGATTTCATGTTTGTTCATTTCAGTTGATAGCATATATTTAGCCTGTGGTACATGAACACTGCTACGTCCCGGATCACATTCTTTTAAACGGTAGCTCTGTATCCAAACTATGGGGTGTGTTTTATGTTTCAACTCTAAATGCTGAATTGTGTTTAGTGGAGGTGGTTTGTGTTGTATGAAACTATTCATTTGTTCCCTTGAAATCCAATAAAGTGCAATGCAAATCACTTCTGTGTTCCAGCCTTCACTGTGTTTCATCCTGTGACAAAGAAAGCAAAGGATCGGTAGCTCAGGCAGACATTGGAGGCAGCTCCATCCTCATCCACTCCGGGTTACAGTTTTAAATGGCCATGGATCACTACTATTATTGGAACTAAACACAGTCAGGAATCTGGAAATTGCATCCAAAAATCTCACTGCTTGCAGAATCTGGGGTGAGTCTGGGCTCCTCATACATACCCATATACCCACATGCATGCATATCCACGTGATGACTTGTCTTCAGGATTTTAATTAGATAGTGGAGCTACAGAATGCTCCTACCAGCAAAATCTCTTCAATATATATGCTCTCTGTGACACTGCAGTGAAGAAACCCACATTCTTGGGCAGTTGGCTGTCACATATAGCCCCTGGGAACTTCTGGGAGATGAAGACTGGACTACAGGCCCACACTGCCGCAGCCTCTGCATTAGCCCCAGGTCCTCTCCCTGGCCCAAGGTAGCCCCTGGCATCCAGCTGGGGAGGCTGGGCAAGGGGAAAGCATGGCCTGCACAGCCCATAGTGGGTGGTTACACCCTCCCCACATCTGTGTTTCTCATCCTATCTCTTGTTGCTTCACACTGCTTTTCTAGCTGTGTGGGGGATGTATAAACAGATGGTTTTTGAAATGACAGGTTGGAAAGATATCTAAAACACAAGAAAATATAACCATGAAAAATGGACTTTGAATGTTTCACTTGCTCTCTACTTTCTGTTAACCAGCTTGAAAGGTCAACAGGGCCTTTAACACATGACCCTCTGCTATACTAGGCCACAAAACACCACCGTTTAAAGAAATGTGCAGTGTTCCCAGGTATCTTTGCGCTGTGGAAACAACTTCCTCTGAGCAAAAGCAAACAGCTCTGCAGAGATATATAGCACCATGCAGATTATTTCTTCTTCTACCTGTGCACCACCAAGGTGAAGCCCATGTATGTGATTATCAAACCAGCACATATCACACACTTTGCCCAAGCAGAGCTCTAAGTACTTCATAAGGTTGCACAGTAGGTCCTCAAATCCCTTTACACCAGCCAGCCTGGGCACAAAGCTGGTTCTGGGCAGTGCTGTTAGGGTGAACTCCCCAGGCAGGAGAGGTGCTCAGCTAGGCCCAGGCTGCAGAGATCAGTATTACTGCTTGTCTCCATCTGCCTGATTATGAAAGAACAGCTTGAGGATAGATTGCTGACTGAGAAAAAATGTTTTTGCATTTTCTTTGTTTTCGCATTTTTGCAATTTCCTGGTTTCTGCAGTCAACGGATGGGAAAGGATTGAGGTGGGTGGGTTCACCACCCTCTCATCTGGGTGGTGAACATGGGGACATAGGGAAGCATTTTACATAGGAACGACCAACTGATATGGATGCTGCTAGTTCTGATCACCTTCCTTGGAAAGGAGAAAAAATGCATTGTTCATTACCAATGTTTTTCATTGTATGTATCACAGTAGGGAATTTCCAGGCATACTTGAAGTCCTACAGAATAAAGATTGAGCCACATATATTATCTAACATTTATTCATATCTTATACAACCTGTACCCATAGCTCAGCCACTTCTATGTAACTCATGTGGAGAAATTCCCTTTGGCCTTGGGGACTATGTCCCTAGGAGCTGCACACATTATAGTAAGATAACAAGTGGGAGGCCACCATGAAGTTCTTGTTCTTATGCATAGCTCAGTAGGATACACAGAGCAAAACAGACCTTTTGCAAGCTCCTTCAGAGCTGACTGATCACTAAACATCCCCACCCATAACGTCCTGCAGAGTAGCAAGGCTTTTGTGGCAGAGGAAAATGTCTGTGAGTATCTTAAAAATGATTATTTGCCATATGCCTTTTTTTCACACTTGGTAGAAGCTGTACTAAGATGGCAGCAAGTCCAGCTGCTGTAATGAAAATAAAATAATGAAAATAAAATAATAAAAAACAAAAATAAATCAAATCAAATAATATTTCTCATCTGTTAGAAGTGGCTTGCTTAGTTTCATTTTGTATAGCTAGCCCACAGAAGGTTTACAGGAAATTTCAGCTGGTAAAATGTAAATTTACCGTAATCGTGTATTAGCACCAGATGCAGCTGACCACAAGAGAGTGCTTTAGAAAAAATAAGTGTTCGTACTAGCAGGGCAATAAATGACAGGAAACAAACCTGTCTGATGCTACCACTGCTTTTTAAGCTTGACACTCTCAGAAAAATGAATACCATACCCCAAAAGAACACCACACATTCTAATGAAATTTCCTCAAGCAAAAGGTATATGGCAGAGAAAGATAAGCTGCTGGGGAAAATGGTGTGCTTGTTTTGTCACCTTATCCTGCACTTCTCTGAGGCCTCCTGGGATGCACCCTATCAACCTGAAGTAGGGACACTCATTCCCCTGTGGCAGTGTGAGGATGTGCTCTTCCCTGCCCCTGAGAGCCCCAGAGACATAGTACCATTCGAAAGCAACAAGTGGGGCTCTGGTGCTGGGCCCAGAACCAAAGCATAAGCCTCAGCCTGGGCGCAGATGTTATGCAGAGCTCCTCTTGGCCTTTGGGAAATGTGTAATCTTTGAACAGCCCCTGAAGCTCTGGTTCATTGCTGACCTCTCTCCAGGCACGACTGTTCCCAGCCCCATGGTGAAATATATGTTTTATTACAGGCTGGTCTGTAGTCACTCCATGGCCACTGTCTTCCTCCTGTCTGATCATTTCTCCCTCTTCTACCTAACCCATTCCTGACCCCTTTCTTGCTCTTCCATCACTTGTTTTATGACCTGCTCAGGCTGTGTTCCCACACATGTAGGGAGCCCACAGTGAGTAAAGCCCATCAGCATGCTCACCTAGGTGCTTGTTGAGACCTTGTACATGCTACAGGGAAGCAACTCAGTGAGACTGATGTAATAGGAAATCAGTCCACATAACTCAAAGGGCCCCTATGTATAACACAAACACTACACATCCTACCTGCACATATGAATACAAGGATGGTTCCTGTATAGTCCCCCATGCTCCCCAGTGTGCTGTTGGTGTGTGTCTACTTTCCTTTTCGGTAGTCTGCTCTGATCTGATTTTCCCAGTGTTACACAAAGAGGAAGTCTTTGAGGCAGAGAGCTTCTCATACTGTTCTGGCAATATCTCTTTGGCTAATCAAATAATATTTGAGTATTGTTGAAACCGCTGATATAAAAAGTGCAATGAAGGCAGAGCTGTTATTTATACAGTTTCTCCAAGCTTGCAAACTATGTAAGATCCTCAAAGTCCTGATCCTGAGTGAGAAAAGCAGTGTGAGTTTGTCAAGGATAAGACTGGGGAATTTGGAGATTGGTGTACAGGATATGACCCCCACCAGATGATTTCTGAGCTCCTGGCAGAGGGAAGAGTTGTGAAAGCTTCACCTTGGACTTGTGGTAAGCCACAGCTCCTGACCTGAATGGATGGCACCACTGAGCGAGGGGCTGGGAGATTCTGGGATGAACAACCATGAAGTCTGCATCTGAGGGCAACCACAAAGGCTGGCAGCTGCTTTGTGAAACCACTGCAGACTGTGAATCTAACCCCTCCAAAGAAATCCACAACAGTAGCCTGTTTTGGCTTTTCATAATGTACTGGCAATCCATCACATTGCTGTCTGTGGAAAGCAGGATTTCCTGATAATTGTATCTCCACCCTTCCAGGAGGAATCCAACTCACCAGTTTTCTATCTTTTCTGAAGGCATTTTTCCACTGGCTCTGTGAAAACAGCATAGCCTTAATGAACAGAAGAACAATAGCAGGCCTGGCTTTAGCAAAACACGGAGATGAATGACACAATGGATGTAAGGACCCGAAGAATGGTTAGTTGAGCCAGCACATGGCACGCATGACAGAAGGAGATGTACAGAGCCTGGAGGAGGTCAGAGCACACTAGGCAAGGGCACACCACACAAGGGCTGGTGCTAATCTGTGTAAGGCTTCTCAACTCAAAGATATTCCTTGGGAAAACATAAGAAAATGTGAGAATAACCACAGATCCCACCTGATCACAGGAGCGGGCTCTGCCAACCAAGTGGGATGACAAATGCCAGGAGTGACATTTTCTAAAATGGTTATGCCAATTGGGATCTCTCTCCATCAGGAAGAAATTTCTCATCACTTGTAATAAATCAAGGTATCTAAATGTAAATATCCAACCTATTCCTAAATTTGTGAAAAAAAAAATCCTTTTGAAACGATGTGTACGCAAAGAACTGAGATGCAATTAATTTGTCTTTTCAAGCAGTCAAATAGTTGCACTGGCTTTTAATCAGTTTCCTTTTTCTCTTACTAATAAGAGGTCGTGCTTTGTACTATGCAAGTAACACTCATGCTTAATTGGAAGTTCACTCTCGAGTGAGAAATTATTTCTCAAGCACAGGAAGAGGCTTCCTATGTTCTTTGGCTCCTTTAGATGAGCAAGCTAACTGCAGCAGGAACTTCTCCTCCAGTGTCTTCAATGAGAGTTTCAGTTTGCAATACAGTTGTTCATTTTTCAAAGAGGAAAAATAAGACTGTCTCAACCAACCTTTTTGGCAGCAACAGTGTGTACTAACCACAAAAGCGTGTACATAGTAGCTACTTAGGTTTGCTAAATACTATTAGAGAGCCTTGTATCTCAGTTAAATCAACTGGATACACTGCAAAGTGACCCCTTTGCTTCTGTAAACTTTGAATTGGGCCCTGAATGAAGATGTAACAGGGACATTAAAATATTAAAATGGAAAAGAAATTGTCTTTTTATTTTTCAATTTAAATGTACTTTATTTGTGTCATAGGCATAGGGTATAATAAATTCTATGCCTAGGATTATGAATTGCTTCTCTCCAGTTGCGTGAAGCAATTTCTTTTCAGTCAATATGTTGTTTTTATGTTAGGATATTGCTTTTCTTAGAGAAATACATTCTCTAGTGAATCAAATGTAAATAAATTCAACAGGACAAGCCATAGATTCACAGTGAACAATGCCTGGCAGACATATCACTATAGAAGCTAAAGGAGTTGTAGGAAGACTTCAGGTATTTATCTTGGATTATTCCCAGTGTTTTGTAATCATTTTTGAGTAATACTCCATAATACTTTAATTACAGAGGAGCACATAAAGTATCCAAATCCCACTGAGATTCATCAGGGCATTCAACTCCCTTATCTTGTTTTCAAAGCTATTTTAAAAGTCCCCAGCTGATTCTGCAACTTGCAAAAACCACAATAGGCCATAGGAAATCAGCTGCACATGATCATGGATGACCATAGGCTGTGTCAACACTTGCATAAGTCAGGTAATTTCAACAAGAAAGATAAACATGACAAAAAACATATCCTTCTTTTGATGAAGGTGTGAAGATTCTCATACAGAGAAGAGGCTCATACTACATGCCTGAAAGAGGAAGTGTTTGTCTTTCTTATTCAAGAAACCCAAAAATGTGGTTGGTTTTACAGCTACTTCATTTCTTTCAGGGTGAACCACTTTAAAATTCCAAAGACTTTTGACCATTTTTTATCAGACACTAAATCTACAACACGTTAGAGGTGGGATTTTCTTTAAGCAGACATGCTCTGTGAAACAGAAACTTGACGTTCAGACACAGCAGTTTTCTTTGTCAAGTCTTACATCATTTTACAAGAGGTAGTAGGGATTATTATTCCCACTTTTAGAAGGAGAAATGGAAACAGAAAAGGATATAATAATCGGCAAAAGGAATAGAGGAAAAGTCAGCCCATTTTAATTGCCTAGGATATAGGTATATAGAACTGATAAACAAAGTGACATCATGTTCTTTCTTAATAAGCTCATATCAAACCAAGGGAAGAATTTCTTGTGCAGAAATAATTACCCATCCCAGAAGGTGGGCTCACTTCTGCCTCCAAAAGTAATGCCTCCTATTTATTGCCATGGAAACTACAATGCATACAAATAGTACAATAACACCATTTGATAGAGCAAATTCTCAGCTACAAAACACCGTTTCTCAGCACAGTCACCACCATTAGCTGTGCATTTTCACCAGAGATGAACAAGAGCCGCATGCCATGCTCATAACAATCTGCACCAGCAGAGGTGACCCACTTCTGCTATCGCCCTGCTGGAATGCACCACCACTGCCTCTCTGTGCTCACAGCCACTGTTTGGGCTCCATCAACGTTCAGCAAGCATCAATGAATGTCAGTGGGTGCCATTTTTTCCCCATAGAAATTCAATTCCATCCCTTTGCTCCATCCGCACTCCCATGTCAGACGCCATTGTGTCAGAGTGCCTCTCTGCTGCCATCTGTCACATGGCAACAACATGGAATGGGATATCAGTGGGAAGGTTCAACCTCTGCTGCCATCCCACCAACATCCCCCTCTGATGTTGTGGGTCAGCATCATAAAATAGGATCGCTCTTGAAACTGCATGATCTGAACTGTGTATGGTACTCAGGACAACCAGGCACCACTATTTCCCTTCTTGCAGAAAGGTGGCACCTCAGACTGGGAGTTACTGAGGTGTGGGAAGCAGGGATGTTGCTGGAGAAAATACCACATCCGACCACTGATGGTAGTGTGGAAATTTTGGCATGGCACTGAGACCATTTGGCCCTTGTTTCTACTTACTATTTTTAAGATGTAAAATCCATAAAAAATAGCTACAATAATGACAGACACCACATTTAATCCAGGCTTAGGAACAAATTGATCACCTGTTCACATGTTTCTTAAATGAGCACTTTGCCACTCGGCTCTCAGACAGCCTAAGATGTGTTTAAAGAGACCACTGAATGCAGCTGATTTCCTCCCTCACCATTTTAAAGAAATAGAAGAAAATTAATTGACTGAATGGAATGCAGCAGTCACACAGCTGGCTGAAAACAACAACAAGAACAGCAACAAGGCCACCAATATTAATCAGATGGAACCAAACAGCTTTCTAGCTCCCTCCTGAGGAGAGAAAAAGAAAGGTGGAAACGTATCCTATCATCTGCAGCATTTACTTTCATTTTAAGCTCTCTGGCTCCTCTGGAAGGAAAACAAGTGAAGAGAGGACCTCCAGCTGCCAGATGTAGTTTATTTGCTTCTGCAGAATTTAAGTCTTTGGGGGGGATTCTTCTTCTATGATTTTTACAGAGGGCTCCTTCTCCTTAGGAAAAGAGAACACAGATCAAAAGGGCTTTTTAATTAATTATTTTATTTATTTATATGCTTTGTTTGGGTTGGAAGGAATCTTAAAGCCCACCCAGTTCCAACCCCTTGCCATGAGCAGGGCTGCCACCCACCAGATCAGGATGCCCAGGGTCCCATCCAGCCTGGCCTTAAACACCTCCTGGGATGGGGCATCCACAGCTCTTTGGGAACCCTGTGCCAGGGTCTCACTGCCTTCGTAGCACAGAATTTTGCACTATCTAAGCTAAACCTGCCTCCTTTTAGTTTAACGCCATTACCCCCTATCCTATCACTATACTCCCCAATAAGGTGTTCCTCTCCAAGTTGCAACTGAGCTGAATTGCTAAAGACAAGTACACAGACAGTCTGAAACACATGAAAAATCTTTACAGAATCTGTTTCCAGTGAACAGGTCTCTGCCACTGCACAGCTCAGGCATGCTTTAGGGAGGTGATCATCCCCCTGTACTCAGCTGTGGTGAGGCCGCACCTCGAGTACTGTGTTCAGCTTTGGGCCCCTCACTACAAGAAAGACATTGAGGCCCTGGAACGTGTCCAGAGAAGGGCAACAAAACTGGTGAGGGGTCTGGAGCACAAGTCTTATGAGGAGCGGCTGAGGGAGCTGGGATTGTTTAGTCTGGAGAAGAGGAGGCTCAGGGGAGACCTCATCGCACTCTACAACTTCCTGAAGGGAGGTTGTGGTGAGGAGGGGGTCGGCGTCTTCTCCCAGATAACTACTGACAGGACGAGAGGGAATGGCCATAAGTTGTGCCAGGGGAAATTTAGATTAGATATGAGGAAAAACTTTTTCTCTGAAAGAGTGGTCAGGCACTGGAATGGCCTGCCTAGGGAGGTGGTGGAGTCACCGTCCCTGGTGCTGTTCAAGAAGCGTCTGGATGAGGTGCTAAGGGATATGATTTAGTAGCTTAGTGGGTAGTGATGGTGATAGGAGGATGGTTGGACTAGATGATCTTGTAGGTCTTTTCCAATCTTGTGTTTCTATGATTCTATGGTTCAGGTTATGAAAGACAAAAGGCAGCTGAGCAGGTTCAGCCCAGGAGAACAGCTTGGTGCTGTGAGTGAAGGGGAAAGTGCCTGCTGATGGATGGATGGATGGATGGACGGATGGACGGATGGGTGGGTGGATGGGTGGATGGGTGGATGGATAGGTGGGTGGCAGGCAGGAATAGGATGGTGGCTGGGTGATCAGAGAAGAATGTGGAGCTGCCCCTCCAAAATGGCCCCTGCTAGTAGGTTTTGTTCCCACACAGTGGAGAAAGGACCTAAAGATTTTATGTCATGACTGAGAGGTTTGAGTTGAGGAAATTACTTCTGGAAGCTCTCTATGCTATAAGCATGCCTCTAGAGATAGGTATTGCAGACTTCAAATAGACAACATCCTTCTTTTCCTTAAAAATCAACATTTGTAGCAAAAATGGGAGGCTGAAAAAATAGTTTCTTTCTGCAACTTTCCCATGTTGCTACTTTGTGTACTGTCAAATGCTTTCACTTCTGCTGAAGCAACAACTGAAGAATATGCAAGAGGTGTAACTTTAACAGCAGCTGAACTCACAGATGGGGTCGGTGCTTTCCATAGCAATTCTGCTGGGCTGAGACTTTTCTTTACTGTAAAATTAGGCCCACTGTGAAAAAAGCAACCTCTGGTTTTCCTTGTGTCCCCTATTTGCAGAAGAACTCAGGTACAGCAAGAACAAACTCTTAACATGAAATGGGGCGCTCGCTTCCTGTGGTTACACATTCTTCTTTGTTGAGAAGCCCAGCAAAGTCATTTATACCTTCGTGGCTGCACCAGGTCATGCATGACTGAGGTGTTTCCTTGAAAACTGCCTTGTTTCAGCTTACTCATCATCTGTTTCACTGAAAACGAGTTCTTGCCTCATCATCATAACAAAATTACTCACCATAAATTCAAAGGTTTTGGACTTAAGCAACCCACAGGTTAGCAACTGCAGAATTCATCTTTGCAGAAAGACAACAGTTTGCTGATAGTTGCTGTTGTCAACACCAACACCATTATTGTCTTTATTTTTAAATGATTGGGTCTGAATTCTCCTGCTTTGCATTTAACAGGGCAGGATGTACCCTGTGGGCAGCACAGCTTTCCAACCTCTTGTATAACCTCTTACCTGTAGACACAGAGAAGCATCTCATATGTGGGATGCACAGTCATCCCCTAAAGATTCACTTGTTAATCCATTGGCTTTATTGCACCAAGAATCAAAAACTGTACAAAGCCAGCTGAAGATAATGCCTGTTTTCCTGCTGAGCTCAGTGGGCCTCACGAGGGGCTGTGTAAGGCGGGTGAGAAATGGATCTTCTCGGGCAACACTACCACAGCAATTGGCATTTGTGGTTGCATGGGTGAGTATTATTGGTCTGACACCTGCCTCAGTGTGGCTCTGCAGCTGTGACAGTGTGGCACCACCACTCCCAGGGACAGGCTCAGGCTCTGTACTGTTTACAGAGCCTCAGGACTTACTTTGCCTGAACATGCCATGACCTTCCCAAAGCTTCATTTTCCCTTGCTTTAGCCCTAACAACATTTCTTCTAATGACCAGATAGCTATACCTAAATCTGTTTTAATTTGCTTATCTTCAGATGATGATACAGTGATAAGCTTTAGACAGGCACAGTCATTCTGTGTAGAATAAGGTATTTGTGACTCTACTATAATGACATGTGGTGCAATACAGGCCTGATACGATAGCGGAGGTGTTGGAAAGTGGGAATGTGGAATGCGATGCTGAGGCGTTTGGGACTGGGCAATAAGGAAGAGGACACAGACTGAGCGCTGGAGACCCTACAGTTGCAGCCAACTCACCAATGGCCAGGTAAAGGAGTGCACACGGAGATGGGCTGTGCTGGCCTTAGGGATAACCAGGAGAGCAAGGACTCAAAAGAAGCATTGAACACACGTAAAACACCCCATGTGTTGTAAGATCAGATTTAATGTGGACTTGAGGATCAATGAAGAAAGAACAACATGTGGCATATGAAAATGGCTTCATGTGTCATACAAAGCCATGGAAGAAGAAGCCACTGACACCCACACCTCTCCTCTTGTAAGGCCCTATCTGGAGTACTGTGTCCAGGCTTGGGGCCCACAGTACAGGTAGGATGCGGAACTGTTGGAGTAGGTCCAGAGCAGGACCACGAAGGTGATCACAGGGCTGGAGCACCTCACCTATGAAGGCAGGCTGAGAGTTGAGGTTGTTCAGCCTGGAGAAGAGGAGGCCTTGGGGAGACCTCATTGAGGCCTTCCAGTACTCAAAAGGAGCCTACAGGCAGGAGAAGAACCAACTTTTTACATAGGTAGATAGTGATAGGACAAGGTGGAATGGATTTAAACTGAAAGAGAGGAGATTTAGTTTAGATGTTAAGAAGAAATTCTTTACTCAGAGGGTGGTGAGGCACAGGAACAGGTTGCTCAGAGAGCTGTGGATGCTCCATCCCTGAGGGTTTTCAAGGCCAGGTTGGACGGGTTCCTGGGCAGCCTAATCCAGTGGTTGGCAACCCTGCCCACAGCAGGGGAGTTGGAACCAGGTTGTCTTTAAGTATCCTCCAACCTAAGCCATTCTGTTATTCTACAATTTCTTCTTGTGAAGGATTTGGGCTGCAGCTGACTTGCCATATACCCACAGCCCCCGGACTGAAGCCATCAACATCAGTACCCTGAGGGGCAGTGGAAGGCTGAGCACAACACTAGAGAAAGGAATAACGCTGGGAAGTGCATGTATAGCTATTTTAAATGTACAGTTATTAATGAAATATTTACATAATTCTTCTCCTCATAGACTACTTCTTTCATTTTCTATAATAATTAGATATGTGCTAATACTCATTCCTTGAGTGCATTACTAAGGTTTCATTTACACTGACAACAAATTTTCATCTTTACACATAGAGTGAACTTTCTGTTTGCTCATAAGAAGGATTTCAGGATAATGGTACCGCAGCTGCAGAAGTGCTGCTGCTGGAGTCTGCACTAATTCCTTGCTGTTTTGGCTCAGGGAAGTCTCTAGTTAGTTAGGACCTAACCTAGAAGCAACATGATTTGATGCACTAAAACCATCTGTTACAAATGATGCAGAATGAGTAATATTTCCTAAATATTCCTATGTGGTGTAGGAGTCCCTACGTCTTCCAGAAATAATGGACTGCTGTGTTGGGCAGGAGGAGGTATCACCAGGCCCACGGAAAGTGAGTTTGGACTAGGAGGGAGACAGGTGCTTACCCTTCATAGTATTCACTAGAAAAAACTAACATGAGGACAGATAGAAATGCTGTCTGATAGCAGACAGTGATTAGACGGTGACTTCAGGACAGTAATGCCGATACTCCTTCCAACACTAATGTATAATCTTGGAGAAAAGCTGATGTTTGCACACGGAAGCCACTTCTCAGTGCAGAGTGCCTTCCTGATCAACTCTGGATTTTTTAATGAACTCCCAAGCACCACTCCAATTATTTTTAAGGTAAAGACAGCAAAACCATTGCAAACTCAACTTTGAGCTGCTAAAAGTGAGCGACGGATGTGCTTTCCCATGTCCGGAACATATGACTCAAATCGTTCTTACCTGCTTCTGAATAAGAGGAAAAGGAGAATGTTGTGTTGCTGGCTTTCAGTTTTTCACCAAAACCCCCTGCTGAGGTGTGGGTCCTCTCCTCCCACCTCTCTGGGGCAGGGCTGGGCAGCAGGGATGGGGCAGGAGGCAATGTTGTTGCTGGTACCGCATTGCCTGCTGACAAAGGCTCTGCTGCCAGGTGTGCCCTGATCCTCTATTTTCCTACAGAGAAATCCTCCTTCGTGGGGAGTATAAAGTCCTAGGAAGGAGAGAAGGAGCCAGGGTACTGCTTTCAGTCATTTGCTGCTGCATCACTGAGCGCAGCTCACACAAACATAATAACAAGCTAATAAAGGTCAAAAGATGCTGTGATGGTTTGTTATATCCAGTTAGCAGTGACCTTGTCTTCTGGATTACGGAGTACTCTGTAGTAGCTCTTTGTGTCTAACAGGGCTATAAACCATTAAAAAATTCTTCCATTGGGAAGAGTTCAGCAATGTACGTGTTAGGTAGAAGGGTCTGCTCTGCCTCAAGTGTAGAACTTCTGTCACACGTGATTCCTGCACTTTTAAATGGAAAAACATAAAAAGGATTTAATAACATTCCTTTACTGGGAATTAAAACTTTACAGACACAACTTACTTGGCATCAAACTGAATTTTTTTTGTTTAAATAAAAAATAATCGCTCAGAAACTGCCATCATTACATTTACATGTACAAGCGAGAAATGAAGTACAAGCCTGGATAGCAACAACTGTTCTTGGTCTTAGAAGAAAAGAAGATTTCAGCCTTTGCCTATGTTCTGCTTCATGTGCAGTTTCTTAAAGCTGGGGTTTTTTGATGTTCAAGTTGCTACCAGTATTTGTGGATACATAAGACAAAAACAACAACCTTGATGTAGAAATTGTGAAATTCATGTAAAAAAGATTAAATAAACTACGCTGGGTTAAAAAATATTGGGTTAAAGTCAAGCTTTGTCAGTTGGTAGATGCATGCTTTGTTTAAGCATTCTAAAGTATAAATTCCACAGGTTTAGTAGTACTTAGGAAGCAAACAATTACTTAAATAAGAAATATTAGATCCTGAGACGATAAATGTTGCAAACTATAGCACACTGTTTCCCAACACTCATTTTCATTTTCCATTTTGTGTGTATGGTCTGTCCGTGTGCTGTCATTTTCAGTATGTTCCTTTTTTATCATGTCTTTTTCCTGGCAGTTTGTTGGCCAATTACAAATTTTTTTAAGTGCTAGACATTGTTTGCAGCTATACACTGCATAAATAATCAAAAACTCTGTAGTACTCTTTAGGCTGAACAGTGAAAAAATATTTCTCTTTCTCAAATAAGAAATAAATCATTAATATCACACTGTTTAGGCAACTTGTACTGAATTCAATATCTTAAAAGAAGCTTTTATTTATTACCTGTTCAAGTGGTTTAGAAGCAATATGTGATTCATGGGAACCCCAGGCAGAAAATGACTATGGTCTGTTCCTTCCTGTGCCGGGATGGCTTGCACCATTATCTAATTCAGGTTCATGTAAAGACTGGGAAATTTGTGTCTCCAGAGAGAAGGGCTCTTATTTCCAGGGCGAACTGGAGATGTGATGAGCCAAAATTACCTAACACAGCGCTGTTCTAAGAAACAGACTACAGCATGCTCATGAGGGTCATTCCCAACCATTCCCTTTGGGCATGTTGGAGGAACTTTTCTGCAACTTGGTTATTTCCTGACTTGGGGATAGCTGAAGACAGCTCTCAGTGGTCCAGGCAAGAAGAAGATGGCACCATGCTCACCTGCACAGCCTCTTATTGCAGGGGCTGACCTTGAGGGGAGAGTCTGCCTGAGAAAGAGAGACGTTAAAAGTGTGAGTCACATCTGTAGGACCCAGTTTTCTCAGTAGAAAGACAGAATCTCTCTCACTTGGAGGAAAGCATCTAAGTGATCTTCCTAATGTCCTGGACTCTTCACTGCTGTCTAACTCTGTTGGCTGTGTTGAGTCTCATGCACTGGATGGGGTCGAGGGGCAGGTGTTGGCTTTCACAGCTGTGGTTGCCTTGACCTATGTATAAGTTGAGGCCTCTTGTATTTCTTCCTTGCTCTTCATAGGTCATGGAGAACACGACTCAGTAACTACGAGATGTAGAAAAAGTATTTCTTCCACTCATTTCTGTGTTCCAAGGAAATCAAAATCACCTTGACGTAATACTAATATACTTACGAAGGCACCAAGATAAAACTAAAGCAAAACATTTCCTGGAACAGTTGCCCTCATAAAATATTAATTCTGCTAACGCAAGATATGGTATCAGGCAGCTATCTTCGTATGCTGCAGTTAGTCAGATATTAACAGCACGCTGACCACTACAGCCACAAGAAAGCACTGCTATACTCCACTCTCTGTTCCTGTAGCTGCTTCTTCCCTCCAAAAGCTTGGCTTCCTTGGGAGAAATATTTTGGAAGTGGGTGTCAGTTAAGCAGCTAGCACACAGATATCGAGAGTCAGCATCCTTTGCTTTACTGTAGCTTTTTTACCATTCCATCATGCATGGCAATTCTATCATATTCACGCATTATGCAATACCACTAGCAATGCTTGCATTACAAGGATGACCCCACAACACTCTGCCATTAGGTTTTTTGGCTTTCAGATCTCACCAGACTTCACTCGCTGCTCCAGACTCCTTCATCACAGACACCTGCTACTGAGTGAATTGCTTTGCTTTTGTTTCTTTGTCTTAGCAACAGTTTTCTGCAAAAGGCTGCCCGTTTTTCTGAAGAAGCTTGGTGGAAAATGTTGTTTTGCCTCTGCTAGAATGTCTGTAACATCCTCACTGAAAAGCACCAATATGGGTACTGTTTGGAGGTGGGGTGGAAACTTTGACCAAAGGGCTGCTCACATGCCTGGTGAGCTCACTGTCCCTAGCATTTGGGCTGTGAAGGAGGTCAAACTAGGATACAGGGCCACATGCCCCTCTCACCTGCTGCAGTCACCAGCTTGCCACATTTGAGGTGGTCCTATGCTGCCAGAGAGCAGCTGTGAAACCTGGGAACAAGATATCTGCCTCACGTCCATGCAAAGGGTAGCAGTCCATTACTGCTGTGGGGCAACTCTCTTCGTTTCAGTATCCTCATTTTAATGCAGGGTTAATATAATCTCCATTTCTGATAGGAAAGTAAAATCCCACACAGAAATTAGGAGTAGCACTTCCAGAGCAAGGGGTGAGTACTGTGCCATACAAATGGCTTAAGGCTAAATCAAATACCAAAGAGACTATTGAGTACTTATCAGAGGAGCACCATGACTCCAACCACTTAAATGGGGCAAGTGGTACACAATCAGTATGATCACTAACTACACTAAATTGACTATCCAGCAAGATCAGAAAAAGTCCCAAACTCTCACTTGGCTACATCATTTGTCTTATCTACGGATAGGGGCTCTGCTCCACATCACTTCCTGCTCCCTTCAGCTCCTTCCTTGTGCTGCTGTTGCTTCCTTCAAAGCTTCGGATCTCTCAGCTTTCTGACCTGTCTGATCTCTGCCTGGCTTGTCCTTATCTAAGCCTGGGGGCAATCCTGCTCAGTTCTACCTCTTCAGTCACAGGGGAGCACAGGTGTGAACAGTCTGCCTGTGCTCCCCAGGCCAACCACAGCTCTTCACCGGGTGCTCAATCATCGGTTCATGCTGTGACTTAACAGTTTCCCTACAACAGGCAACTTTAATTCTGCCACTTACAATGCTTCTGATGCTTGGCCTTCCAACTTAGCTAATATATTTTTTAACACTTTTTTTTTGGTGCATCGTTAGATGATAAATCCTTCAGCATTACTGGATGAGCATCCCCCAGGAGGCATTATGGAACGATTGTATGGGAAAAAAACTTGAACTAAACCATGAACATGTTCCATGCTGTCAAATTAAGAGGAGACAAAAACACTTTCAACTTGCAAGCATCTTAACATCTGATCTCAGTTTGCTGAGGTTCCCATTAGAGTTCACTATCCAAATTTCTGCAAAATTTCTGATGAATTTTATTTTCATCATTTTCATGACAGATTCATTTGGTTGTGCAAAAAATTTCATTTAAAAAGCTCAGTGCATGTGTCTGCTGTGATCTACCGATGAAGGTCAGTTGTCATCACTTAGACTGTGATTCACATTAAAGGGAAAAGAGATGCGCAGAGTATTGCATTCAGAGAGGAAATAAACTTTCCTTGTGATGTTTTCCATCATTAGGTTCCTTGCTATTTAACAAGCTAAGCTGGATTGTGGAATATTCATTTGTGAAGTTCTCTTATTTTCTCCCATCATTTTCTTGCAAATATAAATAAGAACAGCCAAAAAAAGAGAAAAGTTACATAGAATACCCATTCTGTATGACAAATAAAAAGTGTCTGATACTGCTCTGTATGACAAAAAGAAAGTCATTTCAATGGAAATAGGGATGGTGTCAAAGTGAAAGACTTTCTGATGCTTAATGATAAAATATTTTTCATTTGAGAAATCAGAAAAAAGAGTCATCATCAGTCATACTGTAACAGAATAAGGTTCAGAAAGCCAGAAAGACACAGAGCATTGCCTATTTTCAGTGAAAGCTTCTCTCTGTCCCTTTCCCTCTGCTTCCCATGTCAGCAACAGAGGGTTGCTGTAGAGCAACCCTCTACAGAATAAGCAACTTCGATGTTTGCCTTCATTGCTGGGAAACCCAGAGCCAGGCGTAGCCAGGAAAGCATTGAGGTATTGAAAGCCAGGCAGTGTGCCTGCTGGGGAGCTGGAAACACACATGGATGTAATGGGAAATGAAATGGAAATAGAAATGGAATTATTGCAATTTTTCATTTAAAAAAATAGGAAAGTTTGCATGTGTTGAAAATGCACTTACTGTATTCTGCCCAACCAGAGGTAGCAGACACACCATAACACGCAGTGTATAGACTCTGTACTAGGTGGAGAACATCTTATCCTTTGGGAAGAAAGATTTCCTGTTCCCAAAACAAGAAGATAACACAATCACTTGACTGAAAAGCAAACATCAGGAGAAGGAAGTGTATTGATTTCTCTTCAATTTGAAAAATGTCCTTATTTGTTTCAGATTAATATATAGACTAATCTATACAGTTTATACACAGATTATTTGGATTGTGTGGATTATATATTCTATTAATCTGTATTGTAGAATCATTTGAGTTGGAAGGGAACTTTAAAGGTCACTTAGTCCAACTCCTCTGCAATGAACAGGGATGCCTACAGCTAGATCAGAGTGCTCAGAGCCCCGTCCAGCCTGACCTTGAGTGTCTCCAGTGTTCCTGGGCTTCCACCACCTCTCTGGGCAGCCTGTTCCAGTGCTTCACCACCCTTACAGTAAGAAATGTTTTTCTTATATTCAGTCTAAATCTCCCATATTTTAGTTTGAAACCATTTCTCCTTGTCCTATCCCCACAGACCCTGCTAAAGGGTCTGTCCCCCTCTTTCTTGTAGCCCCCCTTTACATACTGAAAGGCCGCTCTCAGGTCTCCCCAGAGCCTTCTCTTCAGGCTGAACAGCCCCAGCTCTCTCAGCCTGTCCTCATAGGGGAGATGTTCCATCCCCTGGATCACTTTAGCAGCCCTCCTCTGGACGTGCTCCAACAGGTCCATGTCTCTGCTGTGCTGAGGACTCCACATCTGGATGCAGTGCTCCAGGTGAGGTCTCACCAGCACAGAGCAGAGGGGCAGGATCCCCTTCCTTGCCCTGGTGGCCATGCTGCTTTTGATGCAGCCCAGGATACAGTTGGCTTTCTGGGCTGTGAGGGCACATTGCTGGCTCATGTCCAGCTTGCCATCCACCAGCACCCCCAAGTCCCTTTTGGCAGGGCTGTACTCTATCCTTTTGTCCCCCAGCTTTTATTGATAGTGGGGATTGCCATGGCCCAGATGCAAGACCTTGCTTTTGGGTTTGTTGAACCTTATGAGGTTCTCCTGAGTCCATTGCTTGAGCCTGTCTCTCTGGATGGCATCCTGTCCCTCAGGTGTGTCAACTACACCACACTGTTGGGTGCCATCCACAAACTTGCTAAGGGTGCACTCGATCCCACTGTTGATGTCATTGATGAAGATGTTGAAGAGCATTGGTTCCAGCACTGACCCCTGAGGGACACCAGTCCTCACTGATCTCCATCTCGATGTTGAACTATTGGCCACCACCCT
>WBMW01004573.1:650856-663200 GCA_013396635.1 Penelope pileata | reverse complement strand
CAGGTCCATGTCTCTGCTGTGCTGAGGACTCCACATCTGGATGCAGTGCTCCAGGTGAGGTCTCACCAGCACAGAGCAGAGGGGCAGGATCCCCTTCCTTGCCCTGGTGGCCATGCTGCTTTTGATGCAGCCCAGGATACAGTTGGCTTTCTGGGCTGTGAGGGCACATTGCTGGCTCATGTCCAGCTTGCCATCCACCAGCACCCCCAAGTCCCTTTTGGCAGGGCTGTACTCTATCCTTTTGTCCCCCAGCTTTTATTGATAGTGGGGGTTGCCATGGCCCAGATGCAAGACCTTGCTTTTGGGTTTGTTGAACCTTATGAGGTTCTCCTGAGTCCATTGCTTGAGCCTGTCTCTCTGGATGGCATCCTGTCCCTCAGGTGTGTCAACTACACCACACTGTTGGGTGCCATCCACAAACTTGCTAAGGGTGCACTCGATCCCACTGTTGATGTCATTGATGAAGATGTTGAAGAGCATTGGTTCCAGCACTGACCCCTGAGGGACACCAGTCCTCACTGATCTCCATCTCGATGTTGAACTATTGGCCACCACCCTCTGGATTTGATCCTGCAACCAGTTCCTTGTCCATCAAACAGTCCACCCATCAAATCCGTATCTTCCCAATTTGGAGAAAAGGATATTATGAAGGACTGTGACAAAGACCTTACTGAAGTCCAGATAGATGACGTCAGTAGCTCTTCTATTGTCCATTGATACAGTTAAGCCATCATAGGAAGCCACTATGTTGGTCAGGCAGGACTTGCCCTTGGTGGAGCCATGCTGTTTCTCCCGTATCACCTCTCTCTCTTCCATGTGCCTTAGCATAGCTTCCAGGAGGCTCTGCTCCATGATCTTTCCTGGCATAGAGGTGAGGCTGACAGGTCAGGAGTTCCATGCATCATCCTTTTTACCCTTCTTAAAAATGGTTGCAACATCGCCTTTATTCCTGTCACCAGGGACTTCACCTGACCACCATGACTTTTCAAATATCATCAAGAGTGGCTTGGTGACTACATCAGGACTCTGGGATGCATCTCACTGGGACCCATAGACTTATGGATGTTTAGGCTCCTCAGGTTGTCGCGAACCTGATCTTCACTTGCAATGGGAGGGACATTACTCCACCAGTCCCCACCTTCCAAACCATTTGCTCAAGGAGTGTGAAGAGCAATTGCCAGTGAATACTGAGGCAAAAAAGTTGTTGAGTACCTCAGCCTTCTCCTTGTCCGTTGTTACCAGCCTGCCTGTATTGCTCACTGGAGGGAGTGCACCTTCTTGGCCTTTCCTTTTCTGGTTGAGGTACCTGTAGAAGCCTTTCTTGTTCTTATTTGCACCCCTTGTTAAGTCCAGTTCCAGTCGGGCCTTGACCTTTCTAACTCCAACCCTATACTTTTCCCACAGCATCTGTCCCTGCTTCCACTGTCTGTGCATTTTCTCCTTGCTCTCCAGTTTGACCAGTAGGTCTTGGCTTAGACATGACAGTCTCTTGCCTTCCTTTCCTGACTTCCTACACCTGGGGATGGAGTCATCTTGTGCCCTAAAGAAAGCTTCCTTAAAGATATCCTTGCAGGAAAAGATATCCTTGCAGGAAAAAAATAGATTACTATTTTTCATGCTGCTAACGGTAAACGAGGATGGAGGTGAGTTAAAAATATTACAGAGAAAATTTTTAAGCTGTTACGAACTTTACAACCTATGGGAATGTAGAACTTCACTGATTCATGATTTTCTTACTCATATTATGTTTCAATCAAAACAGAAAATGAAATTAATTTTACTTGGTACATCTGACACACATTCTAGAACACCTTTGTTTCAATGTAATTATCTAATATCTGTGGTTACAGCTATAATTTCTAATTTACCTCCTACTATCTTTTTAATAGTAACTTGTGGCTTTCTTGGTCTTTCTGTGTTGCTCAGAGCCTGCAAAGCTCTATCTTCTATGAATCTATGAAATCACCGTTCTCCACTGCACTGTTGCTTGTGAATGCTCTTTGTGGACAGTAAAACAGAAAGATCTGCTAAAGGAACAGCCCAGAGCTCACTGCTATCTGTCCAGCTCTCTGCTGCTTTCTTGCCATCAAAATGGAGCTTTCTGATGGGGGTAGTTCTTAAGAATAGTGTGCAACGACCTAAAAGAGGCTTTTTCTGAAATCCTTTCTCTCCATATACTCCACCTTCTCCAGCTTTCATTATGCAGGCAGGAGAGTTCTTACAAGCAGGAGCCTCCACTGCGCAGCTCAGAATCTTCCTCCGCACATCACCCCACACGACCTGGAGGAAGATTAAAGTGTGCTGTGGTCTATTTAAAGATTATCATAGAACAGATACAAAGGCAAAAGTGAGACAAATGACTGCTCTGTGGTTTTCTATGGTAGAATTTTCTACTAGTGGAAGCTTGGCTTTACTAAAAGTTAACATTCTTCTAGATTGGTATTTGCAGCATCCTAGGTTTTTAAGAAATGATGAATTCCTAGGGTTTGCAGTAATGCATTATAAGATATTATTATTATTTTCAAAGTTAATGAAAAAGATGAATTCATTCAGAGTTCGAGAGCTTCTTGTCATTTCTGCCTTGGAAAATGGTACCAGAAACTAAGGACGTGCATCCTCTGTTGTGAGAGAAGTGTCTTCCCCAGACCTTAGGCTCTCTCCAGGCCCAGCACAGTGGTGCCCAAACCCTAACCATTGCTCTCCCCTCATGCTGAGGTGAGCTGCCCAACCGATCTATGCCACTACATATCCATCACGTTTACCCTTGATTTTCTGAGGAACAGCCCTGTCCCATCCAGCAGGTGCTGCAGCCCCATGACACAGGGACTAACATTCACTGTCTTGATGAAGAGCAGCACAGCATGCATGCAGCAGGACATGCAGACATGGAGGCTGCTGTGGGATCTGACGAGTGAGAAGCGAGACTGGTCATTGCCTTGCTGGGATGTGGAAGGCTTGCTTTCTGTCTGGCACTACGGCATCCCCAGAGGAAAAGCCTCTGAGCTAAAGAGAGCTGAAGTGTGGAAGAGCCAAGTGTTTGTTACCTGGTGTTTTGGCAGGCAGAAGTGAATCAGCTCACTGCAGCTCTCCTGGGTTCCCTGAGAGTGGGAGGGCAGACGTTCTCTCAAGAGGGGTATGTGAGGGGAGAAGGGGAAAAATGGCTTAAGTTCTTCTCCCAATGAAAGAATCAGTCAGGTGGAAAGTGTCCTGGATAAGCCATTTATGGCACACAAATGTTCTGGTTTAAGGATTAGCAAACAAAAGTGTTACATTTGCTATGACTATATTGACAAATGAAAGTATGACAACACCAGCCAAGACTGTCAAGGGTGAAATGTCAAGAGCTTAACAGGTACGGTACCGAAAGAAAAGTGGGCTGCATGAAAGCACCGAGGGAAAGGGAGAGAAAAGAAAAATTGTGAAAAACAAAAATGCTGTGCTGTGCTTGATACTCATCAAGCCAAATTTACATAAGAAGGAGCCAAGTTCAACTTCATAAAACCAAGAGAAGGTGATGAGAAATTATTTTTATTCTTGATGTAAACTCTTTGGGCAATGTGGAATATTTCAGGCTTTTGCCCTCTGACAGTCTTACAACCAGCTGGAAAGGACTATGCCCAAACATCCTGCTCAGTGTCCATCTTGTCTTTGCAAGCAGCTGGCAGAATTGAAGCCCTTATAAAAAGGCAGACCTCCTTGTTGTCAACAAATTCAAATTAAAACACGTGGCAGTAAAGAAGTTATAGACATGTGTATGTATACATGCACGCATGTGCATATACATACATATATGCACACACACGTGCAGCAAGAACCACACAGCATGCTAAGCATATCTGAAAAAGAAATTAAACAAGAAATCCGTCTACTTAACACAACAGTCCTTCTACTTCTCTGCTTCTTAGCAAGGCCAAGTTGCCTCCATCATACCCTCACCTTTTCTACCCTTTTGGCCACCAGGGCTTGATGCTGATTTGACAACTGGTGTTCACAGTGGCACCAAACACTCAGATGGTGTCCACTGCGTGGCTGCAACATGTGTGAGGAACTCAAGGAAGTCGAGGACTGGAGTGAGTCTGCTCTGTTCCTATGAGTAGCACAGAGAGGCTGGTGGGAGAGGAGGTTGAGCCTGGGGAACGACATGACAGAGACATGGGGAGGAGAAGGAGGTAGTGGTGAGGGTACGGAGGAGGTTCACCTCCAGATGAATATAGGTTGGAGCCTCCCAGTGAAAGATCAGTGAATGATCCTGAATGATGCAGACATCCTTATCACAAGAGAACCTTGAGGTACTGCATTTTCCGGAATGGCCTCAAGAACTTTAATAGGAACTGTACCAAATATCTTAAGGCTGGTTCCATTTGAAGATGAACTTGCATATCCAGAAGCTCTGTGCAACAAAGCCACAACTGCAGTTACCATTTTTGCACTTTTGCAAAGCATTGCTCTTATGAGATAAGAACGACCATATCTATTTTGGGCTCCTAAACCATATGAAAGTTTCGAAATAGCATCATAGTTAAATGCAGTTAGTAGAGATTAAAAATTAAAAACCAGAACATGTATAGAAATAGAAGCAAATACCAGTGCAGAGAGCCCCATGCTAACATAGCTTTGCTAACACACCACGAAAAACGGAGAGGACATCAAAACAAACTGTTGCTGGGAGGTCAAGTTATTATGAATTAGAGTATATAACGTGACCAAAGCAACTATCAACATCAGATGATTCAGCAACGTATACCATTCTACTCCTTCCCAAACCTGCTGATTACAAGCACACCTCACCCTCAGTTGTTTCAGTTGAAAGACACATAGGAAAGTGTCTTATGCATCTCTGATTAGAATCAAGCTTTCAGAAATGAGTGAGCAATTACTTTCAATCTAATACCAGTATGTATTTGGTCGCAGTCTTATCTCACTTAGGAGATACATATCTTGCAACCCATTTGGATCTTATCTTAAAAGGGCTTTTTCCTTCAGCTTTATTAGTCTACTGCAGACTTGCAAAAAGCTCATTCCAGCAACATGTAAAGTGGGCTTTCAAATTGCATTTGCAATGATAGGTAAGAGATAAGACACTCTTGTTCATAATGATAGTAGCTATCCAAAGAGAAAATACAGCTGGGGCTAAGAAGACTTACAGGTCTAGCGGAGAGTACCAAGTTAATCTATGACTATAAAATAATGACCCTGTGAAAGCTACTATCTGACTTCTAAATTTAAAGGTTCATAGTTGAGTGACATATGATCGCATCTAGAGAAAGTGATGAATATCAGCAAGTAACTGACAGTTTTATGTTTTCAGAGGTGTTTGAAGGTGTTCAAAAGGGTCTTTCTGCTACTGTCACTTATGGGTATGGCCATGACCAACAACAAGGAGATCCTGTTCCTATCAGAAACTCTCCCTTAAAAGATTTCAGGAAGAAATCCGAAGGGGACATGATATGAAGAGAGTCTTATTCTCTGGGGAAGTAAATCTCATCCTCACAAAGTAAATCCTCTGAGATTCCCCATCTTACTGAATGTCCTTCAGTGAGATTATATTCAAAGTTGAGTAGCACTGAGCCAGAACTCCACGATGATGGAGCTGAAGTCTCAGGGCAAGTCTAGTTCTTATGAACTATCTCATAAAATTTCATCAGACCTACATGAGAAGTATGAGCTAGGCTTTGACATTTTGGCAATGGCCACATAACAAAAATTATTATATGCCTTTAGGGCTCCATTATTTTTTGATAAAATATGTTTAGGAGTTCCTGTTAAACAGTGTATATGAGTACTCAAAGATATTTGAAATTATCTTTTCAAGTTTACCATGATGTATGTCCAAATTATTTCAGTGATTTTAAAACGTCTGCAAACTAAGCACTTTTCTGTCTTGTTGTGTGGCAGTGTGCCCCATCAATAGCTCTTTTCTTCGAGTCTGATGCAGATGCTTTTTCTCATGCGACTGTTTAGCATTGACACAAGGTTCTGTAAATACATTTGCCACTTACTACTTTCCAAATTTTTGAAAAAAAAACCATCTGTTTAGTAACTCTGATTTTAAAACTCAGTGCCAAGTCATGATAGAAAGTACAACTCCACAGAGAATATTTCATTTAGCACCCAGTCAATCCATTCAGGTAATCAGAATAGGATGTGTTTGGGGAGCATTGTTAATACAATTGCTCCAAAAATAAATCAAAACTCTGAACTCCGTAGATACATGGACAGAATTTGTTGTCGTCCTGTGAACTGTGAATTCTCACGTCAGAGTCCACAGTTAAAAGGACTTGGGGAGCTGTGCTGTGTTAAAAAATGCACTAACCTAATATTCACAGAAGTTGCCAGTGCCCGCCTTAGTTGCACAAACACATACACATTGCACTCTTTGTTATTCAGGAGTAGAAAACCCTGCAGGGGAAACATATATAAGTGATGATGATATTGCTGTCAGGCTTTGGACACAGTTGCTCTTCTCTGGCTTACCCAGTTAGCCTCATTTATTTTTCCCAGATGGATTCCATGCCTGCATTATGTGGTCCTGTCACCTGCAGAGTCTGTGATGAGTAGTTCTTGAAACATGGATTCTGTGACTTAGAGAAAGAAATGGAGCTGACGCCATGAAACATGGCCTTTACCTAATAATCACTGCAGAGACAAACCCAGCTGACTTAGAGTCAACCAGTGTGGCTGTAACAGCTACAGAAGCAGAGGAGCTAGTCCCAAGGCCCCTTCCATACCTATCCTGTTCTCAGGGCCAAACCTGGCATCTAATATGACCACTTATGGGGAAGCATTTTGAAGCCACTTTTGAAGTAATTCCTTCTTTACTGTCCTTGACAAAGACCACCAAAACAATTTTTGCTGGTTACAGCTTCCAATTAATACCATTGTGGCTCAGCTGTAGAGCTGTCATTAGTTAGCATCTGACCCATACTGGTAATGATCAGAAGTTGTTCCTTGTTTATTGGGGGGTTGTTTGCTGTGGCCAGTCACACATAGATCTCATGGTGAAGTCATTTGCATTTATAAGGATTTATTCCTAAAACATGTTGCTAACTAAAGCTGTCAGTTAATAAAAGCTGTATTTAAGCATAACTTTGAAGTCGAGCTTCATGAAACACAGATCTGGGTAACCACTTTCTTTCACCAGCTACTGTAGGCACTCATAAATAAACTGTGCTCAAATGCTGCTTGCTTCAGAGAGACATTTGTTGTATTGGTCTAAGTGGTATTTAACACCTTCTGGTTAAAAATGTAGTATCAAACCATCTGTGTATTCAGCACTGCTACCCATAAGGAAATACAGTACACATGTTTGAGTGCCTTAATCTACCGTGCTGCTTCGAGAACAGACCACAAAAAGGATTGTTTTATAGTGGTTTTTTTAAAGCAATATAATTTCTTAGTAAACAATTTTCAAATGTTGAACCGCAACCCACACTTTATTAAACTGGGTCAAGTATAATTTTTTTTAGACTACAAATGGAGTAGCAAATAACCACACTTCAGCAAACCATGTCCTCTGTAAGTACGGTATCTCTCTTATCTCTCTTAGGGTTTTATCATCCAACCGATCGTGATGGTATCTAAATACCTTCAGAGCAAAATGTGTAGAAGCAATAGCAAACTCTTGGACATGCACAGCATGAAGAGGTCTTCCTGGATCCTCTGCACCTATGTGTGCTTGTGTGTGTGAGAGTGCATCAGTAGGTTTTTTTTCTTGCAATGCCCCATCCTCACACACCTCAAGCATTTCAGGGTGTTTGGTTGGTTTTTGTTTATTTATTTAAGCAACCAGTTTTTAAATAATGTCAAAACCATTCTTCCAAATGTGTACAGATGTTTCATCCAATTATCTCTGTAAGTTTTAATAAAAAATGCTTCTTCCATAGCTTTTGGGCACTTTACCCTGAACTTGCGTTCTGTCTTGAAGCAGAGTGATGCAGCTCTTATGGTGGCTTCTGCATTATGATTCAGTCTTTGAGATAGATCTAGACCTGATTATCACTTGGAAATTATGGTTGGATCATCCAGCTAGCCATCAGTAACAGCTAAGAATCAGTGCACTCTTCCCTGGGTCTCATGGGGAGCCCTACATCAGGAAACACACGGACAACCACACTTGATTATCTTAGTTCTATCTAGAATGAATCACAAGAATCTAACAGCAGGGGGAAAAAGGCATGGTTGTCATGCAGGAAGAAAGACAAAGTTTCTTACTGGAATACAGATAAAAGAAAATTTTACTTACAGATGCGATCTTGTCATCTAAGGCAGGCCCTACTCCAATACCAAAGAAGATTCTGTTCTTCATGGTATTTTATTAAAAATGAAAAACCAGCAATGGAAAGCTGAAACATTACCAGGGGAGTCTACAAATTGCTTCTACTTTTTAACCACTAACACCTCGATCACGTCAAATTAAGCTCAATCTTTTTATCCGATAGCTGAATTTTCTGTGGGCAGTATGGCACCCTCACTTGTGGGAGTGCTTGTACAAATCAGAGGACTATGCAAGTTCAAAGTGCAAGTGCTCACCTTTATGGTTATTAGAAGATTCAAAGAAAAGGCAAAGTTCAAGTGAACAACCAAGCCTTTTAACATTTAGTCAATCTTTACTCCAGTCAGGTGCCAGTCCGCAAGGACTGAGTGTTTAGAAATGTTATTTGAGATCTTTCCTTGGGCAGAACAAGAACCTAGGAACAACGCTTTCAGACTTGCAGCATGTTTCTAGAAAGAAGAAAGAATAATCAGCTAAGTGCATATTTATGTTGATTACCCAAGAGATCAGTGATTTGAACAGATGAGTGTTTCAAAATCCATAATACCATTCAAATTTCTTCCAACTGTTATATGTTAGATCTTGTGTCAATGTTAAGTACCTCTCAACTTATTTTAAAAAGAAATCATAGTTCCTTTCCACAGGGTAAAGTGATCTTACAATTAGTAGTAATTTCTTCAAGAACTTTGAGAAGAAGCAACTAAGTAAGCTCTATATAACAAATGCAGCAACGTTCAATGTTGAATAGAGATGTGAAAAGTCTGTTTCCTCCTCCACCCTTTTCTTGGAAAGAACCTCTGTAGTAACTAGTAACTGAAAAGTCTATGACCAATATTAGTCCATATAAAGAACTTTTTTTTGCCTATAAACAGGTTGCCAGAGGGAATTCTGAGCATGCACACAATGGAAGCATAGGGCTTTCTAAAACAAACACTTGTTTTATATGAAAATACAACATAGGACAGTTTGAAGAGTTTTGCCAGTGCCAAGATTAGCATTACTGAGATCTAGAGCATAAGCAATTTATCAAATCCAGACAGCATACAAGTATAATTAAATCACCAAGGCAACCATCAGTAAAACAAGCTTTCCTTTTCTCACACTACTGTGGACAAAGAACCAGAACCAAATATCAATAGATACTTTCTGGTTCCCAAAGAAGGCAGCGATTTGATCCTAAAGCTGGCCTAAAACTGGCCACCCTAAAGCTGAGACATCTGGAATCACCAGACACTTTCAGAGATGCTGCCTGTGACTTCTAAATAATTTGTTCCCACCATATTTTGTTCATACTTTTCATCACACTGCTTTACTTCCTGCTTTACTCTCAGATGTCCTCAAGCAGCGGATAATCATTTCAGTGGGACCAAAATGCTTCCGTAGCCCACAGCTGTTATCTGGATGCTCTGCCTCTGGGGGCTGGTTGGACTCTGTGGTTATGACCTCGTAGAAGAAAACTTCAAATCCCATGCCGTCCTTCAGAAACAGTCCTGCCCCCTGCAGTGGCTGTCCTGATGTGCCACTAATGGAGCAAGAAGCCATGATTCACAGCACATGTTGTGCTGCCTTCCATACGGTAGATAAATCTGCATCAAAATCTCCATCTGCAATGAATTTACAAAGAATGCAGATGTCTAAATGGAGAAATTAGTACTATTTAAAGAATATTTATCTCTTTCCACTAATTGTACAGCAATCTAAAGAGCTTCAAGTAGATACGTGACTCTTAAACAACGAAGAATAGCCACAATAAGATAAATAGATTGCCATCAAATTTGGAAAATTATATGTTAAAAGGCTGTAAAGCCAAATGAATCATCGGACCAGACCACCTCTTAAGACATTCCTCTACGTGAGAAAAATCTTAATTACCCATTTTTCCCTCTGATAAGGTTCTTACTTATCTTAATAGAGACACTTCTCAATTTCATTTTGATAATCTGCGCAGATTTTGTACTAATTCTCTCAAAGTCATTCTCTACATATTTTGAATGTCACGGTTATTTTCGGCTTATTAATATCCTAAAAAATTGTGGGCAACACATTCATTCTTTTCAACATTTAATCTGAAAATTAAACCACTTCCGTTTCTTGCTAAATTTTGATTTTAAAAATCTGAAGACTGTCATATTAGCACACTGACAATTCACACTCTACAATTTAAGGTGTTTTTAGTTGTGACTTTCCAAGATGCAGCCATTTTTCTGTAGGTTTGAATTCCTTAGATTAGATACATAGCTTTACACTGGCTTTATTAAAATGCTTTTAACTTGAATTAACCTTCATTATTAAAGCCAGCTTTATATGCAGCTGTCTGGACTATTTAGCTTGAATCAGATTCAAGGCACAGGACAGCTTTAGCATCTCCATTAGAAGACAATTCCTTGGTGGGCAGTCATACTTTAAGCCAGTTCTCTTTCCATTCAGTGCAACTACCAGCATTTCATAGATCTATATGTTATCTAAAATATCAAATGATATTGAAGTCAAACACTAAGGTTGCTTACCAGGCTCTGCTCCATAAACTGACTGGAATTACTTGCATTCTTGTATTTAAATTCTTTGATCACTGACTCCCTCATGCACTTTTCAGATATTCTGGTCAGGAACACGTTTAGTCCCTGGTTACTTCATACATCCTCCTTTGCATCTTTTCAGTATAAGCACAGTATTGACACTTCACCGGTCAGTGTCCTACTGTGATTCACTGGAGTATTATATTAGTTCCTCAGAAATGATCACTGGCACAGAGTGACAGTTCAGACAGCTCCTTTTTGCTTCCTCAGATATTTATAGATTGGAAAATGCTTCATCATCCTTGTGTAGCCAAGTGCACCCCCCCTCCTGATATTTCAAACTTGTCATTTGAAATATGGCAAATATGTACTGAGGTTTTTGTTTTCTACACTATTTCTAGGCACTTTACTATCTAACTCCACCAATTACATTGCTTGCTTTCACGTTAATACTTACACCTTTTGCTGTATGGAGCATGCTAGACTTCCTGTTACCTTCCCTTACTCTCTAAACTGTAGCAGCTTTAATCTGCACAGATAACTGTCTGGCATCCTTTCCCTGCTTATCTTATACACATATTTTGATGCTTCTTACAGGAGCATCACTGCAATAATAAACCCATAAATATCTGAAAAAGTTTTCAGATACCATTTTGACATAAATGACATTTTCATGAATGTCACTTTTCAGACGCTGGTAAAAACTCTTTAAGTGAAGCAGAAGCCATTAGGACATTTCGTCTGGCAGCACAGCAGCATGCAGCTGATGCAGCCGTTTGCTCCCCAGAAGAGGGCAACACTACTCATCTGGCAAAAGCTGGCAGCAGCGCATGGTCCTGTGCCACACAGAGATGCCTTTAAGTCTTAATGCTGCAATGCATTGCATTCAATTAAGTAAGAGAACAGCCTTGTCATGGATGGGAACTACACTCACAAAAAAGAAGCAGCAATGTATTTATTGATATAAAACAGTGATTTAACAAAGATTAATTGTAAAGAAGTTAGCAAGTTCAGATTTGAGATGGCAGGGTACACTTGATTATTTACTGCAGAGAGGATAGTGTTAAACACACCCATAGGGGACACTCTTCTGCTGAGTCGCAAGGTCCAGAGTGGATCCCCTTTCTTTCTAAACTCCTTCTCAGAGGAGCCCAGATGCGTCTGTATCCACTCCTAGTCCCAAACTTGGTCAACAGTATTTGTCTTAGGGATTATATGTGCACAATCAGCCTAAGATACAATCTTAGCAAAGTCAGCAAAGCGTAAAGCTGTTAGTCACTCTCCAAGGATCTGTACTGGCAAGATGCCTTGACATCAAGGTGTAAGGGATCTCTGCAGCAAGTATAATCTCCAGAGGCATCCCTGCACAAGGGGAGCTCCTGTCACGCAGCATGCTGCCATACAGAAGAGCTCGCTGGTTATGGGGTAAGGAGATTGATTGATGGGGTAAGTCATAGGTTGTTTTCAGGCACATGCTCGATTGGCCCTCAGCTGTTGAACCAGGTATAATCATAGAATCATAGAATGGTTCAGGTTGGAAGGGACCTTAGAGATCA
>WBMW01004573.1:535720-650542 GCA_013396635.1 Penelope pileata | reverse complement strand
ACTTGGCTTTGTTGAACTTCATGAGGTTGGCATGGGCCCACCTCTCAAGCCTGTCCAGGTCCCTCTGGATGGCATCCCTTCCCTCTGGCGTGTCGACTGCACCACACAGCTTGGCATCATTTGCAAACTTGCTGAGGGTGCATTCGATCCCACTGTCCATGTTGCTGACAAAGATGTTAAACAGCACTGGTCCCAGTACCGATCCCTGAGGAACACCACTCGTCACTGCTCTCCATTCAGACACTGAGCCATTGACTGCAACTCTCTGAGTGCGGCCATCCAGC
Source organism: Penelope pileata (assembly GCA_013396635.1). Taxonomy (NCBI): domain Eukaryota; kingdom Metazoa; phylum Chordata; class Aves; order Galliformes; family Cracidae; genus Penelope; species Penelope pileata. The sequence continues at coordinate 650,258 of WBMW01004573.1, read as the reverse complement.
CAGTTCCTTATCCAGCGAGTGGTTCGTCCATCAAACCCATATTTATCCAATTTGTCAACCAGGATGTCGTGCGGGACAGTGTCAAACGCCTTGCACAAGTCCAGGTAGATGACGTCGGTTGCTCTCCCTTTATCCACTGATGCTGTAACTCCATCATAGAAAGCCACTAGGTTTGCCAGGCACGATTTGCCCTTGGTGAAGCCATGTTGGTTACCACCAATCATCTCATCTCGATTTTCCATGTGCCTTAGTAGAGCCTTCAGGAGGATGTGAAAGGAATTATTCTGCCTGTGATACGACACAGGAGGATAAGCTACCCTAGGCAGAAAGAGCAAAATGATCATTCACCAGGTGGCATTGCTGCCAGCCAGCAGAACAGCAGAACATGGACAACCAGTGGCTCCTGTGCTACCAAGAGCTTTCTTGCTGCTCTTGCAAAATCCAGTACAAAACCTGCAGTCCATATGAAGTTTTTTCTTGATAGGGCACTGTTTGCTATCATGTGCTAATGCTTTTTTTCCTTCTATTTTTTTTCTAGCTCTGAAAGCAAAACTCCTGGAAATTTCTGAAAAAAGAGGTATTAGCCTCTCTGTGAAACTTGGATTATTGTCTGATTTGTTAACACGCACTGCCCTCTTGTGATAAAATGTTTTCACTGTTCTCTAGAAGTTCCGTTCCTGTTTTTCCTTTCTGTATTTTCCTGGGGTTTCTGGTCTGCCCACTTCTTGCCTTTTGTTAAGGTTTTTTTCCCAAAGCAGAAAAGATTCTTCTTACTATGAAAAGGATGCAAGAAAGACAGAAAATACTTGATCAAAATATTCTTATCAAATATTTCTCCCTTTTGCACAGCTGTACTCTTTTAAACAGCTTCCCAGATTATTTTGCTGAATGTATAGGAATGAGATGGAGAAGCAGACAGCAATTACTCTCAAGTAAAATACAGACTTTAAAGGATGAGGATAGCACTAGAGGATAATACCTAATGGTTCATTGAAAACGCAATGTTTGAAGAAAAAAGTCTATTTGGAGGATCAGTGTGCAGCAATGTACTTAACTGCATCATCACCACCACAACAGCCTGGTGAACAGGCCAAAACTATCCAGGTTACTGCAACAGAAAGCTGCTTATTACTGTCGAGCTAAACAGAGGCAGAAGTCACCTCTAAAAGCTGAGCAAAGCCATTTCTGGCTGAAACACAGTGGGGGCAAAGCAATTGCTGCATGAGAGGGGAAGGAAGAAGAGAAATCCTGGGGCATGGGTGTCCAACATCTTGGCTTGCCTGGGCCACATTGAGTGAAGAGGAATTGTCTCAGGCTGCACAGAAAATATATAATATAGTTAATGTATATAACTAACAAAGGTTATTTTATATTTCTGTATTTTTAATTAAAACATTAAAAAAACAGAGCAATAAAAGCATACAACTAAAGGGTTATTTGACTATGTTTTTGTGAAACTAATGCATCAATCTGGTTTGATAGAAGTGGTTGCAATTCTAAGTGAGTTCTCGATGTGTTTGTCAGAGATCGTTGATGAAATTTTACTCTTACCATGCTTCATCCTTGAAAATAATTGTTCACAAATGTGCGTACTGCCAAAAAGCAATGATGTGAATGAGGCACTATCGTGAAGTGAGGGATGTTCTTCTCTGGTAAGAGAGGTCTTGCAGAAGTCTAGTAGAGAGACATGATCAAGTTTTTCTTTGAGTTGAATATCTGATTGCACCTCTATACATTTCATTTGAAAATTCACAGGTAATGTATTCATGTAAACTGAACATGAAGTTGCAAATGTACCAAAAAATAGATGATTTTTTGGGCAACCTATTCTCAAATTCCTTTATCAGAATGGGAAGCAAGGCTGCATGTTCTTTACTGAGTTCTTTACCGAGAGAGTGGTGAGGTGCTGGAACAGGCTGCCCAGAGAGGCTGTGGATGCCCCGACCCTAGACGTGCTCAAGGCCAGGTTGGATGGGGTCCTGGGCAACCTGAGCTCGTACCGGATCTGGAGGATGATGGCCCTGCCTGTGGCAGAGGGGTTGGAACATCATGACCCTTGGGGTCCCTTCCAACCCGGGCCATTCTATGATTCTATGTTTTTTACTGTTCACAGGACTGAGTTTAGCCAATGTATGAAAATGCATAAAATTATTTGTATAACTTCAGTTAGACCTGCACTGATTTCTCTCTTCCAAGTGTGTTGTCTTAGCCATACAGACAGAAATGGATTTGTGGAGTTCAGCTCCTGGAATCAGCTACCGGATAGGTGGGACATATTGCTAGCATAGATGGCTCTATACAATAACACCTAGCCAGTGAGGAGATTGGTTTGTTTTGCTCTTAGTATTTCCACTACGTGTTTTTCATATTGAAATGATTAATGTTGTGGCCACCACTGAAGGATCAAGTGTCTTCTGAACAGCCTGCCATGCTTCTGAGCTCTGGGGAAAATTTTCTGAACGAAAAGGATCAACTGAAAATTATTAGCTATTTTCTCAGAAGTGTTATGACTGAAGGGAGATTTTCATATAAAGTATCTGTTGTTTATGCCCTAAAGAGGAACTGATTGTCACTACAGCTTAGGATTCATAGTTACATCCAGAGCTGGGATCTTTAAAGGTCCTTTGTAGTCAGGAACCTTGACACACCACTGGAGATTAACCTTCAGATTAACTTCTGTGAGCTATTTAAACTCTGCTCTGACTCCAAAGAAGAGGAACTGAACAGTTTCAAAAGTAAAGTATCACAGTTATAGGAAGCAACAAAACCAAATTGATCAATGGATAACAATGGGACTTAGCTGCAGGCTTGCAAAAAAATAAAAAATAAAAAAAATAGAATATTGATGGAACAAATTTGGAAGCCAAGAATTTCAGGAGCAAAGTTTTTGCATCATTTGTTTCAATCTTTCCATGCTTATGGAGTATGAAAAAGTCTTTACCTCTGGGATTATGTACTAGATAACTCCACAGCGAGAGAAAAAATAGTATGTGAGCTTGTAATTAAAGACAACACTATGCCCGATGTGCTGAACAGAGAAGGAAGGGAATGCAAAAATACCATAAAGCTGGCAGAAAACATAGATCTTGGTCTCTTCTATCTTTTGGTTGTTGGACTTCACAATTTCATGGGTTTTGTGCTTGTTTTGTATGTTTGTTGAGATTTTTTATTGCAATGCCACCCTATATATAAGAAAAAAACCCCAAGAGTAATAAACAGAAACCACATTGACTTCTCTAGGTTGAGGTTTTGAAACCTTAAGTCAGAAGTGTAATTTTCTATCTCCACTCCAAATCACAAAAAAGCAGAACTCATTGGAGGAAATTTTTTTTTTTTTTGTAATGGCAAAGCAGGGAATATTTTTGACCTAGTTTTTCATATGAATAAATTGCGTTAGCCAAACCAGATATCTAATCATAGATTTCCAAGGCAAGTATCCTACCTAGCAAAACTGTTAGAAACCGAAACAGCGATTCTCCACGGGGAAGCGTCAGGCTGTCACAGATGGAGGCCCAGCTGTCTATCATGAAGAAAAAGCAAAGCATTCTGTGATAGCCTGTGTGTGGCCATGCTCAGAGAGGATCCATTTGAATGCTTAGTTTAACCCAACCTCTCCAAAGCCAGATGAATGTTGTTGTGCTGCTCATTCTCCTTAGATGCCTCGTGGCTCAGAATAGACAAGTCAGTGCCAAGAAGCATAAAAAGGAAAGGAGCTGGAAACGATCTGCACCCATGGTTAAGATGAGGGTATCCTACTGCATAAGATAGGGTTAGCTGCTACTGGCAGTCAAGATATACCCCATATAAATGTCAGATGTGTGCAGAACTCAACTACAACTGAACCACTCTAACCTCCTCCACACTGGACTTCCCTGGCCAAGGAAATTAGAGAATTTTTTTATTATTATTATTTTTTTCAGGGAGGGGGAAAGTGATGGAAGAAAGGGCAAAATTAGAACCTCAGAAAAATACGGCTTTCAAGCCTCAAAAGAATCCAAACTTCAGCCTTTGCATTTTGCAGACTTTGCACGTATGTTCTCTGTTGGTTTCCTCATAATCATGGAAGGAAGCTCATCACCACAAAGGCAATGGTGCTGCACCACAGAAAAGTGTCCAGGAGATATTTGAACTGGACATGACCTCGTTACCGCTGAATCTGCAGGACTGCCCCTGAACTGTCCAAAGAATGATCCTGTTCAAGATATTTCTATGGCTTCCTGCTCGCAGTGGTTCTGACAGGCTTTCTGTGGTCCATCAGCAAGCTGGGGTAATGTGAGTGATCCCAGCTTTCCTCAAAGTCCATGGCAAAACTGAACTGAAGCAACATGAAAACAGCCATGTGTGTTTCCCTCCCTAGCTTTCTAGGTGTCTTGCAAACCAGCATACTCAAACAGGTCCAAATTCCAAAATCTCATTTCTGTGAGGTTCTCTGAAATGGGCAGAAACAAATCACATACAAGAAATCCCCATTCAGAAAGCCATGTTTCCCAAAAGGTTTCCTGCCTCTCCCATGGGCACTGGGTTGCTCACACATCCCCCTGGCCTGCCTGCAGGCAGTGAGCTGCCCCAGTCCCAAAGCCACAGGACCCTGCACGCCATCTCAGGGAAGAGATCCTGGGAGAGGTCACCTGTGCCAGCCCTGCAGCAGCCCCTGGGGCATCTGTCAGGGCAGCCAGCACTTCTGTTGCAGTTCCTCTGACAGCTCATACAACAAAGCTGCATATTTGGAGAGAACTGATTCCAACAAAAAAATTCCTGACCAGCCCCCTCAGAGGCTGCTCTTGGGAATGGGAAGCCAATAGGAATGCAGAAATTCTGGGTATTTCCCTTGCAGCAGTGGGTTTGTCCGGCACTCAGTGGTTTGTTTTTCAGTACCCATGTTAGTGGGTGTTCAACAGTTCACGGCAGGCCTGAGCAATAAACTCGGAAAATACCGGTTCTATATTGTTAGTTAGGAAACACAAACTTCCTTCCCACCAATTTTTGATGGCTTGGTATGAAAGCACATCTCTCCTAGCATCACATCTGGGTTTATTATCTAGAACAAACCTGCAGCAAGGCAGGGCAACCTGGTGCAGAGCACAGATCTGCCCTAATTACTGGTGCAGGTGTTGTCCTGTAGGAACCGGGCAATGGCCATGCCCCTATGGAGGGCACACAGTCACTGAGCTGGCCACTGTTCTCCCCCTTTGTCATTTTGTGGGTCACAGGTTACAACTCACAAACCACAGTTAAAGGAACATGGTCATTTTTTTGAGTAAATTAGAATATTCCTGACATTACCCTGCCACTTAGTAGCTCAGTGAATGATAAGGACAAAAAGTCCTCTCCCAAAAGCACAAAGCACAGAAAGGAGAATAACAGCATCCTGGCTTCCATTCAGATTAAGCCTTTGGTTTCCAGCAGCACCTCTGGTAACAGCCCTGGGAAGGAGCCTCTGGGAGCCAGTGGGGCTCCGTGCAGCTCCTGGGTGCTTTTCCTGGCCAGGCACTGAGATGCACATCCCCTGGTACTCCACGTGCCAGCCCAGATGCTCAAGGAGCGGATGGTCACCTTCATCCCAATGTTTTCACAACCTGGTCCTCTCCTAACCCCTCTCCCATAGTCATCAGGCCACGCAGGCAGCTTCAGCCAGGAGGGCATGCAGGGGTGGAGTGGGTGTTCGTGGTGTGGATGGGTATGGCTGTGCCCTCACGAATGTAAGGGCCCTGAAAAGCCTGCTGTTCTGTGCCATGCTTCCATGCCATACTGTGTCGTGCCATGCTGCCATGCCAGCCCACTGCTCTCTGCTGGGATGAGCAAACATTTCTGCACAACCAGCATGGGCTCCCCTTACACCCACCAGCACGCGGATAACTGCCCAAGAGTAATACGCCCCTGTGGGGTGAGTCACTGCAGGAGTTTCTGGCAAAAGTTTTGCATGGTCATGGGGATGATGACAGTAACACAGCCACTGGGGCTTTTCTGTCTGACCCCCCTCGGGATTGGCAAGAGAGGGATGAGCGCAGCCCCACGGGGCATCAGCACTGCAGCAGCATTTCCCCAGGCTGACCTGCTCCGCTGTCCCCAGGACACAAAGGGTGGAAAATATTTCCTGTTCTGTGCACTTTGAAGCAAGCCCTCTGGAAGCATATGATCCTTTCCACAGCATTTTCTTCCTCCTGTGGTAAGAAGTGGTGGAGCGATGCGGGGGTTTGCTCACGCCTCTCTGGGCACCTTTCTGTTCTTGAAATGCTGCGTGTGTTTCCTGGACTTGTCGGCATTTTCCTATGACTAAGCTGAGATCGCAGAGACCCGACGCATTTTCTGCTCAACACTTGGGCCGAGAGCAGGAAAGGGGCCTTGAGGCTTTTGGTAACAAGTGGGTATGGTGGTAGGAAGGTGTGAGAAAGGGTTTCTAAAAGCTGAGCTTGCAGGTACTTTGTATGCCCAAAGCAGTGGGGTTAAGGTGAGAAACCTCTGGTGGTCCCGGTCCTGGCCCACTTGCTGGAGTCCCACCCTGTGCTTGACACTCTTTTAGCACACACCCACATCTCCAATTATGAGCTGAGCTTACTCCATCCCTCCGTACCTTCCACTCATTAACCACTCTCAGGTTTTTACACAGCGTATTATCCCAATAGCACAATTCTCACATGGGGGAGCTTCTACTGTGCTGAACTCTGCTGTTTGCTTTGCTGATGCAACCCAATGCAACGCCACCCAAGGGAGATACACAGATGTGGGCTGCAGCACTTGCAAAACAAATTGCTAGGTTTTTTCTCCGTTAAGGGGATGCTTCTTGTAGTAGCTGGGAGGACGTGCACATGCTTAAACACAGAGAGTCACTTTGTTTTCCCCTGCAGAAGTGCTTAGGGACTAAACTCAACCCTGACATTGACTTTACGGGTGCTGTGGAGGCTGTGCATGGAGGGCAGTGGTGTTTCCCTAGCCTCACTTTTTTCTCTGTATTGCTGTATAAAAGAGTGATGAGAAGTCCCTATCCATAGGGATAAACTGCATCGTTCATAAAAAGTGGAACAAATAGAGCTGTTTTGTTGTCAGCTAGATTACATCTTATTGAAAGCTGCAGCATTAAAAATGCTGCTCTGGTGCAATAGGGGAAAAATAAAGAGTGGTGTACGTTTCAGACACAAACGAGAAGCAATCTTATAGGTGTCCATGGTATCATTTTGGATACGCTAAATAAATTTCAAGCAAACAAACAAACAACCCAGCAACAGGCAAGCTAAATAACTAGACAACATTTTTACCTGCCAACAGGCACTCTACCAGCCAGCGCTGATTGCCCAAACAGCTTATCCAGAGTACAACGTAGGCAGGCAACTGCAAAAGCTGACAGCCTGGCTCTTGCACCCTTGTGAATCGGGGCAGATTCTGCCCTTTGTGCTGAAGTGAAGGACTTCCAGGGCTGTGCCAGGGTGTCCCACGCTTCTCCAGTTCTGGATAAGGATCCCAGTTGCCATAGGTCAGAGGGGTAGAAAAGGGTCTCCATGAACTTTGAAATAAGGCAATGTTGTGACAAGTGCAATTTTAGTGAAAATGGTTGAAAGTGTTCTGCTGAGACCACGTAAGTCATCAAAGCCTGCACCACTCACTCACACAGTCCTGCTATCTTGAAGTCCCTCTGGACTGTGAAAGGAAGAAGAAAAAAACCAGAATAGCAAGTCTTTGGGGCACAATATAATAATTTATATTCAATTTTGACTTGAATTTTGGCCAGAAAGAAGCTGTCAGAGTGAGGTTTCTGTAATTGTTTTGCAAACAGTGACTAGATAAGTACTTTCTAGGTCATGAATGAACCATGGCCAATAAACCACTACGGATCTGTTGGATGCGTGATGAATCCCTGAGGAAACAGGATTATCTTCAGAGGATACATTTCGGCTAAGAGAGTAAAAGCAGGATTTGTCTTTAGCTTTCTTAGTACATGTTAGGTTCCTTCTTTAAATCTTAATAATTATCCTTGTCCAAACACACTTTGCACAAGAAGGTACAGTAGAGGAACAGACAGCAGAGGTCAGCATGAGGGTCTGACTGGTGAGTGTGACACCCACGGAAGTGGCCATTGGCAGAGACCTGCCCCAGAGTACTGCAACAGGGAACACACAGAACAACCTCACTTTGCCCCATCCCTTGCTCCACACTGCTCGTGCTCACAGGCCTCTGCTGTGACTGCTGCTTTTCCAGACTGGCAAGGTCCCAGTGGCTTCCACTTGGGCCACCCTGCACCCTGCACGATGCTTCCAGCCCTCCTCTTTCCATTTGTTTAAATTTATTTTGAGGTGGCATTGCCAGAACTGCGTGAAGTACTCAAGGTGCACGCGCACCGTGGGCTCACACACCGGCAAATTGTTGTGCGCCATTTTGCGCTCCACAATTTTCTTAAGAAGTCATAGCGTTCGGTTTGACTTTTAGCAGCTCTGGAACATCGACAGAAATTTTCAGAGGACTTTCCACAATGACGTCAAAACCACTTTCATGAGCAACAGCAGCTCAGGTCTGTCATCCTGTACATGGTTTTTGTCCCACAAGCGCGTTGCTTGGTGCCTGTCAGCTTTTCTTGGTGCTTATCAGCTCCTTTACTCATTGCCTGTCACTCAGTACCACGAGACATTTGCGCAGATCTCCCAAGTCATGTTCCAGCCTGAGTATCTCAAGTCATCTGGTGTCATTTGCCACTTGTACCGCCCACTGTTCCCTCCCTGTTTCCAGATCATTCTGCATTTCAGACAGCGTGAATCCCGGTGAACGTCTGTGGGATCCCGCTACCAACACCCTTCCACTGGGAAACCCGAGCACCCTGCCTCCTGCCCACAGCAGCTCCACGGAGCCATGGCTGCCTTTGGTTTTTCAGTCTGCTTTGGAAATCCCAGCAGCTCTGCCCAACCTGTGTGTGGTGAATATGGCTGCACACACACCTTTACCAGTGGGACCTCTGGGCCAGTCTGCCCAGCGTGCAGCCAACCTGAGGCCAGGAGAAGCTCCCTTCTGCTCCAGGCACGGAGATGTGCACGGGCACACACACATACACACACCAGCAAATGCAGAATGCAGACGTATTGCTCTGCTTTTGAGCAGAGAGCTTGAGCACTGGAAAATCACCCTATGTGAAAGACCGGGCTGAACGCTTAAGCAGTGGCTTTGCCTGAGTCAGCACGGCAGGGTGAAGCCTTTTGTGCACACACGAGTGGCTGCTTCTGGTTGCAAATCAATTTAGCTCACCTTTCGGCATGAACTGGTGATTTCTATTCCTTGTTCTCAGTGCTGGGAAGAAGATTCAGGCTTCTTTCATTTTTCTTCTTCTGTTTGATTCAGCGCTGGCCTGTTGCTGAGGAAGATCCCTGTAAAAATAAAAACTTGCACTTGGAGTTAGTAACACCTCTCCTGCTTGCCTCTCATTTTGTGACAAGCAGACTTTTTCTGCAAAACATGGTGGGAAACCTGCACAAAAAACAGGAAGTGCCTTCAGGCTGCTTCTCCGTGGTTGCTCATCTCACCAGATCCTCACGACTGAGCAAGGCACTGAAGACCAGCTCTATTCTACCTGGTGTGAGATTTTTGCATAACAGTTTACATCCAATTTGTTTTCTTGAATCAGTCAAATCGCACGTGCATGTTCTACAAAGCTGTCATCATTATATGCATGATGGAAACAGCCAGAGGAGCCCTGGGACAGCCCTGGGTCCCCCATGCCAGGTGCTGTGCAAGGACAGAAGCGGCTGTGTCCTGCCCTGGAGTCTGCAGGAGAGGAGACATGAGAGGGAAAGGGGCAAGAAGGCAGGAGGTCCCCACGCTGCCCCAATCTTGTCCCAGCAGATGGTTGTTCTTCCAGCACAGCATAACGCAAAGCTGCCCTCACGGATGGCAGAGTGCAAAAAACCAGGGGTCTTCTGCTGATGTAATGTGATGTTGGCACATCTGCTGGGTATGTCCTGCCCATGGGGGCCTACAAGGTCTCCACAACAACAGCAGGCTGTGGGCATGCACATCGCTGCGTTTTCAAGACCGAAGGAGCTTTGTGGGACTGTAAGGCTAATGGGAGCCCTGTCCTGGCTAAGCCAATCTTTTGTTTAACTTACTGGCAGTAATAATCGACAACAAATTCCAGTTAAACTGGTGACGGAAAATAAGAAGTGTTTTGTTAGGCTTTGGAAGCAAAAGTGGTAAAGCTGTGGACCTTAAAAAAATAATGTATATATACATATACATACATATTCATATATAAATCAAATACAGTAAATAAAGACCATACAAATTAACATATATATCATATATCATGCACATCATAGACAGTGTATTTATGTTACTATTGTCATGTTATTAGTATGTACTGATATATAGAAGTGGGTTTTATCTATATTGATTAAAACACATAAAAGTCTATAAAATAAAGCAAGTGAAAGCAACATTGCTTTTGAAAAGTGCAAGGTTGAAAAAAGTTCAGGAAGTGTGGTGGAAGGGTGGGGGAAAGGTGTGAAGAGGGAGGAGAGGCGAAAGTGTGGGGTAGATCCTTGCTCTTTTACTCCTCTCACAGCTGTGCTTTGGTGCATCCTGAGGCATCCTGGGTGTCCTGAGACCCAAAGGAGCTGTGCCCTGACTGACAGCTGGAGTTTGGTGAAAAGTATGTGCTGAGAGCAGAAGATTTCTCACCCCATGCTTCTGCATGGAGCGTGCTGGTCTGCTATGCACAAAGCTACTGCTCTGCGGTTTCAGGGCACAGCTGGAGCGCTGTGGGCTGCCTTGTTACTTTTTTCCTCCCCAGCCCCTCATAATGGCAGGAAACTACAGTAAAATCTAGGAAGAAAAATAGCATTGTTATTCATTCACAGATTTCTATAGCACCTGAAAGGAACCAAATGGCCATGTGTCCAACTGCACCCACCCTGAGCAAGTGTATTTCCCAGGATGATGCATCATCCGTAGCATATCACAGAGTCGGCTTTGATCTACAACCACCACCATTACCACTTTAAAAAGGAGTCTATTGAAGAGGAAGATAAATCAGAAACTTCTCCCAGCCTCACCATGATGTGCTGTGGTCTGGGAGAAGTGTGGAGCTCTCTGCTCAACTGCTGGGTGGGTACCTGCCTGCCAAACTGGATGGAAAAGGCCCTGGGCCATCCAGCAGCAGCAGTACTCACAAAGCCTGGCATCCAACTTCCTTCTCCCTGGTATTGAACGCAGAGCGAGTACTCTTGTCTCGATGTGGGTCTGATAGGGTTGCACCTCTCTTCCCAGCCCTCACTATTTCATCTTCTCTGCCATACGCAATGATGGCAGACAATCTTTAAGATGACAGGAATAACAAAAATACAGCACTCTGTAAGAGATTTCCCCAAATGGGAATGAGCTACACTCTGCTCTGCGCTTTATTTCTCCTGACTTGTTCTTGATGGGATCTCATTGGAGCAAGGTGTGGGGCAGAGAAGGGAGGGATGCTCTCCTGGCTCACCAGCAAATGCAGTCGGGCTCTGCATGAAGAGGTCACCATCTGCAGTTAGATACAGCCCAGAAGGAAGTTAGCTCCTGGCAAAGTAAGGGCTGTTCGGGAATGAAGAGTCAGGGAGAAACCTCGTAGGCAAAATGTGTTCAGGTGATACTCAGGCAACATGACTTACGTATGTCGCTGATCAGAGTGGGGTCTGAACAGCTGAAGATCAGCCTACAGAGATGGTCACATTGTATTTAGTCAGTAAGTAGCAGTAATGATAAATAATCTCTTGTTATTAATTTCATAAGCACAGTCTTCTCTGTCTGTGGACTGATCCGCTGGCACATCGTAGGCAACCACAGCATTTTCTCAACCAACCAGAGGGAGTGAGCTGGGTTTTCTCATCCCTTTCTTTATCCATAACAGTTTAACACATTTTCAGAAACCTCTCCTCCTAGGATATGCTGTGAATTTCTGCAAATCAAACCTCATCTGCCTTGCAGATCATCCAGTCTCCTACAGCCAGCATCCGAGGAAAATGCGTCCTACAGCCCCTCCTCATGGCTGCTCATACAGGTGAGTTTTAGAGTAAATCTTCATGTTTCCAACTGTTTTGACTTGTTCTGTCAGGTGTGTGGCTCTTTTCAAAATGTTGAGGTGTGCTGGGCAGGATTTGCAAAAGGGTGTCAGACAGAGAACCTTGCAAACACTTGGATGCTGTCTTGCAGTGATTTTGGAGGTATTCCTGTATCTTGTTGGGTTTAGACATGAATGACTTGGCAGGATTTCCTCTACCACCTTCCAGTGAGATTTATTCCCTGTAGAAGAACAGCACAAACGATTTCCATCCAAAGCGTTGTTTTTTGATGATAAATTGGAATTCTACTTAAATCTTTTGAAAAAAAAATACATCTTTTATTTGAACATTAAAATCCCCAGATTTTCAGCAGCTGCCGAAAAACAAATAGTTGGTAAGCATTTTAAATATAGGGAGTTTTTCTTGAAAAGGCTGTGTTTCCTATGGAAAATTCTAATGAAAACAACATTCATTTTATTGCCAAAACCTTCTGCAGAAACTCTCTTTCCAATCCAGCATGATCTCAGTATTCCCCACCCAGGAGAGTGCATTACAAAATGCCAGCCAGGGCTTCACAGAGGCACCATCTTTCCATGAGATTATTCAAGGTAAAGCTATAGTGCAGACCTGACTGTTTGTGATTATCACGAGTTTCACAAAATTTTCACCTGAAACTGAAATTCAGTTTCACAAAATTACACCTGCAACTTCAACAAACCACATCAGCTGCTCCAAGGCTGCTCTGCAGTCAGCCAAATGCAGTTACCAGGCTTATCTGAGCCCTCTCATCAGACCAAGAGAAAGACCTCAGCCCTGGTGCATCCAATAGTTGGGTCTCNTTTTCCCTTTCAGACAATAACCAATTAATACACACAAACAGAAAAGAACTTCTGCAAAAATACATTGCACCATTTTCTTTTACTTCTTTATTATATGTTATTGCAAAGGAAATTGCATGCATTTTCTCTCAAAAATTAATTTGAGATTAATATCACATGTTGCTCATATTTAATAACAATGTACTCACTGCCAGCCAGCTGTGTCCAGCTCAGCAAAATTCCAAATTGCTGCCATAAATTAACTGGAGGGTAGAATGTGTTCTGCAGCTTACAAGATGAAGATATTTCTCTAGGCATTGGTTGGCATGAGTTGTGGTTCTCATGGAAAAGCACAATATGTGGAAAATAATGAAGAAATCAGGATTCAATTAATAACAAATTCAAAAAAATGCCACTGCTAATACGCATGCGAATCATGCGTATCATTAAGGTCTGGTAGGATCAAACGGAGACCTGCCTCCCCAGAAACGCTCCCAGCACTGGGACTGCCAAATTGTTAATGGTCTATAATACAACCTATTCATGCTCCGAGATTAGTCTGTCAAAGACAATTAATCAAAATACAAAAAGTTTTCTCTTCTCAAAATAGAAATGTATCCACAGTTATTTGGTGGCGGGTATTACTGAAATTTTGCAGGAGTGTTCTTCACATATTTTGTTGAAGTAGGACTGGGAGATAAGGCCTATCCAGGCAAATCCACAGAGCATACAAGGTCACTTGGGCCTTAAGGTCCAGAAATCCACTTCTGTTTGCAGGAGTTTATCAAAAAAATACATCCATTTGGTAAAAAATGATCGTATCTGCAGAGGTTGCTTTGATTTATGCACTTTGAATCCTTTGGAATGTTTTACAAATGCAGTCACAGTAAACGCGCAGGACTGTATTCTACCATCATTCAAACACGCGTAATCTCATTGACTTTAATGACACTGTATGGGCAATGCTGAGGGCAAAGTTGTGCACCATTCAGGGAATCTCATTTTTGAAGATAATTGAAAACATCTCTGAATAGAAGGACATGGGATTTTCCATTAGGATTTTTTTTTTATCATTATATAAAATATTACTTGATAGTGTGTGGTTGGTTTTGTTATTGCTTTCTTTTTTATGCTAAGCAAATTTATAGGCACTTTTCATAAAGAGGGACAAGAATGGAATCAATATTATAGGAAGAAATAACTAAGATAATTGTTTCTTTTGGTGCTGTCTCACAGAAGGCACTTCCTCATTGGGAGTTTACTTACATGAATACAACGGACAGACTTTGACTTCACTCTTTCTGAAAAGACCACATGAACATTTATACTACAGTTATTGGAACACATTTACTCCTAATCACACTTAACTCATTGAACTTAAAAAGACCCCAAAAGGTGAGGGACCAAGCTGTGGGAGGGTGCAGCAGGGCTATACTGCCCTGAAACATCCTTCCCTGTCACTGAATCTGCAGTCACACCTGCCTCATGGTCCCCAGCATGGTGGCAGGATCTGGAGTGTGGCCTTGAGCTGGAGGCAGTGGTGGCTCCATGTCCCACTGCAGCTCCCCGCAGAGCCATTGCCACCATGTCCACCTTTTCTCGCCATCATACCGTGCTCCTGTAGGGGAGAAGCCTTGAAAACCTGAACTTTTCTTTTTGATTTTGCAGTGAAAATGAATGCTGAAATGTCAGAAATGCCCTTGGACTGAAAATCACAGATCCAGACTCTCTGTGGCAGATAAGTTGGACTATGAACATAGACAAGGCAAGTGCCAGCTTCTAGAACTGAAGTGTGCCCAAATAAACTAAGTGACTCCAGCATGCTTTTGCTGAATGTTTTACATCCAGTTACATTCTCAAGAGTTTATGTTCTTTGTCTGAGGGTATTTTGGGTAAAGAGAAGATTTTAATCAAGGGTTTGATCATGCCAAACTTTTAAGTGAGCTTTCTCCTTTTCAAAGGTGCTGCATTCCCACTGGCTTAACATTTTTTGGTGCTTGCTTTTTGGAGACAGTCTAACTGCTTCTGAATACCTCTCACCGCCATAGAAAGCCATTCAGCTTGCAGTAGAACCTCCCACCAACCTCTCCCCCTCGTCTTTTTCACTCAGCAGGGAAGCACAATGGGAGAGACTTGGAGAGAATACAAAATTCTAGTTGCAGCATTTGTTTCTTATTACATTCGTCCTTCCCAGAAACGCAAGTGGCAGCCTGCCATGAATTAGATCTGCTCAATAATTCAGACCCCTTGTGAACAGAAGACAGCCATCGGAGCCGTGATGGATAACAGCCTCATGTCAGATGCCAATGTTAGGTCTCCCCTGTCTATCACCAGCCTTTGTGCCCATTGATCATGATATTCCATTTACCTGCCCACTGCCACTGGCAAATGGGAAAGGGCTTGGCTTGCATTAAATTGTTCATTTACTGGACTAGACACTTCAGCAGCGGAGGCCTGCAGCAGATACACCACTCTGCTTGTCTAATGTGAGAGCTGGCAAAAGGCAAGAACTGTGAGGCAATGAAGGCGTGTTGGGTCAAGCTTCATCACCCTCACTGTGGAAAATGCAACTCCCTTGCAAATGCACACAGAGAAATTCAGCTACAGCTTAAGAAAACTCTTGTAGTTTTGACAACGGGGAAAGCTGCCGAATTTCCTGAAAATATCATGGTGTATGTAAGGTTCATACTTGTTCTCTGATGGTCTTCAAGGTCTGTATTGCTACAGTCACAGCATTTACTGTTAGGATTACTAGTCTGGGAAAAGAGAATTGCCACATCATGAAACTGCAAGAAACAGACTTAAATCTTACTAGGTCTTTGGTGTCTTAAACAATCCTACTTTTGTTGTGTGTGAAGGCTTTCTCATGTGAGTTTTTTTTTTTAGGAAAAGAGAATACAGAAAGCACAACTTGCAAAGTTAACCAAGGAAGGTACACAGGCAAGTGCAAGTCCAACCACTTTTAAAATGAACACAGAAGTGGTGGGATGGCTTTCACTGCTAGTGGCCACAGATACGCAATATTGGGCTCCCATCAGTGATGCTTTCTTTCTGGGTTCGGGAGGATCCCCGTAAGTTTGCTTGCTGACAACTTTTTTGCTACAACAGCTACTTTCTGGCTTCCAAGTCTGGTATACCACACCCTTCAATGCCTTGAAGAGATCGTGTTGGGTTACTTACCCATAGATCAGTCGGTAACTAGTGGAAATAGGTTAATTTTATACATTTCCAAGAACAAGATAAAAGTGCTCAATGACCCTTTCACAAAGACCTGTTCTTGGGACTTGTACCTGATGAAACTTGTGGAAACTTCTGCTTTGTTCTGTTAATGTTTCTTAGGCTTAAAGCCTTCCACACCTGAAGTTGAGCAAAGTCCTAAGAACACGCATATATTTGGCTATTAGTTGGGTTTCCTAGAAATGAGAGTTCTAAAAAAGAGTTCTAACTTGCAGATTTTTTTGAGCTTTCAGCAGCAATTTTAGCTACATTGATGATCAAAAAGCTGTTGAAATGTCAAAAAAAAAAGGGGGGGTTAAAACAGAGAAAACATTTGGTAAGGCGACACGAGGGGCAATTCTCCTTACCTGGAAAGGGGAATGAAACTTAGACCACGCCTGGTCTTGTGTATTAAGATCATCTGCCTATTTGTCTTTTTCTCCTTTTAATCAGAAATATTATTCGAAAACCCTTCTAACTAAAGTTTCAATTACAGATACAAATTTCCTTGCAAAGTTTTGGTTTCAATGAAACTACATTTTTTGTTGAAAAACATTTAATTGAGAAGTTCCCATTAAAATCTCATTTTACACAGTCTTCAAGCACTAGAGGTTTGTAGGCAGTTAATCAGAAAGAAACAATGAAGTAAGCATTTTATTTCATCTTTCATTTTAATGAAGTTAAGAAAAACAGTTGCATATGACAGTAATTATATATTTTATGTTTGTATCATTTTGTATGACAAGCCATAGCTTGGTTATTTCAATTATCTTTTTTTCTTCATCTGAATGGTTGCTGAACAAAACTCTACTTTGCTTTTCTCTCTCCAAATTTTATTTCAATGAAATAAAACCAAACAGAGAATATTCTGAGAATCTCTGAGGAGAAATGAAATGGAATGAGGTGCTGTTAATGTGGGGTGTCTGTGTCTGCTAATGGAAGAGACATTCCCCCACTTCCATCCACGTTATTATTAAGGTACAGGTGCCAGTGTGATGTGACTCACACAGGTTCAATGTTTTTCTGGACATTTTGGTGTGCCACCAGGCACTTAGACGCCTTAGCAGAGTAGTGAGAAGAGAAACGTATCCCCATGGCTTCACTCTTTCCAGGGAGCAGTGCTCACCCCGTGAACAAGCACCGCGGATTATTTCAGCCTAGTGTGGGCTGTGGGTTCTGAGGGATCCTCACTTCAGCCAGCTACAGGGACTGACCCTGCTGGCATCACTGGCGGTCAAGTTGCAGCCCACCTATTGCCTTTGAAGCTATAGGAAGTGGGTGGCAGCTGGTCCTCAGAACCATGTTGTGGTAGTTTCAGCCTGATGGGCAGCTAAACAACTACATTGCTCTCTCCCTGCCCCTCCTCAAAGAAACAGGATGAGAAAATACAATGGAAGAAGGCTCAGGGGTTGAGATAAGGACAAGGAGATCACTCACCAACTACCACAATGGGCAAAACAGACTCAGCACAGGGAAATTAAAATAGTTTATTTATTGCCTATTTCTAACAGATTAGAACAGTGAGAACTAAAAGCAACCTTTCCCCCATTCACTTCAGCTACCTCCTCCCTCCAAGCAGTGCAGGGAAACAGGGAATGAGGGCTGTGGTCAGCCCATAACACTTTGTCTCTGCTGCTCCTCCATGGCCACTCCGCCCCTCCTCCATGTGGAGTCCCTCCCACAGGTGCCGTCCTTCCCAAACTCATCCCATGTGGGCTTCCACAGGCTGTAGCTCTCCAAGCACTGCTCCAACATAGCTCTGTACCACAGGGCCCACCCTTCAAGAACTGCCCCAGCATGGATACCACCACAGCCTCCTCTCCATGGGCTGTTTCTCTCACATTTCTCATTCCTCTCTTCCAGTTGCTGTTGCACAGCAGTTTTCCCCTTTCTTAGATCTGCTCTCCCAGAGCACACCCAGCATCGCCCATGGCTCAGCTCTGGCAGCGTTGGGTCCCTTCTGGAGCAGCTGGAGCTGGCTCTGCTCTGACACGGGGCAGCACTGGGCTCTGCTCACAGAGGGCACCCCTGCAGCCCCTCACTTCCAAAACCTCGCCACATAAGCCGAATATGCATGTTTAAATATGACTTGCAATCATGTTTTCTGAAATAGGAAAAAAAAGGTGCAGTGGCAAGGTTATATGGTGGCTGGCAAAAACCTGGAGATTTAATAGTTGTCCATTAATTCCTCACTTGTATAAATGTGCTAAAAATGATAGCTTGACTCAAAGTCACTGATTACTCTCAGGATCAGATTTACATTTATATATGCTCTCTTGTGCTGGAGTATCTAATGCTTAGGCAAAATCTTTTAGGAATGGTATAATTCAACACCTTCCTTATTCCATACCCTTACTCACTTTTTTTTCTTAACAAAAGTTCTTATCTGAACATATTGTTCCTAATATTTCAATGAAACAACACTCAATTGTGTGAATTAGTGGGATTAGGAAGAGGACATCCCAAGAATTGTATTTACTGTCTTCTAAAAGGCCCTTGGAATATCTTCCCAGTATGGTTTTCCTTGTGGTTTGGGAAATTCCCCTTTTGGAGGGTTGCTGGGTGCAGACGTTTTCAGAGGATGCTGTCAGAACAACTCCTTAGAGCTGCAGGATGGAGGGAGGGAGTCAGAGGAACACAGTAGGGGCCCAGGGCACTTTTGGTAAAATAGCCACAACACAGAGTTGCAGCAAGACCATTGCCAACTACAGGAAAAAAATTTCAATTTCCTACCAAATGTCACAACACTTGATGGTGTCATTGACATGAACACCAGTAAAGACAAAATCAGCCTGATGTACAATGCTACTTTGGGACAATCTAAACCAAAACCCACTTACCTAGGCCACCAGCAAGGCTCAGAAGTACATGAACAAGGCCCGTGCACACAGCAAAAGACTAAGAACACTCCTCTCGAGCAGGGAGAATGCATGGATGGAAACCCTGAGATACAGGCTGAGCATGACTGTCCCATGAGACACAAGTACAGGGAGGTGCTGACCACCATGCTGCTGCATTAGACCGGTTTCAGTTCAAGACTGAAATACCTATATTGAGGTGTTTGCATATAGATGTTAAAACATGATCTCAGACGGTAATTCAATTACCTCCACAAAGACATCTCATGTTGCTTGAGATGCTACACGGAATAAAAGGCATTGAAAAGCAGCAGCAGATGCAACATAGGACCTCCCATTGTATCGCATGGAGGCCTGGAAGAATGCCCTGGAGTCTGCACCCATCATCAGCCTGATCATGTCCAAAGGTGTTCAATTTCCCCATACATCAACAGAGTCTAGAAAATAATTTGGTTTGTCTGGAAGTAGGTTCTTAATGGGATGGACAACTACTGTCTGTATTGACGAGATCAGTATGTCTATGGGGAGCTTCGACACCCAGCTTGTGTAGATGCGTAAACGTGGATATTTTAATCTTCCAGCCCTTGCCTTATCAAGAAAAGCGAGAACACAAAATCTCTGCGTGCCAAAAGTACTCTGCCAGCTGGAGTCAAGCTGCTGCCAGAAGCAAACTCTACAGCAGTAAGACCAAAAGCTTCCTGAAATTCACTAAAAATGCTGTTGACTCTGTTGTGTCTCATAGGCAGATTCTTGCTAGAGTATTTTAAACTCAAAGCAAGGGAATAAATCTAGAAAAATTATCTTCTTTTTTAAAAGACATCCACCATTTGGGCGGTCTCCTTGGCCTAGAGCCAACAGTATTTGCTGAGCCAGCCTTTTCTGGTATGCACCGAGCACAAGAGGAACTCAGTAAAAGATTCAGTCTGAGCAGATGCTGTCCTCCTCCAGCAGGGCCCAGACCCAGTAAGCAATCTGAGCTTATTACAAAGGGGCTCTGTACTGCTCCTAATCCACTTCTGGTGCCGATGTTAAAGCACCTGACAGTCTGCACAGCCAGTCGGGGACTGTCTCGGCACATGTTGTTGTTCTTCATCCTTAGGAATTAGATTAAGCACCTCTGCTACCTTCCTTCTCGCTCAGCTGCTGCGTGCCTTTTCTCCTCTATCAGCTGCTCACACCTGGCAGCGGTGCACTCTGAAGGAGCACGTTTTTGTAAACAAGTCTCTGTTTTGGAAGTAGAAGAGGGGATGCAGTCCAACCAGTTCCCGGGAGCACAGCCTGTTTTGAGTCTGCAATGGCAAAATGCTAATACTCTGTGAAGCAATAAAAGGGTATTTTAACGCAGCTCATCTTGGCTGGCTCGTAAGCTGATTTATGAGGGCAGGTGCCAAGAGACTGTGGAGTGGACTGGGTCCACAGCAAAGCAAATTTTCAACATTCACTGTTGCCTTTGTGTTTTTGTGGGCTTTTTTTTTTTTTTTTTTTTTCCTGAAAACTAGTCTAAGTAGAAGCACTGTGCTAATAGGGGGTTTAAATGGATTTGAGAGGGAGGTCAGAATTCCTCTATAATCCAAAGGCATGCCAAGCCAGAAAACGTGCCAGTACTCTGAGAGCCACCGTGAAGTTCAGCAGATGGTGAAATGCTCAGAAAAGGCAGAGAAAAACCCACAGTGCAGCAGCTGCGGCACCTGTGCAGTGATGCCTTTTCCTCAAGGTGTTCCTGCACTGGGTGGGCCCATGAGCTATGCCCATGAAGAGGGGTCATGGCACCCAATTCTAAACATGTGCACAGGTCACAAGGTCTTCTGTGATCCAGGCCCTTAAGAACGGCTGTGCTGTACTTCCACATGATGGCTGAGCTCCCCTTCACCAAGGTGATAACGCACTTCCAGGAGGGGAGCAGCACAGCAGCCAGCCTTATTTCAGCAGAGCTACCTTGCTATTTCCCCTACATGGAAGTTGCTTACTGCATTTTGTGCTCCCCGCGCAACAACTCTGCCTCCACTCGCCATCACACTGGCTGCCAGCGCAGGCCGAGCTGCTCTGTCGGAGGGGACAGCCGTGCCCACGCCCGGCCACCCCCGTTGGGAGCACAGCCAGCCCCGGCCACCCCCTGTGCCCGTAACGGCGGCGCCGGCGGCGGCGCTGCGGCTGCACGGACGCGGCGGTGCGGGGCCACAGGGTGGCGCTGCGACCCCACTGCCGGCTGCGCGGCGGCGCCATAGCGGGCGCGGGTTGGACCCTGCAGGGCCCCGTTCCCGTCCCGGCTCCTGGAGCGGCCGCGGCTCTGCTCGGGGGAAATGTGAGCTAAAAAGGTCGGAATTTTTCCTCAGCTCGAGCAAGCTTTTTTTCACGGAGAAGGCTTTTCCACAGGAGCAATTCCTTATTAAACAATAAGCATATGAAAATATAGATTAGAATCTTGAGCATGTGCCTGAAAGTCGTGGCACTGAGCACTGAGAGGAAATGTCCCAGGTTGGAAAATCTGCTGCTGCACGTCAGCTGTCCAGATATGAGCTGTGTGTACAGAGTCAGCATGCAGGAGCGACTGCTCCATGGCTTCTCTGCAGACAAAACAAAGGCTTTAGCATTTCAGCTATCAATAACTTTCCCGTAGTTCAAGTGTTGTAAAATGTATTCTTTGCCCCAAGCCATAAATCCAGAATTTGTTAGATATTTTTCAAGATTGAGAGTTCATAATAGGTTTGAGCTGACTGGTCGTGGAATCATAGAATCATAAGGTTCAAAAAGACCTCTAAGATCATCACACCCAACTGCCAACCCATCACTACCATGCCCACTAAACCATGTCCCTCAGTGCCACATCTCCACATTTCTTGAAAACGGTGACTCCCTGGGCAGCCCATTACAGGGTCTGACCACTCTCTTGAAGAATAATTTTTTCCTAGTATCCAACCTGAACCTCCCTGAGCGTGCGGAGGCCATTCCCTCTCATCCTATCACTAGCTAAGTGATACTGACCCCCAGTGTTCCCTTGTTCAGAAAGGGAAAAAATAGCTAAAAACAGTGACAATTTTAATCAATTGACAAATGTGCTATTTCATTGTAAAACTAATTTGTAATTTCTTCTGACTGGAAAAATGTCTGACGGGGGGTAAATGGCAAAGAACAATAAAATAGTTAATGATTTTGTAATCAGGTACGTGAAATTTCGTACATTGTCCCCATAGGGTTGCAGTTTTCCTTTATGTACTGATATGTTTAACAATGGATAACTAAATGTGCAGCTGTCTGAAGTCATGGGTCCTTAGCAGTGCTAATGCTAACTTGGCTCAAGCCGGGGAGCTCAAAGGCATTACTGTTGTAATTGGGAAATGTACTGTTGTGTTGGGAAACACTGACTGTAACTCACCTCTGGAAAGCCAGGGGTGAGGTTTGTCTTCAGGTGAAGGAATGTGCTTTTGCCACCAGGAGTTTGGTCTAACTGCCCACACATGAGTACCAAGTGCCATTTCAGAGCCTCCCGGGAACACCGGACATCTACATGGGGCTGACAGGTGTGACACGGCTTGGAGGAAACCTCTCTCCCGTGCACTGGAGCAGGTGAGGGCTCAGAGGGTGCTGCTGCCTGTGTTGAGGCAATGGAGGAGACCGCAAGAGCTGGTGTGCCCTGTGTTCATAACACCAGCGTGCTGGGCTGGACTTTGGCATTGTGGCTTACATTCAGCGACCACTCCCATGGCTTCTGTGGTGTAAGATGCTTCCTGGAGCAAAGCAGCGCACCTCAACCTACTTGTCAGGAAATGGTGATAAGTAGGTGATGCTAATCACATGGTAGTGATCAGCCCGTAAATGAGTTGCTTCTTTCCTAGGGTTAAAAGCACCAGGCCTTGCTGGGCTGATCCTGCTGTCCTGTGCTCCATGGTAATGCCCTGACTTGAGCGCGGCCATTATCTCGAGTAATGTGTCCAATTAGAGATGTCACAGCGCTCACCTCCCAGCAGAGCTCTGGCCAGGAGGCCGCTTTGTGAGCCAAACCGCCATCTTCCTGCAAAGGTCAGAGCATGTCCCCAGTGACCCATAATTTTATCTTGACTGATGGTCCTTCCAAAAATATTTCAACAGCTGTAAAAGCTGAACATCTGGCCATGCAAACTTTCCTGAGAGCGTTGCCTTCTGGAAGTAATAAAGATGAACCAAAAGCAATGCGAGTGCTTCGCTCTGCTTAACAAATTGCTGTTTCCAAATGACTGAGCCTGTTACTCGCTGTCTTTCTTTTGGAATGAGGTTGTTACCACTACAGCCTATTTATGTAAGGCATTTCAGAATGAAAATCTTGCTGTTTTCAAATTTACAAATATGAAACAACAGAACTAATGCGTTGATGAAAACACCAAGCAGCACGTGTCACGTAGTATTATCCACTGCTCTCTCAGCAGTTCTCTCCAAGACAGTCCGGTGTGACACGCAAATTCATGCCACCTTCGGCAGGAGATGTAATTGGAAGTGCAGCAGTATAAAGAAAAGATGAGGGGGATTTAGCAAAAATGCACCTTTACCAGGGAAGGCTAATGATGACCCATGAATGAATCAAAGCAGGTGTAAGTCAACCATGAACCAATAAACTGAGATGAGGGTACCAAGGAGAGAAACTGACTGAGCAGAACTCATCTGCTTGTGGGATTCAAATCTACTTACAATCCTAGGAAATCACTGACAAAGCAAAGCCCAAAGCTGCTGGAACATAGTTAGCACAGTCTTTGGATGCTTTCTGTCCTCTGCAAACTGCTTTAAAGGCCAACCATGGGACATTCATTTCACATTAATGTAAATCGGAAGTGCTGATTGTTTTTCTGCCTGTTTAGGGGCACTTTTGTCTTCATGGAGATGATGCAGAGGGAGGTGGAAAGCATCGTAGCAGTGCATGAAACACAAGCAGTGCGAGGGGCCAGGAGGTCCCCTGTGGTGACGTTAAACACAGGAGCAAACCACCCGAGCATCAGCAGCGGCAGCACGAGGGAACACTTACATAGCATTGTATGGCAGCAGAGGAATGTGAAGATCAGCAGTCACTCCAATGGCTGCTGCGGAGCGGCAGAACTACCCATTTTGAAAATAACCCTGATTACCACATGTGCCTTTAAAGCTCCAGTCACAAAGACCACTCGAGTATATTATTATTTACATTGCATGGGAGGTTGCAGCCTGGACCGGAGGACTCGGCTGCCACAACTTCAACCACAGCATTGAAATTGCCTTCCTTCATTGCCAGTTGCTTGGGATGGTAATTGATGGCAATGAATTGTATTCACCTTTAATTACAGGTTTATCTCTTGGGTAGCAGAATTACCAACAATTCCAAGGCTGCAGTTAAATCCTGAATCATTCATTCCCGTAGTTGTTTATTTCTCATTCAACCAAATGGATGCACCTTTTCTCTAAACAGAGGGACTTTGAAATCCAGGACTCTTTTTCCCTGACAAGCTTTTTTTAAAGAACCTTTGCTTTGACCTTTTTTGAATATATTAAGCCAGGTGATGGTCCAGACACACACAAGAAAATTTACTCAACAAGATGCAGTCAGATTATTTTATGCTGGAGTGAAAAAACATCGGCTCAATATATCAGATAAACAAAATGTCCTTCATACCAAATGTTCTAGGAATTGGAGCTCTGAGCTCAGCAGCAAAAAGATTATGAGCAGGCACTGTTTCAGCTTCATTAATAACAGAATCCCCATTAGATGAAAGAGGACATCACAAGGACTGAAAATAAAGACTAGAAGATGAGGAGAGAACGTGTTAGGACAGGAGTTAAACTGTTAGGAAATACAGAGGGGAAGTCATAAACAGTCTGCAAATTTTCTGTAGGAATTAGTTGCATTTTTTTGGTTACACTTATGCTTATGAGTTTACCTGAGCACCTTTGTTTTATAAAAACACTTTTCCAACCTGCGATGGCTGCAGATCAACCTCCACTTTGCACTCTTTCTTGTAGTGGTGAAGTTGATCAGTAATACAATGCATTGTGCATTGTGCTGTGAAACCAAATTTCTGAGTCCTCTTATGATAAAGGGACACTGTTAGTGTCACATTTGTGGAATGGAAAAGAGTGAGCAGACAGCTGTCACTCCAGGTGCTGTTCCCAGGGCTACGCTGTTATGGAAAAGGATGCTGGAGTATGGGTGCGCGTGAGTGTGGATACTGCAATGGAGCACAGAAAACTGACTGCAATGCTCTGTTTCAGTTCACCCTGGCACACTCTGGGGTCCTGATGGTGCCCATCCGGATCCTTGTTAAATGCCCTGAATTGTTTTATTTTTCTGTTTTTAAAATTTCCTGTTGTTCCTTGAGCGTTGGATGGGAGATGCAAGCTAATACCAGCAGTGCCTCGCAAACCAAGGGCATGTTTCAGAAATGGAAGAAAAGCAAGCCTGAGAAATGTCTCAGAGCCTTAAGCCCTTCTTCCAGGCGCAGCCCAGCAGGGAGAAGCCCCGTGCTGTCTGCCCCTGCCACTGGCCCCATGAGCTCAGCAGCGGAGCTGCGGGGCTGGCTGGGAAGACTGCAACAGTGCTGGTTTGGGGATGACATTGTTTCTCTGGTGGAGCATGAAAGGAATGAAGAAGACTTTCTGTCTAACATTACCTTGAGTTGGTATGGCTTGTCTCCAGAACCAGCTGAAGGCTTCTTTCTACCTCTCGCTGTTTGTGCTGTGTGGGGAGCTGTGCCGGCGCTCCGTGCTTCCCCTCTCATGACTGGGCAGCAAACGTTTATGAGAAGAGAATAATAAATAGAGAAGCATTTCATCTCAGGCATGAATTCTTAGATGAATGATCATTCATGCTAAAATTAGCAATACTCAGAAGGACATAACAAATGTGCAGCAATTGTCCAAATAGTTTCCCATAAGAAATATCATGAATTGAAATAAGCCAAACCTTGCTCTTTTATTTGTTAAAAATCTGTGTTAAATATTTTTTCTGCCTTACAACCTGAATATCCTAAAATGATTTATGTACCAAGAGATCAATGCTTATCTCTTTCTTGTGAGAATGGTTTATGGTTTATATCACAACAACGGTACGGTTCCAGGTATTAAATGTGGGGCTCAGCCTCCATGTGCTTTTGATTTGATATTCATAAATAGCATTTATTGCACTTAGAACAGCAGAATTAAGTTTTTTTGGAAACCTTGGAGCACTAAGCCAGGCAGAGGACAGGCTGGGGGCTCCTGGAGGCAGCCTTGCACTCCAGCCTGCCGCTGCTGTGCTCAGCCCCATTATTTCCAGTGGAGTGGCAGCCAGAGGAGACCATGTGGCATGTCCCAAGGCCACCTGAGGGTCATCGCTTCACAGCTCTAAAGCAGTTAAGTGTTCATTTATAGCCCACTTAAACCATAAGTATTCCCAGATCAGACATATAACATTTTTAGCAGGATGCTGTATTCCTCTCTGTATGTTATGCTCTTTGCTTTTAAATACCTTAGGCTGCATTTTCAGACAGCATCAAATTGTCCTGTGGAGCTGTAAGGATTTGAGTGCACATACATATACCACTGTGCACGCCCACAGAAACATGCACAGGCATTTTTCCTTGTGTAGATGGGATGGTTTAGCTAAAAAGGACGCAGGTCAGCCTCTGGTGGGCCCACTCATGGCACTTGCTGCAGGGGAAGCCCAAGGAGATGTTGGTCCCAGCTCAGGTGCCTCAGCTGCCTGCCTGAAGCTCAGTGCCAACTGAGAGTTTAGGCATCAAAGCACACCAAAATCACTCCCATACACAGTCTGAGCCTGGAGGAAGGAGCACTTGGGAACACCTTTGCAGGCTGCTGCATAGGGGAGATAGGAGAGCAAGCTGTGGATTTTGTTCATTGGGAATTTTCCTCCTCGATATTTGAACCCCATGGAAACCACCCATGTTTGTCCAGTGATCTCTAGGGGAGAGTGGCTTGGCACCCACTGCAGTTTGAAGATAAAGACACTGTCCAGGGTTGGAAATGTATATGGGTGCAGATCATCCTGCAGGAGCACCCAGGAGCCAGTACCACAGCATCTGCAACCCAAACCTCTTGGCAGCAGGCCTGGCAGATTTCTGCAGCATGAGAAGAGCATACATTCAGATGTGCTATTTTAAGAACTGGTCTCTCCTAAGGACAGAGCTGACATTAACCTCTCACATACAGAGTGCTCACCCTGTCTTGTAGCAGCACTTGGCCCTGGTGCCCAGGGGCCTGTTCACACTGACAGAACTGTCTCTGTCCCAGCACTGTGACCCTGCCTGCCTTAAAGCATAGCGAGAGTTTACCTGCCTCTGTGTGACAGCCCGTTTCATTAACGTGATCCACAAATGTCACTTGGGAAGAGCTGGTCAAAGCTTATGTGAGAGAGACAGCTCTCTTTGCTTCAGCTGAACTTTCTGCCTTCTTGCGGTGTGATTCAGCACCTGATGCAGATGGTTCATCCTCAGAGCACATCTGCAGGCATCTCTCTTTAAATCCCAAATTTCACAGACAAAATCCAGCACAAGTTCTTTGGTCTCATGTTCCAGGCATGGAGTGGGAAGATCTTCTGCAAACCCTTCTGTAACAGCACCAAAACCCTTCACCTGGCACAGTCGTCCCTGCAGCGGCAGGGCTCTTGGCTGCCTTGGGTGTGGGTTGGTGGAGCTGCTGGGCCACGCAAGGTGTGGATGGAATGTGCTGCTGCCACAGGGTCAGCTCTGTAGTGAGCTCCTCTGTGGAGAACACAGCAGTGCCCAGGGGAAGGGGCACACTGGGGTCTGCAGATAACGATGGCAATGGTAAAAGCAGTAGTGCAAAAAACATTTGTGTCTTGTCTGACACTGGTGGTGCCTTTTCTCTAGAGTGGATAGTGCCTAAGGGGTGGAATTAGACTGTAGGCAAAAATGAAACTTCCCAATTTGAATTTTGATCCCACTGAAAGGAGATTAACCCTCTGAGTGCATGCTCCACCTCAGGAAAAAAGCTAAGGGAATATTCATGTGGTCAGCCCTCTTTGGGTCTTCTTTCTACAACAAAGTCCTTTAAAATTATTTACTTAATGCCTTCACCTGTCCATCTTATATGTGTTTAACTGGATTAAAATGAAGAGCAGAGACAGGCGGAAGATGAACTGCAACAGACCGAACAAGACACCTCTCGGTAGGGCGGCCATTTTCCTCAGATAACCCTGCTGAATCATTTGCAGGGGATTTTCCAAAGCAGCATGACCACTCGAAATAAATTAGACCTCATAAGCCCCTTTGCCCTTCATAACTTTGCGAAGCTTTCACATGTAAGTTGTTTTGATTTCTCTGCTTTTGATTTTGCTGTAATTTGAAATCACCAGGAACATACAAGCCATTTCACGGTGGTCAGTAGGTAATGAGTGTGAAGATCTACTGTTGGCTGTGCTGTTACTGTGTGCTGGAGCCTCAGACGAAGAGGAAGCACACACGAAATCTCCTGTTCCACCTAAGGTAAAACAGAGAGCTTGAACTGGCAAAAATCCATGAAGTAATGGCGGAGTAAACACTCAACGTGCTATTTGCTGTCACAAGGATGGCTGCAAACAACCTTTTAGGAAAACTGTACTTGTAAATCATCTCTCTGTCTGGAAAAGCTGTTTGGGACAAAATCTCCTACAACTTGGTATTGTGTTTATTTTATTATTTTGGAAGTTGAGAAACATTCTATGTGCTACCCCAAGAAGAAATGCCAATAAAATTAGTTTAATATTGACCACAGAGCAGAGGAACTCTCTGCCACAAGGTGTTTGGCTGAAGCGAAAGAAGAACTCAGCAAGAATGGCCAGAGGCGTCCGTCACTGAGGGGGGATGGCCCCCTCTCCTTTCCCATTTCTGACACTCTTCCTTGCATGCCTGTCACTGGCTGCTGCTGGAGACAGTGCTGGGGGCCCTGGGAGGTGCTTCTCCGTGCTGACACAGTGTTCTTGTGTGCTTTAGTTTGGGTATGGGCAGAGCAGGTTGTAGTCATGGGGTGAAACTGGAGCAGCGAGAAGAGGGAGCTCCTGAGGAGAGCTCAGTGTTTCTGCGCAGGCAGAATCTATTCTTGCTATTGCCAACAACTGACAGGACAAAGGAACCGTCATCACGGGAATACATACAAGTGAACTTACATCTCTTATTCCTTTTCAGAGTTTCTAGATATTTCACAATATACCTTTTTGTAGGACTTCTAATAGTTGCTGAGGAATAGCAAGGATTATACAACATGGAAATGACAGCCAGACACTGCCTGGTGAGGAAAAGCCATCTGAACTAGTGGCTGTTTGATCAAATCTGCTGTGTGCCCAACAAATTCTGTTTGAATTGTATGGTCAACAAGACGTGAGAGCTCAACTTAGTTCAAACCACCAAGTGTGAGCTTCACATATTTTATTTCAAATCCATGAATGATTCAGCTGCATACAAAATCCCACGTTGATTAGTTGCTTTACAGAAACTGAAAACAGATTTCAGTAAAATATGGCTGTCTTTGATTTTCCTGGGGTTCACAGTTGTCCCTTAAAAATTTAATGCCTTGCAAATAATGCTAATATTTTCTTCTTTCTCTCTCATACAACAAGATCACTAAATAATTTAGCTTCCCTGCCTTTTTCCTAGAACACCTTTCCCTGATGAGCCCAAAGGAAGGATTCCTGACCTCTCTAAGTGACCTTTGCTGTTGTGTGTTCTGAACTCAGGTTTATGAACAACTTTGTTTCACCCTTCCCTATTTGCTTTTTAGATCTGATCCAGTTTGTTTATATTTGCATTCTCATGTGTGCACAGAATATAACAGACCTTGTGGGCTATGTGCTCCATTCCTCTAACTTCACTCTTTGTGCTGAAGCCATATAACACATGCAAAGCAAACGTTGGGTTAGAACAATGTAGTCCTTAATTATGACTGTAAGTGAAGCTAAATTCTCAAAGTTGGCCACAGCCTATTTTTTATAATCCGTTGAAAAACACAGCTTATTTTTAAAGAAGAGAACAGAATTGATCAAAACACTGATCAAAACACAGTTTTAATCAGATGTGTTTTTTTAAGATATTGAACTTTCAAAGATAAGTGTGAATTGCATTCATATTTTTTTCTGGAACTGTTTTTCCTGCCGAGAACAGGTGTCCAGCATTCACTTTCTCTTCTGCGTTCATCTACGCTTTGTGTTTATTATTCAAATAGACTCGAGAGCTTTGCTGAGTTCTGTTAAAGCATCACACGACTCCCTTGGATGCACCTGCTGAGCCCTCCCCGTTCTCTACATGAGCTGTTGACAGCAGCATTCAGCACGAAATGCAAGTAAATAAACCCAGGGGAGTGATGCTGTTTGGCACTGGGAGGACTCAGAGGTTGGGTGTGCTCTGGCAGTTTCACAGCAGTGCCAGGCTGAGCCGTGTGACAAAGTGACCGCCCCAGCCTGGCTCAACAGGGATTCGCGCCATCCCCTGCACAGTGAAACTGAGATTTTTCTATTGAAAAAATACAGAGAGACATTTCTCTCCATAAACTTTC
The DNA here is from genome assembly GCA_013396635.1 of Penelope pileata. Lineage (NCBI taxonomy): Eukaryota > Metazoa > Chordata > Aves > Galliformes > Cracidae > Penelope > Penelope pileata. Next base: position 619,877 of record WBMW01004573.1, on the reverse strand, counting down.
TTACCTTCTAATGAAATACTTACATATGACACGGCAGTGGAGTTCTATTAAGGTGTGGTGCTTTTATTTTTTTTAAATACCACATACGGACAATTTCTGTTTAGTTCAGAGTGGAACATTGTATTCTACTCTGTATATAAAAGGTTTTTACTTTTTACAGTTAAGCAACCCTTTTAAAGCAAAAATGAAAACAAATCATTCTTATTTTATTACTCAAACAGTCATATGTATTCCATGACGTCTCTGTGTATTGGAAAACATCTCATGGAAAGTAAATTATTTTAATCCATGCTAAGCAGCAGCTGATTATAATGATTTCTAAACAATTATAGCCAGCTGGAATTAAGCAGGTATTTTTTTGTTAGCTGTTATAACAGAATTTTACACTATGCACCAGTAATTATCACAAAATAATAGAGAAATAGGAAAAATAATATGTAAATCCTAATGTTGGCCTGGAATGTGAGATACCACAACAGCATACAAATGCTTTGAAACTAAACTTATTTATTTTTTTCTCTAAACGAATTATTTTTCATTTCAAAACCAATTGCTGTCATCAGAAATATTTTCCAGATTGTGGTGATATTGCAAGTGAGCCAACAAACAACACTTTTTGCCAAAAGGCCGTTTTCCTGGCATTTCCCTGTGCTGCTCTGTGTTCAGAGCCCGTGCCCACCTCACAGGGCACAGAAGTGCGGCCTGAGGCAAGGCTTTGCTTTGTGAAGGTGGATGTGGGCAATGGATAGGCAGCCCAGAAGAGATCAGAGTACCGTAGTTTGGGGAGAGAATGAATAAAGATTCATGGGCTCAGATGCAGTAAAATTAAGACAAAATGTTGGTAATATTAAAAGCAGATATGAGACAATCTTCCCTAGAGATATCGAAGCTGAATCATTTATCAGTGTGCACATTAAAACCCAGGGATTTATTTTGGATGGGCAGTGCCTGTGCTGTGTCCTGCTCGCTGTGGCCATGCGGCTGATGTGCCATGAGCCTTACATAAAGCACATACTCAATGTGCTCCTTCAGAAAGTGTGCAAGGAGTATGGCCACCTAGAGAATGACAGGTCACGTTTGTGCGAGCCATGTTCTTGATGTTTACTGATCTCACTGTGCTTTCATTACTGAGCACTGAAAGTGCTTAAGTTTGCCATATTTTAGAGTGCTGTCATGGTGAACATTGAGCGTATGTAACAGAGAAGAAAAGCTTCATCTCCAGCCCTGCTGAGCCTCCTTTCAAAGCAGGCCCCTGAAACAACAGGAGATGGCCACGGGTTATTTTTAAGGTGAGAATCAGCCCAAGTTCTGGGAATATGGAGGGCCAAAAGTCTCCTTCTCTCTTTGGCCTTGCATGAACTCTCCAGCTCAGCAAAACCCAAATCCAAGAAAGGAACCAACCAGGAGCACCGGTGACTGATACCTACAGATGCACATTCCTTCAGCACTGACAGCTTCCAGGGTGCTTGTGCTGGCTGTGTAAGCACCAGGATGAGCACAGTGGGGTATTAAACTGCTGATGAGCACAATATCAGCACAGGTTTTATTCCACATTTGTTTCCTTCTCCAATACACCCTCACCGTACATTTACAAAATTTCTTTCCACAGAGGTTTATCTCTAGCAGGAGCTTAAAGCTCCTCAGGAGTTCTACCTTCTTCACCAATAGTCCAGTCCACTGAAAAAAAAGTGTATGTTTCAGCCACGTTGTTCCTCATCTTTTATTTCTTCAAATTACAGTGCCACAGAGCAGTTACCCCAGACTTATGATATGTTCCCTGGTAAACATCGGGAAAGTGAAGGCCATGGATCTGATTTCTGTCACAGAACCATTTCTAATTCAGAACTGCCGAATAAGAGTCTGGCAATGCTATTTCTCTTGTAAAATCTTAAGGCACCTGTAATCTTAAGGCATCATTTACTTGCTCTGCAGCAAGCCACAGTAAAAAACAGCTGCAGAGAAGACACGGTATATAGTCCTCACCTTGAAAATAGAAGGGCTGTGCAGTGGTCCTGCGTTAGAAGGGGGAAATCAGTGTGAGAGCACAGCACAGCACGTGTGGTGCTGGGAGCCGTGCAAGATTTGTGCCATGAGGATGGGCAGCTGCAGACCTTGCCCGAGGGATGTGGCGGTGCCTCAGCTCACTTGTCCCCTCCATTGGGGTCCACGTCTTACGGTGGTTTGAGGGACATCCTCCTGTGGTGCAGCCTCCCTGGGCAGCAGTGCCAGCAGCTGTGCTGATGCCTGCCTCCAGACAGCAACAGGAGGAGGAGGCAGTGCAGACAGCTCCTGTCACTGGACCTCAGCACAGACAGCTCCTGTAACTGAACCCTGAGAAATAAATCCATTCTGAAGGCAGTGATAGCCACCAGCAATCAGGAAATGAGCAGTTATTTAGCAGGCAGAATAGGCCACGCAAGGCAGCCAGCACATCCAGCCCCATGGGCATCTGTAACCAGGCTGTATTTTTCTTTTATATTGCAGTCAGTGGTGAAGGAAAATAAAAAGCACTTACATTTTTCTGCAGGTGGTGTGTGCAATTTGTTTCTCAGTGCAATGAGAAGAGTAACGTGGTACCTGTGGCCATTCACGGCTGTGGGGCACTAATTAACCCAATGATTAACTGGTTCACTTTGACACCTAGGCTGCTTTTCTTCACCACAGTCAATCAGTATAATGTATAAAACCTGTAATGTCTGCTTAGAAATGCACTTTTTAAAATATGTAACTAAAAGAGGGGGGAGGATGCCTTCTGACACATCACCAAAAAAAGAGTTTTCAGAGTCCTTCCTCTGCAGCACTGGCTTTGCCAGACCTCTCCGTGTCCCTTGCAGCCGCATTAACTGGCTATTTCTTCTCAATTAGAGAGAAGAAATCAGATGGCATAGTCTGTTCTTTGTGCAGCAGACTGAAAAATACCACATATTGTTTACTTTGGATTAACTGAATGAAGCTGGAAAGATTCATTTCTCCTCAGTCTGCTCTGGCAATGTAATTCTTTACGTGGTGCTTGATTCTACAAGCTAGAACGAAGCTAGGAAAATGTAGGATCTCAGACAGTGTCTGCAAGTGAGTTTGGTGCCTGAAGGACAGGGTGCCCAGGTGCCCTGCAGCCCTGATCTGGCCCCACGCACAGCTCCAGTGAGATGCTGGAGCTGTAGGCCTGGGACCAAGGGACGTGAGCTGTACGCCGTTATTTTGTGAGCATTTGTGGAAGAGCATTGTTTTCATATGACACTATTTATGGGTCTTCCTGCGGCTATTGCCATCTACAGCACCAATTCACAGAGATTTTGGTGATAGAGACCTATCTAGCAAGTGCATGCTGAATGAAATCCCAGCTGAAACCTCCGTTAGTCCAAAGCAATTCATCTCTGAGTGAATCTGTAGACAGAGGCTCGCTAAGGAGATCCAGCTAATGTTTCAAGCCTTGTCCTCAGGCTCCCTCATTTATACACCTCATTTTTACACCTGTCAGCTTGCCTCCATCTCCTGCCTCAGCCACTGTTGTGCTGGGGACAGGGCCATCCCCCTGGCACTCCTCCTCCTCCTCCTCCCAGGCTCTGTTGAGCACATCTGTGTGCTACCACCCTGCAAAATCATGAAAACTGTCCTTTATGCACCATAAGTGCAGCAGGCAATTTTTTTCTTTGACTTCACTTAATCAATCTATTTTTAAGGTACAGCATTGGTGCAGAAAAGTCGTGCTCATGATCTTGCCTTGCCTTAATAATTTCTTAAATTTCTTCACGTTCTGCATTGTGTTGTTCTTTTTTTGTTGTTTGTTGGTTTGGTTTGGTTTTTTGTCCTTTCTCTGTACTTGCTGCTGGCTACAGCAGTTGAAGTTAGTTCATGCTAAGTGTGTTGAGCCAAATTTTGCATGGATTTACATAGCAAAAATCAAGGGACTTTCAAATGGTGCAGGACTCACTCCACTGTCTCTTTCAGAATTTACTCCACGTAGGCTGTAATGTTAGCTGTAGTACAAGAGGTGGATTGCAGTTACCAGGTTCAGACACAGCTCAGGCAAGCATTGAACTTTGGATACTGCTTTTTCATTTCCTTCATTTGTTTTTTTCAGTTTAAAATATCTTCTTACTGAAAAGAAAAAGCTGTGAGGAACCCTGGTAGGTCACCTGGCCACCGCTGCAGGCTCGAGGCAGCTCACCTCTGCATAAGCCGTTGCTGACACATATTCATCTGACTTTGCACTCCTTGTAGAATTGCTTCCTACTTTTCCACACCATTTCTCCAATTTGTCATGCTCACACTGAAGTCCAGAGCTTCCCTTCAAAGTGCTCGCAGCCCCTCCTGGCCACATACCCGCTGCCATTGGCGCACATTCTCCATATTGCAGTGTCTCAATCACTATAGAAAATACTGATGTGCCCTGGACCTTGGACAGACCTCTGAATCTTCATTTGTTACACCCTTCTGGCTTGACACTAAACCTCTAATAATTATTTCTTGAGTGCAGGTTGGGCAACAACCTTACAGTAGCTCCAAGAATGTGTTACTGTAGTCTGCTTTTAAAAATGTCAGGGGAAATATGGGGTCAAAACTCCTTCTACACTGACAGTACCTGACATCTTTTGCTTTTCTGCTTTCCATCAGGCTTCTGACACTTTTTGGTAAGAAAATAAGGTCAGTCTGAAGTATTTTGTCATGGATTTTGGTGTTAATAGATAGCTTGTTTCTGTTTGCTCCAGAAATTAAATTTGGGCTGGTAGATCTATAGCTTCTCAGCTTTCCTCTTTTAAAATGTATGAAATAAGTGTACTGTTTTCCAGCTTCAGCAATCTGTTCTGTCCACCCCAACTTTTCCATGATACCTGTTAGTGGCTCTGAACCCAGCTTGCACCTCACCATGTTGGCTTTGGCTGGCAGTGGTCCCATGTCCCATGTCACCCAGTCCCGTGGCACCTCTGGCTTCCCTGTCTCTCTCTGCCATTTCTTTGCCACTTTTTCCTGCCCTCAAACCACACTTACCCCTCTCCCATCTGTGTACGTATAGTTGTTGCTGAGACCAGCCTGTAAACTGGGTCACTGCAATTTTGCCGGTTAAAAAATAGCACTCTGCCCTTTCATCTGTGAAGGATTATTTTAACCCAAGGTATCTCAGCAGTCTGGTTTCTAGAGTGTAACTGAGGCAGAGATGTGCAGTGAGGAGGTGTTGCTACTGGGCAGCTCCAGCAGGCTGGGCGCACAGGGGTGGACATTGCCAGTGCTGGACCATCTGAAAACAGCTGATTTAGCTAAGATCATTCTTTAATTTTTAGACCAGAATGTTTCCTCTTTTCTCTGACCTTGTTTTTATTAGTCCTCAGGCCACAGTTAGTGAAGACTCTTGAGTTTTTTAATTGTTTGCTTCATTCTTGATGCTCTCTGCTGCAGACTCCTTGCTGAGTATGGAGCCCAAGCTCCCTGGCTGCCTCCTAGCCACCACCCAGCTTATAGACTGTTCTGATTTTAGCTTTTACTTCTCTTGCAGCTGGATTTTAGGCCTTGTCCTTTCTTGTACTTCCTTTATTCATCTTTTATAGCTTGACCAAGTTTGTCCTTTCTATGCAACTCTCCTCCCAGGTATTCCCAGGAAAGCTCTGAAGGGGCCTCAGAACAGTCCAGAAGTGAAAATTATTGAGCCAAATTTTCTATAAAATAATTCAACAACTTATGACAGGAGTTGCCCTCACTCCACTGGATTGATGTACCACTGCCCTGATCTGCTGAAGGACCGCAAGAGAGTCAAAACTATCAGTGACCCTGCCTCCAGGTTTGCAACTCTACCTGCAGTTATAGATAAAAGCATTTTTGAATGGAGTTACAAGGAAAGAATCTACTTCAAGTAGCTCAGGAAGGAGTGGGTTGCCTGATAGATGGAAACCAGGATTAGGTGCTGGCAGGGCAGCAGCTCTAGGAGAGAAAGAAGCTGTCTGCTCCCATGCCCTGGGCCCCTGCCAAGGCGAACACCTGGCCATCCAGCTAAGGCTGGCAGCTGGGAGGGTGAGTGCAGGGCCCCTACGGCCTGCTGATGAGGCCAATAGAAACAGCTGGGTGTGAGAAGATAAACCTGTGATGCTGCCAAGTTCAGCCAGACTGGTGGCATGATGAACTTCCCAGTCAGTAATCTTTAACTTCTCATACATGTGCCTGTGGCAGCTTTGTCCTTTTTTACAACATATCAAGCCATTACAGATGAGAATATGAAGAACCAGCTTGTCTCTTTCTTACCCTATCCATTCTGTGAAAATTTTCTGAACGTCTTGTGAGACCTGCTGTGCTGTGCAGTCCTCTGGTGCAAAGAGCTGCAGCATCCCTGTCCTGCAGCCCTGGCAGAGAGAGCTCCGGGTGACTTGTTTCTTTAGGATCAAACCCACATTCGATATTCCCGCTGCATGCACCTGAGCTGATGTGCAGGAGGGAGCTGTAGCTGGCTTATGGTATGAGTTATGGTGAATGAGTCCTACCAGAGCCCAGCTGCCACCCTGCAAAGCCTGTTTCCAGAGCACACTGGGATTATTGCGCAGACAGCCTGGCTGGCCCTGCCAGGAGCTGTTCTCGGGCAGCTCGGTGTATCCATCACGGCTAACGTGCTTCCAGATAAGCCAAATGCCAAACTGATCAGGCAGAGATCTGCACCGGTTTGTCTATGTCTGGTGCAGCTATCTCATCAGGAGATGATTACCGACTGATGTCTGAGAAATCAGAATTAACTGGACCTTAAATAAAACAAAAAATCAGCAAAATCAGAAAAGAACGAGGTCCCTCAGGTTTTGTTTTGTGAAAAGAATAAATATTAGCTTGTTCATTTCGATTGCATTTTGCCTGCAAGATAATCATTCCCTCCTTAAGTTGGAAATCTATTTTAAAAAGGGAATGAATAATGCATATTTTACATTTATGGAACACATTCCATTGGGAATTTCAAAGCATTTTGGAATCACTAAAGGGTAAAGCCTTCCAGTAGATCTCAGAAGGAGGTAAAATTATAACATCATAGGCATTTTATACATGGCAAAACAGAGGGACCAGTTCTTGCAGGACCCACAGGAAAATCTGCGCGAGGCTGAAAATAGCACACAAGTCTTCCCAGATTCTTGGCATTTTCTGCCTTGCTTCATGTCAGCACGCTGCTTCTCTGACATATTTAGATTGCCATATAATACGTTGTTTTTCCAGATGATAAAGAGCTAATTCTCATTTAAACAAATGGCTTTTCAATCTTTATAAATGAGGAAGCAGGCAGCATTTCCTCCAGACGCCAGCCAGCAATTATCCCGTTTGGAAATGGTACGCGGTGATTTGTGGCAGCGTAATCCCTGTGGGGCATGGAAGTAGCTCCAGAGTCAGGCTTGATTAGAAATGCCCACTTGGCTGCCAGGGACGCATCACGTCTCAAATAGGCTTATGCTGGGGAGCTGATACACATGGTTGTAAGCACGAGTCGAACAGCTGAACGCATCAATGACATGATCTGCATTTGCGAAGCTAAACAGTGCAGCTCTAAACCCATTTTCTGGCCTAAAGAGTGCCCCTTGCCAAGCACACAGCTAGGAAAACAGCTCCTCCTGTGCACTCGGAGCAGGGAATGATGTTAATCCGTGGAGCTCATCTGTATTTGCAGACTGTCAGCCCTGAGCTTGGGGCATCGTTGTACCAGGAGCACGTTTTAGACATTATGAAACGTATAACGTATAACTCTTCTGCATAGCCACAAAAAGCTGATACAAACCCATTCCAAAGACAAAGCTGTCTGTTAAAACCTGTGCCAGGGCCTTCAAGCTCTCTGCTGAAATCCATCTCTGTCTCATGTTAAATAAGGGCAGAAAACCAACGTGGAGTTTAAAGAGCAGCCAGGCACAGGAAATGACAACAGGGACATTTCCTTGTGTCGCCGCTCAAAATCTTACACATTATATAGCGATTTTCTTCTTAGAGAGAGACGCCTGAAAGGGATTTTTGGACTGAAAACAAAACCATTGGGGATGTCAGCAGCTGAAAAATGAAGCAGATTCCTATTCAGACAGCTGCCCTAGGGGCACTGAAGCTGGTGCGTGTGATTCCTCTCCTGAGCTGAGCTCTGCTTTCCTAGGTGTGCTCTGTGCACAAATCCTGCCAGGTCCCTTGCACAAGTCTGCATTCAGCTGATGTAAGACCCGCTGGCTGGCCACCAAAGAGTGCAGTGTGCAGAAAAGTAAATCTATTGTATGCTGCTTTGTCCTGGAAATCAGGTACACTGGATCTCCCAGGGCAGAATTACAAAACCTATTGGATGTGTTTGGAACGCTGGCACGAGGGCTATGAGGGCTTCACTGAAAGTAGCGCCTCCTATTTTATGATGTTGGCCCACGACATCAGAGGCAGATGTTGGTGGGATGGCAGCAGAGGTTGAACCTTCCCACCAATACCCGCTCCATGTTGTTGCTGTGTGACAGATGGCAGCAGAGGGGCACTCTGACACAATGGCCTCTGACATGGGAGTGCGGATGGAGCAAAGGGGTGGAACTGAATTCCTCCATGCAGAAGAAACTGCACACACCGACATTCATCAATGCTGAGTGTTGATGGAGCCCAAACAGTGGCTGTGAGCACAGTGAGGGGTGGTGGTGCGTTTCAGCAGTGGTGACAACGGTCACCTCCACTGGTGCAGATTGTTATGAGCATGGCATGCAGTTCTTGTTCATCACTGGTGAAAGTGCACAGCTCATGGCGGTGGCTGTGTTGAGAAACAGTGTTTTGTAGCTGAGAGTTTGCTCTATGTAATACCATTATTGTGCTCTTTGTTGTCATTTCCATGGAAACAAATAGGAGGCACTACTTTCGGAGCGACCTCTGTACACTGAGAACATGACAAGCTGAGCATGAGGGAGAAGCGGAGACAGAAAGATAAATAAAACAGAACGCAATTTGGAAAGGTATGCTTATGCACTTCGTTTGCACAGGGATGGCCTCTCCTGTGCCCCCCCCTCCCCCACTCCAAGCAACCCTGCAGCTTGCAGCTTCGCACACGGCAGCAGGAGGGCTGGGTGCTGCATGCCATGTGGGGCAGGATCCTGGCTTCCAGCAGCCGTGCCAAGCCAAGGAGCCCGGCTGGTATGCCACCACCTGAGCTGAGAAACCAAATATAAGGTACCAAAGCTCACAGGTCCCCAGCGGCCCTCTGTGGCACAGCTGTCACTGCTGTGATTCTGGAGGACAGCACTTGTGAAGCCATGGTACCACCTGCTACCCTGGGGAGACAAGGGACTGCTTTCTACAAGCGCCGCAGCAATTTGGGTCTTGTAGCAACTTCCATGGTGTAAAAAGGGGAGGATTTTGTTCCTTGGTAGTGTGGCAGCGCAGCACAACTATAGCTGCAATGCAGTGCTGGTAAGATCTAGATCACAGTGAGCTACTATGCTATTAGCCTGGCTCAAATTTACGTTTCAAGTTTGCATTTGTTTTTTCACTTTGCTAACTGTACCATAATACTGAGGCATCAGTCATGTCCATCAGGAAGAAACTGCTGACTCTGAGAACTGCTGGGGAGGGTGGGGGTTGTGTCTCTTTAACCTTGGTCTCCAGGTAAATCAGCACCCTGTCAACTTTACTTCCAGAATATTATATTCCTGATGAGCATCACTCACAGGAACGGTCCCAGCTATCACACTGTATAGTCACACTTGCTTATTTGTGTCATTTGTCTGGAGAGCTGACACCTGAGTTCGTAGCTCTTTCAAGAAGGTACTTTGGTTTGGTCCTCCCTCTTAATAAACAGGGTTGTTTTTGTTTAATCTCTCCTGAAGGTGAGAGGCAGGGGCAGGTTTGGCCGCTTGCAGGGTGTGCTGCACGTCTGACAGCAAGGGCCTTGGGCTGAGTTGTTCCGGGGCAAGTCGTGTTGATCCAAAAAATTCCATCGTGGAGGTGAGAGACATATATTTAATCCATTAGGATGCTAGTTATGATTACTATATGAAACAACTGATCTCCCCTGACATGGCTTCAGTAAGTGTGCCACGCAGCCCAGACCTTCGTCTCCGTAAAGCTGAATTTATTTCTCTGCATGGAAATTGATGGAGCTCCTCATGTTTTCATCTCAATGCCCTTCTCAGAGATGTAATTATTCAGTGTTGTTACCAAGTTCCTCAGCTAAAACAAGTAACAGCTTTGCTAAGAGTTCTCCCTCTTGCCTCCACACCAGAAGGATTTTAACGCATAGGTGGTATCCAGTGGGGGTTTCCCTGCTGAGCCAAAGCGAGTTTTGCAGGAGCCTTTAATGGAAGGTGGGCCTGATCCAACCCCAATGGCACTTTTTTGAAAATGCATATTGTGTAAAACATGAAAGTCGCTCACCTTTGGGGAACCCAACCCAGCCCGATGTCCTCTCAGGCTGCTGTTTAGTGATGAACAAAGATGAAGACAAAGACTTCTGTGCCCCACAGTGACAATTTTGGGGCCACATACTGTTTCCAGTCCTGCTCAGGCTTGAGACTTGGAGCAGAGCATATCATTTGTGTGTGTCCTGAAACCATAACAGATAAACATCTTCTCGATACTGCACAGCAGATGCACTATGTGGGAGGTGTCATCCCTTCTGCTCACTGCACCTACAGACACGTTCTGTCTGGACCAGCCAACAGCAGTAGAGGTGTCCCAGCTCCAGGACTGACCTTTCACACCTACCCTTGCAAACAGAGGTTAATGTTGTTTTCTCTACTGTTGCAATTTACAGCCACTTAAATGCAGGAGATTGAGTTCTGAGAACTACTGCCGCACTTGGGCTGGAGTGAGCAGAGATAAAGACAGGAATTTTCCTTATCAAACAACTAACTTGTTGTTCTGCTTTGCTTTTCCTTTTTATTCCTATACTTCCTTCTTCACATTTTCATTCACTTTTTACCCCATTTTGTGTTTCTCCTCACACTTCCTTCCCACCTGTGTAGCAGTGCCCTTCTGGTGGATTTCCAGGCAGAAATGTTGTTCCTTCAACATGAACACGAGTGACCATGAACTCCTCCTTGTCAAGATCTGCACTTTAAGGTTAGGCTGGTGCCTTGTGGCAGCTCAGGAATTCGCCCTCCCTCTGCTTTGCTTGAGTAGGCTGTTGGTGAGGAAGAGGAGAGCCTGCAGCAGCTTAAGAGCAAGAGGTGGTGCTGCTGTGCTCCTGGCACACAGCTGGAGAGGAACTGTAGTGCCACAGGTAATTTCTCATTGCAGAGCACACGGTGCTGTGAAGAGACTTTCTGGTGGCCGTCACCGAGGAGTGCAAGAACCCAGCTGCTATTCTGAGCAAAAAAGCCTCCCTGCCCTGTGAGTGTCTGTGCCCAATACAGCGGAGGACAAGGAGAGATTATTGTATGTTAGAGGTGCATACAGATGTTTGGTATGCTGTGTTATTCATGCCACATTTTCTTCTTATATTATATGATGTTACATTTCTTTCCATTATGTTACATTACATTATATGATTTTTTGTAAGAGAAAATCGGCATTTCAAATTGCATCCCAGCCACTGTGTGAGTAGAGTCAGTATTTTTCTGTTATTGAATGGGCACGTGCTAAATAGCAGCTGAACAGCGCAACCAGGGCCGGGCCAGTTGCATCACACACCGTGATCCAGGAGAGCAGGGGACACCCTGCAGCTGGTCGCAAGGTGTTTGAGCTCAACCAGGAAAGGAAAGAGCAGACAGCCCAGATATACTGGGTGAAAATCCTGTTTTTCACCCCACCACAAGAAATAGCAGTGCCATTGCTCACCCTGGAAGGTGCCACAGCTTTGCTTTCTGCCAAAGCCCTCCCAACCACCTCTATGGCACAACAGGAACCAAGGCCCAAGTAGGGATGAGCACGGCTCTCCTGGCCAAAGTGCCAAGTGTCGCCAGGCAGCCACATCTCAGCTGCACCCAGAGCAGGGCTGTGTCCCATGGCATGTGGGGACACATGGAAGAGGAAGGACATTAGCCCTGTCACACTTTGTTTTGGGATGCCTGCATCTGGATGGGGGCACTGGTGAGGAGAGCAGGCCCTGGCCTGTCCCAGCCCTTCCCCCCTGTCCTCACACATTTGCTGTTCCCACACAGCTACACAACAAGTTCCAAAACCAGAGTGCTTTGGGTGCCTGGGGTGTTTGGCCTCTGGGCTGCCACCTGAGATATTATGGGAGGAGAGCACTGCTGTAGCCCATGGCATGCACGGGCTGCAGCCATCGCCCGCCTCTCCCCTCAGCCAGCAGCGAGCAGGAGAAGCTCAGCTCGTGGGTGCAGCACAGCCCTGTCTTGTTTCACTTTGCATGCTTCACACCTCCAGAACTCTGCTTGCCAGCCACTGTCGGCTCCTTTACAGCTCCAAAACCTCAAACTGCCACTTCTCTGAACCGACTGACTTTAAAGGTCTCGTGTCAAAACCGTGTGAAAGTGCTGAGTTCTTTCAGGTCCCTCCAAACAACAACAGCAACAAAAAAACATAAACCAAGTTCTTAACTCACTACTGAACAGGGTTTCACCCCATGATAATACAGTTTTAGAAAGAAACTTTAAACCAGATGGCTTTTCTGTGGATTCCTTCAAAAATATCTGTAGGACATCCATTACTTGTAGCTCTTCTGCAAAGCCTAACTTTTTACTTTGGATTTCTCTGCTGCCAGGTGGAGGATATGTGAATTTTTTAATGGATATGTGAGTTTTAAATATGTTTTTAGAAATTCAGCTAGGCATTATGGATTCCTGAACAGGTAGGCTAAGGTAGAACAACCACAGAGAAGAGGCACCCATCGGCTGTGAAGGAGACGGAATACTGGGATGAGCACTAACGAACATTGGGTCCAAGGGTGAGGGATCTGAATTCACCCAGAGAAGACAAGGGAAGATGAAAATCCTGGCTGGTGCTCCACAGTCGTCTTAGAAAAGAGAAAAGTCAGAATGGTTCTTCATCTAGAGCAAAAGACTGGCTGGAGGATTTTCTTCCCTCACTTCCAGTGAAATCAGTGACTCTCTTATTCGATTGAAGGAAATCAGGCAGCAGCATAAAGACAACAAATGAAGTGGGGCACCTGAGCAGCCCCATTATTCAAGGTTTCATAGCCTGCTTTCCTTGGGAATCACGGCCAACAGTTCAGTGTTTACTGAAATGCCTCAGGAGCTGGAGGGCCATGTGAGGAGAGAAATGTCCTGATGGATGGAACAAGTGTTTCGGGTGACAGCGGCTTCCTACACTTTGCGTGAGAGACGTCATAGGATGGAGCAGGCTTTTGTCTTGCTCAAGAAATACCTATCAGTCCTGCAGCTGAGTGCATCATGGAGGAATCCTATCCAGAGAGATGACAGAGGTGCTCTGAGTAAACAGCAGTGAGGGGTTACCTTGCCTGCTCGTTTCCCTGGGCTGATGGTGCATCTCAGGCACACTCTGTGCTCACCATTATGCCTTGCTTCACCAGTGCTGAAACTCTCATTTGCATGAGAAGATGCTACAGCAACAGGGACTGGCTGTGAGAGACAGAGAAGAGGGAAGGAGGCGAGCACACCGTGCAGCTTGTGGGAGGTGTTTGTGCATGCTGCTGCACAGACCTCTCTGGCAGGGGGAAGCTGCCGTTCTGCCCCAGGGCTGTGCATGGGCTGCCTGTGGTACTGTCCTGGGAGAGGGAGGAGAGGCTGAGGGCCCGGACACAGTGCCAGTACCCAGGCTCTGGGCTAGGAGTGGCAGAGCTTGAGCCTCAGAGCAGCGGGCTGGGGCCCCTCAGAGCACTGCACTGATGTCACCTGGTTGTGCTGATGTGAAAAGAGTGGTGCAGCACCAAGCAGTGCCTCCCAGAGAGCTCCTTCAGAGGTCTCACTCCTGCGAGGACAGAGAGCAGTGTCACCACAGAGGGCACATCCGTGTATGTGTTTCTGAGATCTGGAGTCCATCACAGGCCCCCCATGGCTTTTCCTCGACCTCACATCTGGCTGCAGAAGGTGCCTGGGTGGCATCCTGGGCCCTGCTGGCCTGCTGTCAGCATTAAGGCGGTGTCCTGGGAAACAGCCACGTTCAGGCGCGCATGCACTCGCAGGATCAGCACCTCTTTCTTCGTGCACACAGGCAGAACACAATGTCAGTGGGAAATCTGTGCCTTGCCAGCTAGCACTGCTCCACCAGGGCTGTGCCAGGCCCTCCCCCAGGCAGCCTCCAGGCAAGAGAGAAGGCACAAGGAAATCTCTGAGAATGGGCACAAACATCCAGGTGCTTTGTAGGGCTTTACTGTGGTACTGGCTGTGAGGGGACACAAGGACAGCACCGTGCGGGGCTGTGGAAAAAGCCAGGTGTTGGGTAAAGTACTGCAGCTCTGCAGGTGGGGTAAAGGCAAAACCCAAGTGCCTGGCAGTGATACAGCCAGATTTTGGCAATGGCTGCTGATATAAACTTGCATTTCATCTCAGTCACAGCCAACAAATCAGAGTGCACAAAGGTGAGCATGAATGCATATCTCATCCGAGACCTCCTGCAGCCGGGTGCTGACTTCTAACCCCAGCCCCTCTGCCAGCTCGTGCCCCCAAAGGCATGATGTCTGTGGGACAGTGCTCAGGACCATGGGAAATGGCTTTGCACACACACATGCCATGGGCACAGAAACACTCTGCCCAGCTGCCATGGAGCAAAAGCATCTCATGAACACCCAGGACCTATAAGCCAGGCAAAGCAAGGCATCTCCATCAGCCCCATGTCCACAGCAGAAGCCAGCACCAAGGGCTGGATGGGCTCTGGGGTGCTCTGAGCATAGTCAGGCTTGCTGAATGCATGGCTCAGGACACTGATTTATGCCATCCTGACAGGGTAGGACCGGTTCAACTCACACCAAGGCACAGCATGGCAAAGCCACTCCACAGTCTCAGCCTCTGCACAGCAGTTATGTAGAGATTTCCCCAATCACCGTGGTCAGCTTTGGTGTGGCCTTCTCACTGCCCCGCTGCACAACCATCATCCGTGGGCATTTGCAGTAATGAGACTCATCTGGGAGGTAACCTGTTCAGTCATTATATTTTCAGCAGTTCCAAAAATAGAAGCCTTCTGGAATAAGCTGCTGCCTGAGCATGACTGGCCACGCATGAGCCCTTTTAACTTATTAGCACTGAGCTGATTATGTGCTGAAGGATGTGCATTAGCCTCATAAGCTAGCACTGAAAATCACTGATTTCCACATCGAAACGATGAAGCTTCATGGTCTGTAATTGATGAGTGGGAGTTTGTGAAGGATGTCAAGTGTTACCTTTGTTTTACTGTGAGTCACTACCAATGTTGGCAAGCATAATACAAGCAGAGGAATGCATTAGGCAACAAATATTGTACTTCTTGCAGTAGAAGACACTAATCACAGGGATAGAGATGTTATACTGTCTGCGCAGCCTGATGTCCTGGCAATTTGATCGCTTTGCTGCTGTGCTGCATCTCAAAGCTTGGCATGTCTATGTATGTCTCACTTGGTCACGCATTCTCTGGGGCAACTTTTAGTATTACAAGTAATACAATTACACTGAGCTTTCCACTTACCTTTGGATGGAGATAGCAAAGCCATATGCATACATTTTGAAGTATCTATATGCTCAGAGGTACCTACCTCCTGTGTCTCTACAGCGAGTGGTTTTCTTTCTACAGCAGAGAGTTATTCAAGGGACTGGCTTCTCAAAAATATGTTACACAGCTCAATACGAGCCCCTTTTCACAGCATTGGCTTAGCCTATGATGTACCACATGGGAGGTCTCTGTGTGGGCAAGCTGGAGGGACGCATCTGCTGTATGCCAGTCTCTCACCCGAATCTGATGTGATTCCTGCTATGCATGGCTTAACTGGCAAAACTCCTACAGCTACAAGAGAGCTGCCCAAGCAACTAAGGAGGCTAAATCCACATAATCATAAACATTATTTCCTACAAATATTGTTGTTTTTTTCCTTTTCCTCCAAATAATTTTTTCCCCCTTCCCTGTGAGATGAAATTTTGTCAGACCACTATTGACTCCTATGGGAGACTTAGACGATAGTCCCATTTACATTCCTTTGCAAATCCCACTTACAGTGAATGTTCTTTTGCCATAAAACCTGACTCAATTGTCTCCCTCTGAATAGCCAAAGCTCACGTAGAAGAACTAATCAGTGATTCTGTGGTGCTTTCCACCAAATGTCAAAAGTCCTGAGCAGCTTATTAAGTGAGTTCAGTCTCTAACAAATGCTTTGCTCACCTACGGCGAGTCCAATAAGTAATAAAGCACTAAGCATAAATCCTCTTCAGCCAGAGCATCAATATTTAAGAATATCAATTTTTAATGCTGTCATTTTAATTTCATTGTATGCATTGATTTATTTCAGAGTGCAGGAACAAAATCAGAAACTAATTTAGCTAATGAGTTCAGTTAAGCTTTTCTTTCAGAGAGGCAATGGAAATAAGTTAGTGGAGGTCTGATGCTTTAAAACTAAGAGGAAGTTGCACTCAGAAGAGGTGGCATTTTGATCAAATCATAGTCAGATGCCAGGGGCATTTGGGGACACACAAGAGTTTAATGGTTTTTTTTTACCATAAGCTACAGTAAAGATTTGACATGAATGAACGAACTGATTAAAATCCTCACACTCTTTGCAAACAGTGGTGTTGAGTTGCTAGTACAGCGATAGTAGTTAATCCCCACTTGAATCTATTTTAAAAGTCAATTTTAAACATATGTTCAGTGCTGATATATTTCTCCGTAGGTGGCTTTCTTTTAGCACAGTCTGTAGTTTACAGCTTTTCAGCTGGTTTCCCTCTGGGATATCAGTTTTCAAGCTTTCTGTCTTGGCTAGGAAATTAAAACTCCTCAGATGAACAGGTCAACATACAGAAATTGAGTCTGGAACACTCAGTATAACTCAAGTCCATACAAGAGCAGGAGCTAAACAAGGAAAGACCAGATGCAGTCACATCCCACCTGGTTATAAATACCAGGAAAAATTACTTCTGTCCCAAAGATGTGCAAAGAACCATATCTTTTAACTATATACTATATACCGGAAGCCACACATACCAGACTAGCTATGTGCCCCTTGGGCCAGCAAATCCCTTTCTGGAGACAGGTAGCACCTGCCTGGGAAGGCAGCTATCAGCCAGAGGTCTTCGGTCATACCCCTCCCCATCTTCACCATCCGCCAAAATCCAGAAGCTTTGGCATTTGCGTGAGGGTAGGAAGCGGCAGGTCCTGGCGCTACCTCAGGAGTGGTTGAAGTTTGGGAGTTTGGAAGCAGCTGGGACTGGCTGGGGGCTGAGATGGCAAGGAGCTCTCCCGCTGGCTTCAAGCACCAAGTAGGCAGAGGATGGAGAGGGTGCTGATCCCCAAATTACAGGATGGGTGATTGCTCTCTGGAGGAGCCTAGGGAATTGTAAGTGGGATGCATATGCCCATGAAAGGGGGACAAAGTATACTGAGGGGAAATAGTGGAGCACACTGGGAGAGTCCTCCCTGAGAACAACAACCTGAATGGAGAAAGGAGTCTGCCCATGAATGAGAGCTGCGGACACCCCAGAGCAGCTCTCAGGCCTAAATATCCTGAGCCTTTTTGTTCTGTCAATTTACCAAGGTGGTGATGAGCAGAGCATTAAGCCAGTTCTTGAGCGTAAGTTCTGGACATCTCACTGGGACTAAGACTATCTTCCTATGTGAGCATTGCTTAAGTAACCTCCTGCCAAGGCAGCTCAACTGAACTGAGATGTGAACAATTGTTACCCCAGACAAATCTACAACTGTGGGGTATTTTTAATGGGTGCTACAGCTCCTACCATATCTCTTCATTTTTACAATTTGACGGTTTTTTTACCAAGAACGATAGTTTTAGGCTGCTGCTGTCTTTTTGATTAAGTTTTCTTATATACTATTCTTTCCCGATGAAGGAAAATTGTGATTTCAGCTCCCATATACATAAGGAAGTGAAATTAAAAGGTGGAGAATAAAACAGGTTTCATCTGCACTTGATGAATTATGAATGTTACATGTTCTCAGCTCTGTTTTTCAAGAAAGCTGTCATAAAGGCTTTCCAAACAACCGCCTTTTCAGGAAAATGTACCTAAAAGCAGTAGCTAGCTTTCCCATTAAAACATTTTTGCTATAAAGAGAAGTCCCATGCATATATGCTTGTCTTCACTACCATTGTTCTCCCATAAAGACACGGGACTTGTAATTTATATGACCCACACCAAGACAAACTTTGAGATCTTTCTTCCTCAGATACCTCTGAGGAGTGAAGCGTGCCTGGAATGTGGTGTTGTAGTTCACACCTAGCAGTGGCTGCGGCCTCAAGGGCCTGGGATTGCTTCACGAAAAAAAATCATCAGAAACACTCAAGTTCCTCAATATTTTTTTGCATTTTTAAATAAAGTCACAGGAAGATAACATAGTAATGAAGAAGAAATACTGATGACTTACAGAGGACTAAAGGGAAAGGGAAGCATATTTCACTGGGCGCAGCCCCAGAGCTGGAGTCAGTGCACCTGCCCTGCAAAACACCTGCCATGCGTGATCTTGAGGAAATCTGTCCCTGCCTGCTAGGGCTTCCCTGCCAGCATTGCCCTCTCTCGTGTACTTACACTGTAAGTCCCTGGATCTGGGCCTCTCTCGTCATTTGTTTGTACGTGGTGCAATGTTTTGAAGCATCGTTAAGCGCCTGTACTTTTGGTCGAGTTCAGTGTTGTATCTCCGCTTGTGAAACCTGAGCATCAGGGTATAAATTTGGTGCCAAAATTAAGAGATACGCTGTGTTCGTCTTTAAGATCTCTTCCCTGCCTATTCCTCTACTTTCAGCAGGAAAAACAGCCATGTTATTAGAGTTTCTCTAAGCCACTTTTGTTATTAGTGCTGCCTTTAGCTTTCACATGTGATCATAGGGCTCCTTCCTGGTGTCAGGCAAGGGACATGGGCATGGTGGAGGAGCTTATCAGGACACTGTGAAAAACCCATATTAGTGCTAAATGCACTGTCCTTCTGTTGTCTTTTGTAGGGACTGAGTCAGGGGAGACAGATCCCAGCAAATATTCATGGAATACCTTTTATTAGTACTTTTGTGGAGGGATCCTGAGCCACACAAGCGGCATGTGTTGGTGGCCTTGGACTGGGTGCCCCGAGTTTCTCCGTTCTTGCAGATTCAGGAGGAGCACCAGTGTCCAGGCAGTTCCCAGGCTGCCTTCATGCCTCCTCAGCACACACCTTTCGTCTTTTTGGCTCTGTTTTCTGGTGACTGTTTCTCCATCTACACCCACAGGAATCTACAGGTGTCCATCATACCAGTCCACACAGAAAGGGCTTTCATGGTACTTCATTCCTCAGCACTATCCTGGTTCATATAGCTCTTCAGTACTCTGAGGACCTCTAAAATGAAGTTATATGCGCTTTTATTTGAAGAATCACTTCTCATTATAACTCCTTTTCTAGAAATGGAGCATGTCCTGAGGTGGAATTTTTACATATTCATGATGATATCTTTGTTTTTATATCCTCTGGGGAGTGAAGCTCTGCCTACAAGAGAAAGAAGGAGAAAAAAGAGGAACTCTTTTGCCATGGGAAAGAAAAGAAAGAAATATTATGATTTTTCCTGTCCCTTTTCAAAAAAGATACAGTGAAATTTTATATGCAATAGAGAATGTGTTGGTATTTCCAAAACAGATTGTATGTATGTTGCTTAGTTCCTTATAATAAATGCTACCAAATTCATTCATGGGTATAAGTCTTCTTTAAAACACTGCTTTTATTTATTTAGAATCTTCTCTTATATCACACCAGAAATGAAAACATTCTAACACAACTAAAAGGAGGTAATTTTTTAAATGCTTTAGAATATGTGAAGTAATTTATTAAGGCTATTTACAAACAAAATTCTGCAATTTTTTTTAGGCTGATTCTGTTTTTGTGTGGAAGTGTGTGTAAGCTTGAGATTTTTTTTCCCTATTTTAAGGTTTTCTTCCTTTGCTGAACCCTGTTCTTCACTTAGACACTACAGTAAGAAGTAGGATCAGCAGAAGTCAAGGTATATTTCTCAGTATGAGGGACTCACTGCAAAAGCAATGAAGGAGGAGTGTTCACTTTCCACCTGGGAGTCACATTGCACTGGAGAGAAGGCACGTGGGAAGATGAGAGGAAAACGGCTCATAGCTCATAACATACAGAAGCTAAAGGTCTAAGCCAAGTCAGGAAGCTCTGCTGAAAAAAGTGGAGGTAATCTGATACTCAGTTAGTTGAAGCAATTAAGGCAATACAAAGCTGAAGAGCAGGTTTGGTTTCTTTCATCATTTTGCCTCAACTTTTACTTTCAATGCATTCAGTTTCTGAGTACCCTGGCAATCATAGGCCCTGGAAAAGTATTCTCTCTGTACATCAAAGGTATTTGATTGTGGACCAACCTACCATTTTATTACCTGTGAACGAACTCTGAACTGCCTTGGGCTGTACCTGTGGTTTATCTGTCCTTGCCCGCTCCCTCCCCAGCTTGCACTCCTTGCTGCCCGTGCAGGAGGCCCTGATCTCTGCCCTGAGCCCTGGCTGCTCCAGGAAGGGAATTTCTTCTGAGCCCATTGGCTTTGTTTAGGAAACTACCACAGCAATCAGCACACATCTTTCCTGAAGGACAGGTGGAGCTGCAAAGTCGTAGTGATATGAAAGCTTTGAGCCTGGAGCCAGTGCCAGCAATGCACACACTCACCATCCAACCACTTGTGCTGGGAAAAAAGGAAGCCTGTGCTGTCCTAACGTTGTGGTGAGGGAACACCACAGCACCAGTTAGTCACCAAACCTCCCGGTGAAGCTCTGCTTTCCTCTCTGCTTTTTGATTCTCCTGCAGTGGCCCTTCTCAGAGCAGCTCCTGGGATGCAGACTGAAGAATTAGCTGGTCAGGGCCGCACCCCACTTCCACTCCCACAGGAGGTGTGGGTGCTGCCGCCCCAAAACCATGAGGACCAGAGTGCATGAGTTTGCGCTACAGAAAAGAGACAAAAGGTGGGTTTAGTTTTTTACATCCATCCCTGGAGGCGTTCAAGACCAGTCTGGATGGGGCCCTGAGCAGCCTGGTCTAGTGACTAGCAACCCTGCTCATGGCAGGCGCTTGGAACAGGATGGGCTTTAGGGTTCTTTCCAACCCAAACCTTTTTATGATTCTATGAAAAAGTATTCTTTGATGAAAAAAAATGAGATTTCACTCAGAACACCAAAACATCAACCATTCCAACTTTCACACTTCACTAGAGGCTTATTCTTTCAAAATGGGACATGACTGCTCTATATCACACAGGAGTGACTGTAAGAGGAACAAAAAGAAACAGACATTATAGATGGACTGTCTTTGTGGTAGTGACTTCACAATGGATTTCTTTTTTTCCATTCCTATCCAGTCATGTGGAAAAGTGATACTCATGGATGACAATAATGGGGAATTTATTTGTATCAGATTAATTTAGGAAATCATTAGTGACTTGAAAGTGTGACTCATGCTGATGCCCAGGAACCACTCATTGTCAGAGCAGAATACCAGCATCTGCAAACACAGTACATTCTAAAATATACTTAAGTTCACTGGGGAATTTCCCTTGGGCCTTCACATTTGCAATTTTGAAGTATAAAAAAGTTTCTTCCAGATAAATTAAGGAAAAGAATGTATGAAGGGGGTCGAGGGAGGATGAGGAAATGGGGAGAAAGAAGAAGAGGGAGAGGAAGAGGAAGAGGGAGAGGAAGAGAGAAAGATACAATGAAAGGAAGAACAACACTCCCCAGACTTCCTAAAAGCTAGAGCAGAACCGTAAATTAGACATAGTGTTGAGTGGCAGCAATAGGATTCACAAGTCTGTCAAATTAGCAATAATTAATCCAACTGCAGAGGCCCTGGTTTAGCAAAAATCTTGCTTGTTTCCTTAAGTTTAAGAGATAAAAAATATATAAAGAAAGCATATATAAGGAAAATACATAAAACACACAAAAAAATCTGCCAAGATGACTGGGAATACTCAGATGTTTTGGGGGCTTTCCAATAACATCATGGGTTGGGCTGAAGTAGGTTACTCATTTGCTTAAAGTTAAGCATATGCTTAAGCTCTTTGCCAAGTGGAGTCCTAAATAGCATTGATTCAATATTGACTGGAGCTTAAAAACTGCAGTCTGTGTGGTACACATTCCTGCATTCCTCTTTCTCCCATTTCCCTTTTTGTAATGACAGCATTGGCCTCAGCAAACCCTCTGGCTGAAGATCCAGCAACTGACCACTGTTAACAGGCTGATGCAGATCATTCGGTCTCTGCAAGTTTTTATTCATTCTCAGGAAGAAACGTGCACCTCTGTCGCTATTGGTAAGTAATCACCAGGCTCATGGATAGATGGGAGGTGGTTAGCTTTATAGCCATGTCAAAGTATTACAGTAGATAAAATTACTAAGAGCTATTATTTTGTTTTTAATAGCGTGGTCAATATTTTATAACAGCGAAAAGGTTCACCACTCACCAATAATAAGATATAACTAACTCTTGTTACCACTGTAGCTCAGGCTGTAAATATTATGTGGCATCCATATGTTCCTAGACGACAAGCAGATTTAGAGATTTGAGCTGCGTGAAATACTGTTTCTATGTGTGATAGCATTAGCTTAAAGCCCTGGAAGATGTATTCCAGATGTTCTATGCTAATAGGATTGTTTTATAAAATGTAGACAGATTTTGGGAGCAACACCCCAGTTAAGCACTTTGCAATCCCCATGAAGCCTTTATTTATTTATTTAAGTCCATCTGAATTAATGGTTCTTCAGTCTCATGTTAGTTTCACTCAGTTGTCATAGATCACAAGAGAGTCATCGTTTACTGGCAAGTGATCATTTACTCATTTAGATTTCCAGGCCTCTTTATATATCCATGCTGATTCAAAGGAATTGTAATGAATTCTTTCAGTGGAGTCTCAGTAGACTGAGTGATGGTTATTTATAAGTTAGCATAACAAAAGTGATCAGTGCAGTTTATAGAAACTGTCAATTTTCACACACGTGCAGGTACACATACACACATGAAATGTGTATTTTGTAAATTCGTTGTTTACGTTTGCATGCATATACAGAAACAGCCATGATTTCACATGCTAATATCTAAGACGAAGAATGAAGCTGAAGAATGTAAAGGCTGACATTTCTTATATATATTTAATTTTGAGGATGATGGCTGGATGAGCATGAATTTTCCTTTTAGTTTGTATTTATCCCCAAAGCATATTAAAAAGACAGTTTCCCTTCATTTCTACTTTGAATGTGTCTAGTGCCCTCAAGTGAAACCACTGACTCACGCTCCTTCAAAAGCCTCTGGTGATCTTTAATTCAGGAAACTAGATTCAAGAGAAAATACTTGGCTTTGCTGTCTTGGAGCAAGTTAAAATAAAAATCTTCAGCCATAGGACTGTCTTCTCATAACACGTTCCAAGGACTGACTTTGTTTTTATTGGTTGGTTTGCAACATTTTGTAGATGAATGTTTTTCCCTATGTCTACTTTGTGGAATTACAGCAAAGCAGCTGTATCTTACAGACCGTATCAAACACACCTCAGAGGTGGCTGCTGCAAAGCACAGGAAAGTCAGACGGACGATGTCTTCCAAGTTATATTTGCTCTCTTTGATTTCCATCACTCTTTTTCCAGATCATTGCTAGAACTGGAAGACTGAAATATGCCTTTCATATAATGAGATGAGCTGAAAATATACATTATTAATTTTAATACAATGAAACTAATTTATTCCTTATTTTTTTTTAAAAAAAAATACTAGTTGCAATGACATGGTGATTCAAGTGTTGCAGAGGTTCTTACTGTGCCCTATGGTTTTCAGCTTGTCCTATTCTCCTAACAAAATAAATTAAAGGAACAATAAAAGTTCAAAATTTTTGCCCATTGCTTTCATGCAAGTCTTATCTGAATATTAAAACTAGGATGAGAAGAAACGTAAAAGTTATAGTGCCTCTGATTTAGACTAGATATAAGGAAGAAATTCTTCACTGTGAGGGTGGTGAGACACTGGAACAGGTTGCCCAGAGAAGTCGTTGATGCCCCCTCCCTGGAAGTATTCAAAGCCAGGCTGGATGGGGCTTTGGGCAACCTGGTCTAGTGAGCGGTGTCCTTGCCCATGGCAGGGGGGTTGGAACAAGATGATCTCTAAGGTCCCTTCCAACCTAAACCATTCTATGATTCTATGATTCTACTTAGGCCAGCAATACAAAGGTGGCAATGAAGAATTCCCTTCCGAAGAGCAAAAAGTCCTGAACACCCCATCTCATGTATCATCTCATGAAAAAAGTTTGTTAAAAAAAAAAAAAGGTTTAGAGTTGCATTTTTTAAAAAAAGGCTTCATTTCTTCTTTTTCTTTTTCCTTTTTCTTTTTTTTTTTTTTCCTGTGAGATTTCTTTACATGCATCTCTTGAACTTCAGTACCTAGGCAGCCATGCATATGTGGATTGATGCTTTAGGGAGAGCTGGTAGAAAACACAGTATTTTCCTTCATTATTTTAACTCAATTAATAGAAACCAGACACCAGGCTTGAATCATCACTCCTGCCTTTCATCATGAAGACAAGTATATTAAACAGAGATGGGTCATTACATATTCTCTATGCATAGATCAGAATGCCTAAAAATAGATTCAGCAGAGAAACATCACTTTAAAACCTTATTTCTTCCAGGCTACATTTGTTTATTGGATAACAAACCTCTCTGTAGAGTAGCTTGCTGGAATAAAATATGCACATTCCATGAGACTAATAAAAATGAACTACTGTTGGTTCTGTTAGTGCATAAACACAGCAGTATGCAGCCCATGACTCCAAAACTTGTACCTTAAACACCTAAGAGAGACACAAAATTATAGACAGAGTAAATAGAATGATCAGCATGGTCATGACAAAGATGTTAATTACAATTTTTTTGTGCATTTTTTTACTCAAATAATAATATGGTTTTCCTTTCTTTCTTTCCTCAGTCATGATTTAGACCCAGAAATCTTGAGGTTTTCCATTAAAATGCTGCATGAGTGGGGATTATGTTTCCTAACTCCAGACACTGATAATCAAGATGTTGACAGTTGACCTAGTCATCCCAGCTCCCTTCATGCTCAATGAAGAGAAACAGGCACGCTTTAGGGAGCAATTCATTAGCCTTATTTTAAGCATTTGCTTTAGGGTAGGTGAATCGAACATTCACATGGGTGAAAGTTTTTTCTCCAGAGGGAATCTTGATGACTAACTCAGATGCTCAGATGGGGATGCCTACTCTGATTTTGGTAATATCTTTCTGTAGGCCTCTGCTGCTGCGAGAAGCTCCAGTTCAGGGTAGGGGTCTCTTTGGTCTGACGCAGAATGTTCATTGCTGTGTTCTGGGTGGCTCCCAGGCATGGGCTTGTCATAGAGACACAGCCTCAGTCCATGATGGTTGATCATTTCCTGCTGGCTGATGGTTTGGGCTGCGAGAGTACAAGCTGAAAATAACAGACAGGGAAGGCAGTGGGGGGAACAGCAGAGGAGAAATATTGCTGGTGTCTTCCTTATGTCTTCCCCTAGAAAGTCAGACTTGTGTTTGTCTCCCTAGGCACAAGCGTCTTGAGTGTTGGAGAGGAGATTACAAGATAAACAACAGAACAATCAGAGCCACCCAACAACTGGAACAGCTGCAATGACAACAGTGCAAAAGGGCTGCTTGGGAAATATTAAAGAGAATCTTGCACTGCACAGCCAAATCAAAGAGAACGTTTCTGTGAGGCTGAACTCACAGTAACTCATCCCAGTTGCATAATGACATCCTTCCCTTCACTTACTCTTATTACACCGTGGCATGGATTTGATTATTCTGTCAGCAAATACCCTACGTCCTTGAAATGGATGAGTATGACATGTTCGGAAGCATGGAAAATGCCAATAGGTTAAACATAATTCACATAAAGCTAATAAAAAGAATAAAAATAATTTGCATATTAAACACAGAGTTCTCATCTGCCAGAATAGAGCAGGGAAATTGATTTCTCACAAGTACAGACTGAAAAAGTAGGCTGAAGAGGGAACTGGACTCAGAAAGGACATGGCACGACTTTCATCACAAGCAGCCTGGATTTAAAAGCTACCAATTTGGTAGGGAAAAATCCATTAGCCACAACGCATCAGCACTTGCCTGGTACATAAGGATTCCATAGCTGCTCTGAAGAAGTTCACATTGACCAGGACAAAGAGCTGCTTATACACTGGTATCCATGAGATATACCCACATAACCTTGGTGAGACAGGCACACGCTATGGTCACTTTAAAAATGACTAGATAAATTATAGTATGAGAAGTTAAAGCGCACTTCAGAAATACCAGTTGTTCTTGTTCCTGAATTTAATGGTTATTGTATCCTTAACTATAAATGCTCTCAAAACAGTTGTCAAATGCTGTGTGTATGAACTCAGACACACAGTTCTGGCAGCTCAACTGTGTATTTGTCTACGTATGTATACATGCACCGGAAAAAGGATGAGCAGAAATTAATGACTTTGCTTCTGGAATTAAGATTCCCAGGGAAGCTAATTACAGCGTACCATTGTTAGCAAGCAGGTGTAACACATGGAAGTAAACACAGAAATGTTGTTAATATACCAACATACAGGCAGCACACACTTCTTCAGATTATTTAGTCTTCATTGCACAGAGATTTTGTCTAATAGCACAATATTAATTATACCATCATTTTAGAAAAATATTAGACCTTTTACTCACAAAAGGCAAAATGATTCAAGTTGGCCATGGATAACATGCCCCTCACCAATTTACCTAAGGCCAACAATTTCCAACCACTTATATTTTGAAATCTTAACTATTTCACCAGATCGTGCCCTTGGAAAGTCATTACTGTAGCATTAAAGCACTTGCTTTTACTAGTTGATGAAGCTTGTCTGAGTTTTTAGCTGATTTTCCATACGGATTCAGTGTGTCAGACTACACAGTTGCTTGTTTTGTAAGCTCTGCGGAGAACAGCCTGTCTGTTTCTGAGAGAGGAGGAGATAAACTGAGGATCTTCGCTTATTGCAGAGGGGAAAAAAGATTATGATGACCTCTTCAAAGCAGTCCCATGCCTTGTAGGAGACCATGAAATTTAGCAAGGTGACACCTCCTCCCTAATTTTAAGAATATTCAGGTAATTTTTTTTGCTACATTGTTTCCACTATCTTTTTTCGTGGAAGACTGATTCCAGCCCATATCTGAAATGGGAGCATTTAAACAAAAGAAACTGACAGTCAGCCAAGGGAAAATGTGTTTACTCTGTTTTCCTTCACCTAAGCACATACTGCATGAACCACCGCTGAGTAGGGACACAGAGTCAGCGCACAGAGAAGCAAAGAAGATACTGAGAAGTGGTAAATCCCACAACAGATTCAATACCCTTAGTATTAATAAGTAGACCCTCTGGTATAAACATTTCACAAAGGTAAAGAAAAGTAGAGCTTTTACTTTATACTGACTAATATAACAGACATTTTTTATCAGAGACTTAAGAGCCCAGAGAACTGGCCTGTGAACGCCAGCCATTCACATTCAGGACCTATGATGCATGCAATATGCATTATAACTTCAAGTAAACTTTTGAGGCACATCCAGCATTGCTCCAGGTCCAGCCACAGAAACACAGATACATTTGAAAACAGTTCTAAAAGACAAGGCTGATGACTCCTTTCCTGTTACTGCTTCCCCTGAGCAGAGAACAAGGAAGGTAGGAAGACAGTCTGGAAGGCTGGCTTGTCAACTGCTGCATGCTGGAGCAGGCTGGGACCCAACACGTAACAGAAATGGATTTTATAAGATGCACAGACATTGGCACATACAGATAGGAGTTAGAAAATAGGATGTATTTCTTTTGTTGCCTGCAGAATGCATAAGTAAGTACACGTAATGGCAGAGGTCAAAGGAGACTACTTCAGATCCACTTGCTCTGTGATGTCATATAGTTTGCAGGAAGGGACTAAATTAAAGACCTCCAGGCTTATTAAGGACTCTTCATGCTGAAGAGTGTCACACTCAGATTTCCTCCTGCGTCCCTCTGTGGCCTGTAATTTAGACCTCTAATGCAAGATAGGCCAGGGCATTTCAGTAGCTGCCATAATGAGAATAGCTGTTGCTTTGGGCACTGATGACACAGATCATTGTGGGCCAGCATGTGCTTCATTTAGTTAAATTAGGTCTGCCTTATGCTGTATAAAATCCAGTTGAGACAGTTTATACAGTGTAAAAGTCAGGCCAGTAACTTGGCTAAACGTGTGCAAGAAGATAATAGCGGAAAAGGACCAAGTCCGGCAAATCCAGAGGTTACATCTAGGACTGGTTGCTTGTGGATGTTTAGAAAAGAGTATAAAATCTGCTTGGCCAGGGTGTTCCTTTTCCTGAAATGTCCTCCAGCTTAAGCAGTCTGACACTTGTTGAGCCAGTATGAGGTGTAAAGCTGGAGAACCAAAGCTTGCAGCTTTGTGCTGCACTTCAGGGATTGGGGCTCCCATAAGATTTTACACTACTCCCAGACTGAGTCACTGATGTAGTCACTCTCTTATCAGAGTAGTTAATAAGGTATTTTCAAATGCTTTCCAGATCTATGGGCCCTGGTCTATCAAAAGGTATGAGAGCGGGACAAATGAAGTATGGTTGAACCCAGGAAATACGTTAACTCCCACAGTTTAAGAGTGTGCAAATGTTGACATAGCCTAGAAATGGATGAGGACTGTCTTCTGGTGCCCTGGAGCCTTTGCCTGAGTAGAACATGAGGCTGTATAGCACCACAGGGGCAGATGGCCCAGCTCTCTAGGAGATGGTTTTCACCCACTTTCAGGTCTAAGCACTGCAAACCAGACCCTCTGGCAGGGTGGCTGTCAAGGGAGATCCCACAGTGCCTTTTGCCGGGTCTCAGCTTTCCCAGAGAATGGAGAGGTCATCCCAATGGCAGCAGGCTCTGTGATGTCCATGTCTCTCAGCATGTCTGTGTGGGATCCAGTCACTCAGCACGAGTGACATCGACAGGGCTTTGAGTCTGGAAGAGCTGCTGGCGAGACTTGACGTGTCTCTTGGAAGAGCTGAGGTAGAAAGAAGCGACTTGAATTCAGAGCTTATAGCTAATCCTGTATCTTTTTACGCGCTGTCTGAGACAAAATGAGTGTGTGGATGCAGCATTTGGCATGTCAATCAGTGCAGCCCTCAGCTGGGGTCACCCAAGGCAGGTTCTGTTTCTGAAAATGGGGAAAGGCACGCTCTGCCTCTCCGAAGATTTCTCTACAGCTGTCACTCGTGGTGGAGCGAAGAAGCCAAGATGCACCAGGCAATGACATTTTTTGAATAGGTTCTGTACTGTCAGCAGCTGGTGGCTTCTGTTTACAGCCAATGGACTGCCAAGCTGGTCTATTTTGGGTCTGTGTTTCCCCTCCGTCTGACTCTGGTGGGCTCATAGTCAGGGGCTCAGTTCTGTCCTCAAGCTTTAGAGGCAGGAGAAATCTGTTTCTGAGCCATCTGGGAAATGGAGAAAATAATCAAACTGAATATGCTTCCTTGCGTGCATGTCACCTCCCTAGAAAGCAGCTGCCTCATGCTCCCCTCGAGTCAGGCGCCTCAGAGCCCTGCCCGTTATGCTTGCAGGGCCTGTGCTTGGTGCTTGTTTGTTCATACTTGCAAAGTTCAGCTGAAGTCTTCTAAATTTTGCCCTGGTGAGTAAAACAGAAACTAAAGGTTTGACTTAACTTTCCCCTTCCTTTCCACACAGGTATGAGGGTTAAGGCTGCCCTGCTCCTTTACTTGAATGTGGGCTTTAGCTGGCAGTAATGACACTGAGCAGACTCAGGGAAGAAATGTGAATGTAGTGGCACTGGAGCACATCCTGCATTACAAAACAATGACATTTCCTATTAAGGTCACTTTGCCCATGGGAGGAGCTTGGAAGCTCTTCCTCTAGCCTATCACAGTCACATACCTGTGTTACCTTTTCAAGAAGAAGAAAGTTTCCAGTTTTGGGTACCTGAAAGCATATATCAAACAGAAGAGGCATGTCCCACTGATGAGCCACAACCTGCCACACTACTGGGAAGCAGGACTGATGCTCAGTCCTGCAAAACCAGGAATGGTTCAGGCGTGTCTGAAGAAGACAAAACCTCTGTCTGAGGTAACTAGGAAACCTAGCCATTTGAAGCCTGGCTTCCCTCCAGCTCTGCATGTCCCAAACTCTTCCATTTCTAGTAAGCCCTTGCACGTGCAGAACTGAAGACAAGCCCACAATTTGCACGGAACTGCAGAGCAGAAAACTATAGCTTGCTTTGGCTGAATGGAGGCCTTCAGATCTCTGAGGGAAATATGAGATAAGTCTCAGGCAGCATACGCAGTTGTTCCAGCATAAGCTGGAATGATTCATTTCTACACAGGGCTCTTCAGAGCAGAATAGGTTTGATTTGATTTGACAAGGCTATTTCCAATGCAAGTGGCTTTATCTTGCTAAACTCAACAGAATGAGACTGTCAAAGCATTTCCCTTGAACTGCAGTTTTCTGAGAACATCTGGGTCTTTATTTGGATAGTGCTTCCTTGCTGAACAAGAAACTTTGCTCTGCAAACAGAAACATAGTAAACACAGGAGCCAAGGAGATAGCGGCTGGGGAGCAGTCAAAGCTCAGCCCTGCCTGGTGGAGCAGAGGAGGAGCCAGGTTTTGGCTCTAGCCAGTCAGCTGGGAATTTCCTGTGTGCCAGGAGCATCCAGTGCATTGGGGGCTGTGGGAAATACAGACCATGGCCACACTGGGGCTGCGCTTGCAGGCCTTAGAGCTGTCTGAGGTTCTGGTCCTTCCCCTCCTGTCCTGAGCAAGACAGCTACAGGCAGCTGCCGGGCTTTGTCCCCAAGGACTGGCATGTAGGACATGGTATCACTAATGTGTAAGGTGTTTTAAGAAGGGCAGTTTTAGTAGTGTAGGAATCTTTTCACCAACGAGAAGAACACATCTCCTTTTTCTGTCTCTATTTGGTCAACATGATGTCACCTATAGACTGTATAGGGTAGAAGGTTACAGGACATCATGTTTCACAACTGCTTTATGTTCCTGAACCAAGCAATTTTCTCTGACCCATGCATCTCATTATGGATGTGGCTATGACAGCGTTGGTGCAGTGCCCCAGCTCCTGCTTCCAACGATGACAATAACTGGAGAGAGACACATGCTGAGAGTGCCTGTGAAGATGACAAAGCAGCAGGTATCTGCTTGCTCTGCTAGCTTTTCCCTATCTCCCTTTTGCTCACAAGGCATTGAATCCACTTAACATCAGTTCAGATCCAGCTCTGCCAGGGCTTCTAGGGAAGCGCACAACAGATGAAACTTTCAGAAACATAGGTGGACTCTGCCATGGAGGTTTCTAATCCACTCCTACACAATGAGATGAAAAATGCAGCATTTGATCATGCTACAAAGGCAGACTTCTGTTCTCATGACCCCTGGGTGCAGACAGCCCTCTCCAGCAGCCTGGCCAGGCAGGGAGGCTGCAGATGCAAGCAGCCACAGCCCCACACCAGATCCCTGCAGTTTGTGGAGCTGGAAACAGGACTGCCATTTTTTGGTAGCCATTTTTCTTATAAAACCCTAACAATATCAAGGAAATTTCGGTTTATCATCTGAGAAGCCTGCCTGAGTCCTACCTGGTATACTTCAAAGCAGCGTCTCTAAGCACATTGCCCTGCTGATGGCTGCAGACTGGTCCCAGCACAGGGCAGCAGCACCGCTCACGGCCAGGTCCTCCCAGCACGGCAGCAGTGTGGACGGGCAGCCAGCCACCTCCTCATCTGTTGCTAAGGGAACATGGGGAGACGAGCTATAATTATACCAATAAACTGTGAGAGACAGCCAGAGAGAGAGATGTGGAATGGGCATCTGTGGCAGTTCCTTTTTTATTTTTATTCCATTTATTGCTTTATTAATCACTGACAAGAAGGAGTCCAAAGCATTTCACATGCTGGCAGATGTCTGAAATGTAAGTGGGGTCCTTTGTGTGGAACCATCAGTGGTTTCTTAAGGACAATAGAAAGAGAAAAAGTGGTAAACCGTACAATTTATCCTGGTCACCAGCACCTCCTCAGAAAGAAATGCACATAATTGGAAGAAAAAGATGGGGAGGGAAGTATCAGTTGGTGGAATATGGCATTATTTAGGTTCCAGCTGGTCTGCAGAGTGGCTTGAGGAAAGAAATCCCTGCTCCAAACCCAGTTTGTAGTGCTTTGCCAAGGGAATCGCAGTGTGTTGCCATGTCTTCCCTAGGAGGGATGCCTCTTGGGATGCCAAGCACCCTGGAAATGCTGTTGCACTGCGGTCCTACCTGTGAGCTCCCACCTGGCACAGGCCACCCAGCCCCCTGGCTGCTGCAGCCCAGGACAGTTTCACACCGTGGCCCTGGTTGGTGCCAAGGCTCTGAGGGAAGGACAGCAGCTGAATCACACTGAGCCTTGACCTCCTGCTGTATCACCAGAGAATCCAGCACACTGTGCAACTTCATTGGATAAACAATTAGTTTTCCAGCGTTACTAATCAATATTCAACAGTCTTTACAACATCATGCTTACCCTTTGACCTAAAACATACCCTTTCAGGAAGAATACGGTCTGTTACTGTAACACCTACCCTTCTGTACCATATAATGGAAGTTACAGGGAGACTCTTGATCCGGGAAAACTGAGTCACTCTCTTGCTGATAGGTTCCTGGATTAGTAGCATTGTAGTATTGAATGAGCTAACAGGGAGGGGAAAATGAAGGAGAGAGAGGTTAGAAGGCAATTACAGGTATTTAACAATAAGCAAGCTCAATGGGAGCCTCTTATTCAGAAGGGATTGCACCTCGCAGAAGTGGTGGTATAATCCACACCTTGAGAGGAGCAAAGAAGAACTTGCAGCATTTGAAAGCCAAGCACCAAACTCTGCTGTATTTGTAACTGCAAGGCAGCAGTCACGCTATTGCTCATATTTGGGAGTGGGGTAAAAAATAAATCTCCCTCAGATGTTAATATGAAACAGCTATTGAGTATTTGGTCAGATCAAATGAGAGATCAATGGATACAGCCCTGCTGATCTCACCAAAATCGTAGATGGCCTTCTCATGTTTCAGGACAGCTATGTTCTTGTTGTATGCCTGTATGTTTGTCATTGCAACAGGAAACACAAAAGGGAAAATTCGGCCCTGCTGCATCTCTGCCAAACCAGGCAGCAGCACAGCAAGGAGTGTGGCCCTGCATGGCTGCACCCCACTGGGAGCCAGCGTGCTTGCTACCATCCGCTTCTCTTACTGTCAAGCACATGGATTCGTGCGCACACATCACTTAATTACTGACCTTAATGAAACATGTCAGTACAATGCAGTTCTCTCAAACTTCTTTTAACTTACCCATGCTAAATGCTCGGGGTGGAGCTATTCTAAACATTTCACATAATTTTAATGTGCCGTTCCCAAGAAACACTATGCATTTTAAACAATATGAACTGGACTTGAGCTAATGAAGTTAAACGGGGCTGGCAAATGATTGTGAGCTAGACATGATTTAGCAAATGTGTCCTGAAAGAACAATATTTATGAAGGCAGAAATCTAGCTCCATGTACTCTGGGGAGGCTTGCTACAAACAGATGACTCCGGCTCCCAGGATTTCATCTCTCACTCATGCCTCTCAAAAAAGATCTGCCCCCTCAATCATCTCTCTGTACTTCAAATCCTAAACTTTCCCTCCTCAACATACAGAGAATTAAGGGCTGCTGGTGAAATCTAAAGCAACAGGAAACAACAGATTTCTTTAGCCTCATTTGTCACCTCTGAGACTGAACAGTTCACATCCGCTCAAGCCCACATATCACATCTTTTCTCCGGTCAGCTCTGCTTCTCTCTCCCTTGTCCCCATCTGACACATTTTTTACAGCTGGCTGGTTTCTGGAAGCCCTTAGTTCTGTTAAGGAGCCCAGATCCCATCCGAGTATTGGCTGGTTCAACATTTCCGTACCAGTTTGATTTTCCACCTGGGGCTGCTCAGAGTAGACAAGCAGCCGATGGCTGAAGCACATATTAAGTTTCAACCTAGAGTCTGACTGGGGCATTTCTTTCTGGCAGCTAGAGAAAACCTTTATATTTTTTGTTCTCTTACATGGGAGTTCTATGAAATAATTTGTTTCAATGGAGAAGTGGAATTAACTGAGGCACAGGCTGCCTCACTGGAGTGGTTCCCTGGAACAGCTGGAAGGGGGCTGTAAGCAAAAAAAAAAACACCTAGGAAAGCACATACAGATGTGTTTAGTGTTTTGTCTAGAGCCATAGGCTTCTTGTGCCCACCAGAGAGCAGATGGGTTCATTGGCTTCACACCTTCTGTGGCTGATTGTTTGATGCATCAGTGAAACAAGGGGTAATAAACCTCGAGTGCCCTCTTAGCTGGCGACGGGAGATGTGTGAAAGGGCATTATTCTGTCTTACTCCCCTGGATATAGAGGGAGAAAATAAACAAACACATTTTCCAGTGTGATGCTTCTAACTACAATTGAAGGCCGCTTGAAATAATACAGTCTTTCCCTTGATTTCTTTCTAAGATAAGTGGCCAAAAATAATATCTCGAAGACCCACATTTTCTCAGCAAGTATTTCTCTTACCCCTCCTCTCAATTACAAAGACATTTCAATGCGCTAAACAAAGACTGTCTCTAGGCTCCCTGGGCCATTGTGAGCAAACCATGGCTAACATTGACTGACAAGAGTCTTGGAGAACAGCCCAGTGATACACTGTTCTCCCAGAGCTGAGAAACCTCTCAGATCCATGCCTGAACTGGAAATAAGTGTTGTCCAGGATGGCCCTTTCCAACAGCCTTTCCAGGGGCAGTTATCAGACAAGGGAAGAAATTTCAGATTTTATTTCCTTGGTAGAGATATGGAAGTTGTGATTGCATTTGTTCACTTATCTGCAGGGATAACAGCAATGCAAGCAACATGGGAACCCAGACAGATACAGACAGAGATCAAAGAGAGGAGCAGCGGGATACCTGACACAAGCCAACACTTCTGAACAGGGCAGTTTCTGATCTTCTGAGTCAGTACTCCAAGGAAAACGAGAGCTGAACAGTGACAAAGAAAGGAAACATCTCTAACCTCTCTGAAACATCCCTTCCTAACCTCTCCTTCATATCTTGCTGATCAAGGCCTCTGAACCATAAATCACCATGAACCAGACTAAAGGTTTTCCTGCTGATGCCTCTGTTCAGCCTTGCAGATCAAAACATGAAAGCCAGCTTAGGGTACCTGGCTGCTACAAAGTGTTCACCATTCAATGACTTTTTGTTTCAGGTACAGCAATAAGAAAAATGCCAGGGCAAACACTGAGTATACATTGCTTATTTACAGGCTATACTGGTGATGTGCAATGTGCATCCCATTATTCACTACTGGCTCTGGTGAAAAAAAAACCTAATTTTTGTGCAAATGCCGCATCCCTGGAGGTGTTCAAGGCCTGGGCAGTCTGATCCAGTGGTTGGCATCCCTGCCCACAGCAGGAGGGCTGGAACTACGTGATCTTTAAGGTCCCCTCCAATCTGGGCCATTCTATGGTTCTGTGATCAGAGAGAAAGAGTGTGGGTGACTGCTCGCATAAAGAAAACGAAGCAACCCTGATCACATTCCTCTTTCTGAAGCTGCCTGGAGACTGATTTATGCCAAGTCAAAGGCTGGCAGTTGAGATCACTCCTTCTGAAGCTCTGATGTCTCCTCATTGTTCTGCTAAATTTACCTCCAAGTTTTCAGGAAAAAGCCACATTGATATAGAAGTATATCTGCAAAATGCTAAATAAATAAATAAATAATACAGAGAAAGCAATTTATGTTAGAAACTAGCTTTACCTCATAGTGCTGGAGCACCTGCTGTATCTGAAGGGAGAGACTCCAATAAAAACACCTCAAAAACTCACAAACGAGAACTTCTCCTATGGTATTTCTGTACTCAGGCATTAATTATTGCACTTCCAGGTGTGGATGGGAATTACCATTGTTTCCAGGCATTTCCAAATGATGGCAATTGTGCGTGCCTCAGGACAAGGCGAGTTTCCACGCATTACCCAACCCACAGCAGCTGAGCAGGAGTGCTCCTTGGTGTCCCAGGCTTGGGATCACAAGGTCATGAAGGAAATACTGCTCTGACAATGCTGTCACCAAACCGTACGCTCAGTAAGTGTAGAAAAGACTCAGGCATTTGAGACCCAGAACAGGAACACAGGAACACAGGAACTGCGAGACCTTCCTTTTTTCCTAGTTCAAAAAAAAAAATAAACATCACCTCTTCTATAGCACCAAATTTCTGCCTGCCTATCCCTGGATTTGCAAAGGCAAGCAATTTTCACAGGAGAATTTCAGCCAAATTTCCCTTCTCAACCTTCCTTGCAGTGATTTGGCCCCACGTGGTCTTCCTAGAGATTGCACTGCCAAGCGACTGGAGATGAACAGGAATGAGGGGAATCCTAGCTCCAAATTTAACTCTTGACTCAGAACCACGCCTTGCAGAGTCACTTGACCTTCCCAGAGAGCTCAACCCAGGTGGAAAATGGGGAAAGAAAAGCACAGGATACTGCTGTTCAGAGCAGAGAAAACCAGAAAACCTGTTTTTCTGAATCAAGATGTATATTTCTGTTAAAACAAGTGTGGTTGATCAGATGCATTCGGCTGCCCACTTGATTGATTTAACCATTTAGGATGCTTTCTTTTGTCTTATAGTCACTCAGTGTAAGGGGGCTGTTTGTTTATAGAGATGAAAACTTCTGTGTTAATTGCAAATGAGAGTCCAACAGCTCCTAAAGTAGATGTTCACTTTTGTATTTGGGCCTTTAAAACACAAGGTGTGTGTTTCTCTTGTCTTCAAGTAACACTCCATGAGAATAAGAAAAAAAACAACCAATGGAGTTGTTGATATTATAATGGCTGCCATAATTGCATTTAAATGCAATGCACTCTGGCTGATTAGCTTGCCTTCGACTTAAATGAGAGGGTAAATAAACACTTAACGAGAGCTTTATTTTGCTGTGCAGTAATTGCCGTTCATCAGAACTATTGTGGTGGAGGTATATGTCAGCTGAATTGATTTTCTTTTTATTGAGAAAGTAGGAAAATGCAATTAATTTCCATACAGGACCCTCTAAAGAGGCACATGTTCTGGGAGCTCCCACCAGAGCCAAGTGGATTCCGACAGGTCTCTGTGCACTAGCACCCCTCCCACACGAAGCTGCTATTCCCATGCGCCCACTGCTAAATATAACAGCCTGCTGTGGGCTGGCAGAGAGCTCCTGGTCCTGGCTCAGCCTCGCTCCGTGCGCTCCTAATATGGCTGAGCATCGCAGTCAGAGTGCGCTTGGGGAGGAGCGGGGCGGATGACAGGGTCGACAGCACTGTCCCTCCCCACACCCCCGCCAACCACGCCATGGGAAATGCAGCGGTCATGGCCACGGAGAGGCTCTGCCTTAACCTCTTGGTGTCTTGGCTGTGGATCAGCTGTCAGTGAAGCTGCACGGCTTCTCACGAAAGCACACAACTGTGCGATACTGAGTGACGCCGACGTCCAGTTGACACTAGTGTCAAGTGTTCCCACTTGTCTCCTATCTCTCACAGCTGCAAACCACACAGAAACATCTGGTTCAGGGCAAGAAGGGATAAAGTGCTGGCAGTGCTTGCTGTGGATGTGTTATAGGCTCATAAATGGAAATGTAAAGCAACACGGGGGCCATTGCAGTCACCCTCCCCATCCTAGTTTTATGAGCAGGACAAACTCTGTGCGCAGTGCTGGCTCGCACATCTCTGTGGGGCACTGAGCTGTGGAGGCCATGGAGGCAGAGCCTGGGGGATTATTTCAGAGAGCAACAGCTGATTTCATCTACGAATATTTGCCAGTGTTTTTATTACTAATTTAAAATCTTTCCTGCATGACTGTATTAGTTTAGCAGGAGTCCCTGAAGCCACAAATCCTGAACTCCACCAGAACTGCAGGGAGGAAGCTGTCCTCTGTACAGGTTTGCTTGCAAAAAGCTATAAATGTGGCACAGGCCTTCTGCTGCCCTGCTCCCCCTCAAAGCACATTTTTGCACCCAAGCTCACTCTGCAAAGTGCCAAGCATCTCCAGCCCATCGAGCATCTCTGCTCCCTTTGACATTGACCTGCAAAGACCAGGGAGCTCTGCAGTGTGCGCATTGGCATTTTTAGCCCCCGGGCAGTGGTTACCCAAACCATAAAAGAGCCCTGTGGGCATGCAGAAGCACTCACTTACACACTTCCAGCTCTTCAGAGGTTTATAGGGAAATATATTTTATAAGACTGTAGTGCACAAAGGCCAACCTAAGCAGAATTTAGAATGGAAAAGACATGGAGAAAGAAAATATAAAGAAGTAGTGAAGTGTAACCTGTTACCAGTACAAAAGCAAGGAAGAGGAGGAAGAAGGACTTGTTTGGCACAAAATTTACCGTAAATGGATCATGTATAGCACATTGCATCTTCTTGTTCCTTTTTATTGGTGCAATACAGGAGACTGAACTTCCCAAATTCTAAAATCTTTAGATACAGTACATCACTAGTAGGATCTTATACTCAGGAAAGCATTTGTATCTTGAAAACAGTTCTATCTTTGTGGCTGTTGTGGGTGGATAAGCTCCTGAATCCCCGCTAGGTAAAGGTGGATGGGAACTTCCCACAGGAACATCTCACAGTGTGTTAAAGCTCCAGTGAATCTGATGGCAGAGTTCTCATCTTTTTTTAATTATGTTTCGTTTCCAGTATTAGCGATGCATGAAGCAAGCTAAAAATGCTGATAAACACAGGTTTCCTGTTGCTCAGGTTCTCTCAGTGTTGCAAGTGACAAACACGTTATTTACAGTCAGACTAAGCAGTAGTTACCGTGTGTGCTTCCATCACTATAAATTGAATAAATACATTGCCCTACACTGCCTCGTTAAGCAAACTTCTCTTTACACATTGATCCAATCTACCAGGTAGTGCTCATCAATAATAAACCAAAAGTGTGATCTAAAACATCTGCCCTCAGAAGGTAAACTGCAGTGGGCCTCTAGGAGAAAGGCACAGACTGGAGGTATTGCTCTGATATGACA
The DNA here is from genome assembly GCA_013396635.1 of Penelope pileata. Taxonomy (NCBI): domain Eukaryota; kingdom Metazoa; phylum Chordata; class Aves; order Galliformes; family Cracidae; genus Penelope; species Penelope pileata. The sequence continues at coordinate 580,781 of WBMW01004573.1, read as the reverse complement.
TGCTGTACCAGTCGCTTTTGGAAATGCACACTGATGGAAGATAATCACCCCATCTGCTTCAGGCTGGTTTAGGTATGTATTTATGCAATTCAGAGCATTTAAAGTAGAAAATATGAATATCCCCTCAGATAGGATCTTTCTGTTGATCGCCATCTCAACAGCCCACCTTCACTGTGCTGTACACCAGCATCTCCTTTGCATTTGAATGCCTGTGTACACAGGATTGCAGGCAGATCAGAAAAGCTTAACTTATAGCCTAACTTATAACAATATAAACTGCATATATCTATATATTACATCAAAAGTAACATTTTGTTGGATTTCAAATGTTTGTTTTCCTTAGATAAAATCTCCATAAATACAAAAATTCAGTTCAATCTACTTCTGAGAATGTTTCAGCAGAAACTCTGAGCTTTCCAAGCATTTCATATCATTCTTGCTTATCTAAAAGAAAAGTTAGGCAATCAAAGCAAACAAACATAAAAACATCTAGAAATTTAGGCAGAAGAAATCCCAGGAGCAGACAGAAGTAAGTGAGGGGCTGGCCGTGCCGCCTGCGCAGCCCCCAGGTTACCTCCTGGAGGAGGCCTCACCAGGCTGGCACCTTGCAACAGGCCAACCTGAAGTGAGACTGAGGAACATCGGGGTCCAGCCTCTTGCTCGAGGCACTGCTTTGGAAGGCACTGTCTGGAAAGGTCATCATGTGGGAACCTGAGAGCTGATGGATTCTGGAAATTCTTGAAAACTGCCACATGCATTGGCAAAGGCGGGTGCTGGCAGTGCAGTCACAGCCTGTGGCTGCCTCTCAGGTTGCTCCTCTTGCCTGACTCCTCGCACCCCTCTTGCCAGGTTGCCTGCCAGCTGATTCCCATCCAGCCCTCTGTCTTGGCCAGGTTTGGGGAGAGAGAGGAAATTACACCATCTGGATCTGATGAAAAAAAGACAGAGCAGAATGTCACCAGCATACTGATGGCACGGCAGCCAAGCCACAGCTGCCACGCACACACACAGCAGGAGCTGTGACAGAGTCCAGTGGGATGCACCTCTGAGTTTTCTGACAAAGGAAAATGTGAGCTAATGACCAAATCTTGCCAGGTCCTGTCAGTGAAGGCAGTGGAACACTGTGATCAGCTTCATCCAGAGTTGTTGGCAGAGAACACAGCTGTTTTGCCATTTTGACCTAATCTATCATTTGTGGCAAGAAGCCTTGCTCAAAGAGCACTGACACCTCTATGTCCTAAGCATGATTGCGGGAGGACAGAAGCAGCAGCTAAGCCCTGAGCAGTGCTGCTGTGGCTCCAAAGCCTCTCTTGAGCAGGAATGGTGACACTGAAGCAGTAATGAGAGGGTGATCAAGGCATATTGAGCAGAGGCCTAACTAGTGCTTGTTTAACCATGGTTCTGTAAACATTTACAGTTCCCACCCACAGCAGGCCAAGGCGTTTACAGTTATCTCTCTCCTCTTACAAGGAAAATGTGCTTCAACCCACGGTCACAGTTCCCCCCACATCTTCAGCACTGGAGGCTGAACCAGCACAAAGCAGATCCTGGTAACAGTGCAGCTGCAGAGACGCACGGCTTGGCACAAGCTGAACACCTTCCCCAGCACCTGAGCCTGCTGGATGAAGGCTCAGTGGGGCAGCTCTCCGTGCTAGAAAGACAAGCACTGAGTCCTCGTTCATGAAGCTGCTGAACATTTTGACATTAGTTCTATTTCACTCTTACCTCCAAAGCATAAAAGGCACCCTGTGTGGAGGAGCCCCTGGTGGAGTGAAGGTCTGAATATACAAACTCCCACATTCTTGCATTTGAATGGGTGCATAGGCTGGCTTTTTTCATGCCAGAGACAAGCTGTCCTTGAAAATTAAGGTGATTCATCTCAATTCAATCTATGCTAAGGTATTTTAAAACTATCCATTTACCCTGCACCATACAGACACTTAACACAGGCATGCTATTATTATTTGCAACATACAGCGCTCCTTCGTTCTCACAGGCCTCCTGGCTTAGCTCCTAGAAGTTTTATATTCTCTAATATTAGATGAATAATGTCTTTGGCCCGTTTTTCTTTTAAATTTTGAACCTTCAATTGAAGCAATATAATGTAAATCAAGAAAGGGATTTACATAGACTTTCTTACACTGTGACAAGGAAAACATTATTTGGCCATCCTGCCAAATGGATGTGGAGCCTGACAGGTAACTTTTATGCATCATAAGAACTTCCAGAGGATGTTCAGGGAAATAAGCAGCATTAGATGTAATGCCGTCTGTCCGGTTCCAGACAGGAAGGATTTAACCAATATCAATCTCTGTAATCTCCCAGGGATATGTGTTTATGATGCCTTAGCCCCCAGGTATTCTAGAAAACTTCCAACCCCAGGAGATTTCTAATCACCAACTATTCCTTCTACCTTATTCAGATGACCTGAGACTTTTACAACTGCAAAAAATCATGTAAATAGTGGTATAGAAATCTTCAGCCCATCTATGAGGGTGGATACTCTGCCCTCTGTCAGCTCAGATCTGTCCTGTGAGGAGGGCTATGAAGCAAGAGGAAGGCCATGCTGCTTGCCTGTGGAGGTGGTCAGGCTCTTCCTTCAGCACCCCTTGCAGTATCCTCACCTTTGGGACATGACATACGGCTGGGCTGGCACACTAGGAACCCACACCAGCACTGGCAATGCCATGAGAAAGGGAGGGTGCATGCAGGGCCACAGGGATGCTGGCACAAGAGGCCTCCAGTAAGAGGAGGCTCCACAGCCTTCAGAAGGAAAGTGTCATTTTGATGTGGCAGACCTGGCTTCCCTTTCTCTCCAGAGCTGCTTCCCAAGATTTGCATTCCTGAAATATCAAGGTTGGGCATGCTTTTTAATAAACTGGGCAATTACTCTGACTGCAGGAAATGCAGGTGCTGCCAGCCAGCTCCAGCATTTTGTGAACAAACAGTGAAGCTTTGTGATGCATTATTTATAACCTGAAGAGTAATGAAAGGCTGCTCAGTCTGAGGAGTAAAAGACGAGGAGGAATCCAGTAACAGAAATGGACACATGAGTTCAGGTGCAGATTTATGAGGCAGCAAGGGAGGGGAAAGGAGAAGAAGTGGTAGCTAATGAAACTTCACTGCGCTGTCCCTGTCTCCCAGTCCATGGCATAGCTCTGGGAGCTCAGGTGTCCCCTCCTCTGAAAAGATGGAGAAGAGGTGATGAAATTGACAACAGGAGGCACTCCAGAGTTTACCTCTTCCCATGACAAGGGACAGTTTTTTACTTTGGAGCCACAATGTATTCATGGCTAGTAAACAGCTGCTACCACCATTTTTTTCCCTTCTCAAACTTGCCCTGTGGACACACTTCACACAGAGAATTTCTTCCTTCTCATTGCATTTGTTTTGCCAGATTCAGAAAGCCAGACTCCAGGTTTCCCCTAACAGGAAAGGTTTCCAGTTGCCCTGGCCATCTCCTCTGCCTGTTTCTGCAGCTGAAGATGCCTGTGTTCCTCCTTCCTCACGGACCAGATGTGCTCCCTGCCACAGGGGAAACCAGCTGTGGTTCCTGTTCCTCTCAATGTCTGATGGAAATTTCTGCTTCTCCGTCTTCATCTCTGGCTGCACCTTAGCACCACGCTTGCCTCTGACTCAGCTGCATTCACAGTCATTCTGCAATGTTTTCAACCATCCTTTTGCCTCCAACTCATTTTCAACTCACAAACTCCCAGTTTGCTGTGGAAGATTTGGAGTTTAGTTACTTGTGGTATTGAATTTCATCTCATTTCTGGGACTTCAGGCATTGAAGTCAACCAATACTATCTGGATGTCATTCAAAAAAATGCAGTGGAAAATCAGAAACTCAGAACTCCTTGAAGAACTGTCCGTAGGCTCTAGGGGATCTATGGGTCAGTCTGTTTGGATATTTTTTATGACGGACCCTTGCTCTCAGTCTTCCAAACAGCCAGTAGCCCTGTGGAAATGCACCATACTTTCAGATTCATCAGATGAATTAAGCCTGAAACAGATCTCCTAAATTTCTGCTGTCCCACTTGAGGAAAACCTTCAGGTTTAGTGGTGTGATGGTTGTGAAAAGTGCTTTAGCAAGATCTGTGCATTGTCTCAACAGAGATTTTACTTTCTCCTCCCAAAAGATCTGAACTGAATCAACTTTCTGTTAGTTACAGCATCCCTTAATACTTCTACTCTCATATATCCAGTATTCATTGACAGTCACTACTTCTGCCCTTATATCACCAATTCTCAGCAATTTCTACCCTTTCATATTTGTCTACTGGTGACTTTAGTTGGTCCATCGTGTCTCTGTCTTCCCTGTAATAACTGGTTTCACATCCTGCACAAGTAGGTCAGGTTCCTCTATTCGGTTGCCTAGGTGCCTTGTGTTTATGTGCGCAAACATTTCCATTGTTTCTCTGGGATCACAGCTGAGCTTGGGCAACAAAAAGTCAGTTGACATGGAAAACTGTTAATTTATTTTGCAAGTATGATATATGACTGATGAAGGTAGATAATCCTGCTAGAAAAATGGTGCCAGTTTGTCTTGTTACCATCTTAGGGATAAGCAGTTTCGTACACTCACAGCCTGCAACTGGCGCCCTCACTTCTGGGATTCACAAATGAAGAGAAATCCAACGTATTTTCTGACAAGGCTCAGCTGGGAGACAGGGGACTGGCAGGCACTTACCTCATAGCTGATCACTCTAATTTCAGCTTTCAGGGCCATGAATGGAGTAAATCAAGGAACTTTAAAGTATACAGTATGGGTAACAGACCTGAGTACACGTGCATGCGTTCAGTGCTATATCACTGCTCTGTTACAACTGTTCAGCAATCTTGCAGAAGTTGGTCTGCCAAGTTCCAATTAGCCCAACAGAAATTGCAGTCTAAACAGATCCATTTGGTCTTTCTTTGTTCCTTTCCCATCTCAAAGGTCAGTGAGAAGTTGAAGCAGTTCTCTCCTTTGTATGCTATCACTAGTAAAACCTACAATCATCGGACTGTTTTTTCTGTACTCACTGTAAAGCAGCATGGTGTTTGTGGGAGAAGTTTTGGAGATGCCTTGTACACAAGTTCTTGTTACAGAGCAGTGAAGCACGGCACCAAGCAGTGTACATTTTCCTTCCTTGTCTGCCAGTGTGCTTCCTTTTCATCATGGAAAAATCACCCACGGTCATGAGGAAGTCACCAACCCCACTTGCATGGACTTTAACCCTCTTGATTCTAGTCCACAGACTGAGCTATGAATTGTTCAGTGGTGGCAGGTCCCCTTCCCCACACCCACCAGCATCATTGGTTCAATGTGTGCTTGTGACGGAGCCACTCACAGCAGCTGGTTGGGTGACGCCTCTTTCCCAGGGCCCTTCCAGCCAAGAGCGATGCTGTAATTCTATTTTGGGGCAAAAAGCAGCAGATCAGACTGGTTCCTCTCTCAGACTGACTTCTGTGCATACCAGAGCCCGAGAATTCACAGCAAAATAGTTTGAGTGCTGCCCCGGAGTGGGCTTCACTGGCTGTGAAGCTCCACACATAGGCAGATGTGGGACCAGAGGGAATGTGAGGGAATGTGAGAGGCAGTTGTATGTATGGCTGATACGAGGCACTGCTGCTTGTATGAGGAGCTTAAAGAATTGTACTTTCTCTTTGTTTATAGATAGGAAAGATTATTTAAAATTACTTCCCTAATGCTGCCAGGACAATCACCTTTAACATCAAATATGAGTGTTTCTTGCTGCAAAACTTTAGATTTGCATCCATACGTGATTTAAATTTAAACCCAATGAAAAGCTATGTGTAGTTACGTCACATGTGTACCTGAAGCATTAACAAAATTACCTTAGACCCATGAGCTGTCCTCTCGGCAGCCTTAACGTGCTCTTTCTAACAGAGATATCAAGGCAGAGCTCAGGGGGGGCTGCCTGGGGCAGGCCAGGCGTGGAGCAGCACTGCTGTCCTGACCAGGGCAGCGGGGACTGGGAGCGACGCCAGCGGCCCTCCGGTTTCCTTTGGAGAACTAAGTGCTCCTGCACAAAGCCAATATCAAGCTCGTGCAAAGCCTTATGCAAATGGTTCTCTAAGGTGTATACTATGTGAATAAGGGCTGAGAGAGAGTGAGGATGGAATAGTAAAGCAAGGTGGCACTCCCTGTTTGGCACACACTAAGGCCCTGGGAAGCAAGGTGCACGGTTCCTGCTGGAAATGTTAGAAAAGCAAGGAAACCTCCTTGTCACCTGCAAGTGTGACCCTGTGGGCTCATAGCAGAGAACAACCCCGTCCTTGAAAAACCTCCTGCAATCCGTGTGGTATTGCTGTATGGCATCGGCAACATCGCTACGGGGCTGGCTGGAAGGAACATTTCAACAAGGAATTTTGAAGGGGGCAAATGTTTATTTCTTACTCATTGCAAACTTTTTTGTCAGTAATTTTATTTTCAGACTTCTTAAAACTCCATTCAAAAGTAAATCTTTGCATGGCTATTGATAGAAAAACAGCAGCCTGCCTTCTACTTGTGCTCAGGTACTTCTACGTGATGCACCTTTCCAAGTAAATTTTTTGCCCAACTTTTCCTTCAAAAGGAGAGTAAACAAATATTTATTGAGGCGAGCTCAGAAGTGTCTTTAATAAAAGAGAATTTGAGATAAGCTTAAGGCATTTACGTAAATATCAATGATGTAACTGAATGAAAAATAAAGCAATGTGAGATTTTTGTCTATTTTATTCTGCTCTCTAGAGAACTTCTGTGAATATAGTGCTCTTCTGTACCAAGCCACAGATATGACATTTATTGGATGTAATGACTGTTTCCTCTTGTCGTATGCAAAATTCCCAACACAAGTGAGGCTTAAGGACCAGAACACCATTTTTAATCTGTGTTTTGAGGGATGATTCAGTGTAACTACATTGCAGCAAAGTTATTACTTTAATCAGAAATTTGAGCTTCATTTGGTTCAATTTTAAAAGTACAGTTTGATATGTTTTTAAAAGTGCAGCACAAGCCTATTAAAATTGTTTTCCGCAGACGACACAAGCTGTCCATTTCACACAAAACATGGGTAAAAGCAACTTAAATTGGCACTATGTCCACCAGCTACAAGAACAAAAATTGAGTAATTTGTTGAAGATTGGCTCAGGAAGTGACAGGCAGATTAGAAAAACTGTATTGCTGACAGAAGGCAATTTCTAGATGGTAGGAGAATAAACGTTAGATTAAGAACTAGCTAAGCATGAACCACAGTGTGGAATCAAAAGGGAGGAGAACAAGGGGACTATCGGTCTAGCAGGCTCATATTATATTTTGGTCAGGTCAAGATGACCTGAAGGTGAAAGCGCAACAACTAATTGGGAAGGCGGATAATGGTAAATAATAGTTCAACACAAAAACAGATGCAGACAGAGAAGGATAGCAACATACTGCTATCCCGTAGAGTGTCACACAGCCCATGTGACAGTCATTAGGCCAGTTCCTCTAGTGGGTCCCCACCAACCACCACCCACAGAGCTCACACCTCTCCGGGGCCCTTCAAGACACAGCAGCATGCAGGTCTTTGTGTGAGGACTTGCACATACAGGAGGGGTTGGCTCCTTCATGGGCACAATCCTCTTTCAGATTTGGCGGATTTTCCAACTGCTGGTAAAAATTCCTGAGGGCCAAGTTAAGAAAGCACAGCAACACCTTGCTCTGAGGTCACCACCTCTTTGTTTGCATTATGCATACAATTGAGTGTGGTGTCCGACCAGTCCCTAAGACCTAGGAAATTTGGTTTCCCTGGAATAATGTGATTTCCTCTCCCTTCCCTTGTTGCAGAGTTGTCCTTTCATTGAAGGATTTTGAGGGCACAAGATCTCAGGTACAGCAGTTTGTAGTAAAGAGACAACCTGTTCCAGCCCAACCATGTAATCACAGGCTGGGGGCTTCCTTCTGAGAGCAGCATGATCTGTTCGGTAAGCAGTGAAAAATAGAACAAGGGTAGAAAGGTCTAAGGGGAAAAAAATCGAATATCATTACACGATAATTTGAACCCCAGGAATTTTCAAGTGGGATTTTCCCCTCTGGGAGAATGAGCAATAACATGCAGAGTCTTGTGTGAAGAGTCCTTGAAATGATTTGGCTCTTTGGATACTTTTGCATTAGGGTAAAGGAGAAACCTAGAGGAAAATCTTCGGAACACCTGCAGGAAGCTTAAGGTGATATAGCCACTTGGAGGCAGGTTCCTCCCACCCGGCTCCCTCCACGCACAAAGCACTTCCAGCAGAGATAAACTTTTTACCTGCCCCATTAGATGCAGCAACTGAAATGAGGTCTTCTTTCACTCGAGCTGGAAACCTGCTTGCTGTGCCCATGGCAATCACCTGAAGTGCCTTTCAGCAACCTCCAGCCACAGAAGGGCAGATGGACTCAGACACTGAAGAGGCATGGGACAACACTGCAGAGCCATACGGCATTTGTTGGGGCACCCACACACAGGGATTGGTGTCACACTCCCGTTCTATTTATTTATTTGTTTTTGCTTCTGAAGGAAAAACTACTGCCTCCTGTCCCTCGCTACAGGATACTTCGTACTGGAATACAGTATTGTGTTTTCTCGCTTTTTTGCATCATTCTGCCATTCGCTGGGTGGGAACAGAATAAGTGGCTCTCTTTACCACAAACAAAGCAGCTTTTAAAAGGGTTTTAAAAAGCAATCACAATTAAAACACAATTAAGAAAGAACTGGTCTGTTCTTCTTTAAAGCCTTGGCTATAATAACTGGAAGGAGATCTGGACACAGCTCTGGAAATCTGCTTAGCAGAAGTATTTTAAAAGATACTGAAAAAGAATAGCCCAAAATGTCAAGTGTTTGTGTGTTTTTTCCAAATATCACCATTTATGATGAAAACACTTCGAAAGAAAATCTGCAGTTCTCTCACTCAGCTTTTTGTTCCCAGCCAGCTTTGTCCCAAACAACACAGCTACCTCTTGCTGCCCGTATCCCAGCAATCTTGGCTAATGGAGGTAGGCTATAAAATGGAGTAAGCTCAGGAGAAACCACCACCGGAAAGCAAAATCGTGTCTTCAGTAATCTCCACCCTGACACAGATTTTGAGGCTTAAATAGTCACCGTAGCGTTTCTTTCATTCAGCATTTCACCAGCTGCAGTTTTTAGCTGGATGCACAATTTGCTTTCCAACACACACAGCTGTAAAAGCCCAAGCACAGCTGGGCTGATGGCTTGTGCTCTCTAGAAACTGAACATCTCCTTCTGTGGCAGCCCCAAACCACTCGGGTGTGCGAGACGCTTCAGTAATATTCCAAGCAGCAAAAAATCAGCAGGAAATTTTCGGTCGTGTTTCTCTCACCACCGACCCTCAGCATTCAAAATCATCCCTGCTCTTTTTTTGAGCTGCTATTTCTGATCTGTTGCAGGCTAGCAGAGCTGAGGAGCACACATTGCATCCTGCGTCCGTCCTTGCTGACTGTCTGTCTGTCCCTCCAGCAGCTGCTGGGGCAGGCGCTCTGGAGGCAGCTGGGTGCTGGGGGGGGCATCCCCACCTCTCCAGGCCTGTGAGAGCTGGATCACACCAGCAGCATTTCCCTGCACAAGGGGCAGACCAGGAACCTCCTCCTGCTCCCACGGCCACATGTTTGAGAATGGGCAGCATCACCAAAAGAAGAGCAACAGAAACACAAATCACTCCTGTTTTCTCCTCACACACTTTCCCAAAGGGAATAACTGAACGAGCAGGGAGCGAGCCACCAGCCTTCTGTGCAGGCACTGGCACAGGCTGGCAGCTCTACCACCCACATTTCACTGAGTTCAAGTGGATTTATGGCAAACTCCAAACTAAGAGCTCAAATGCAAAATGAGCCCCCAGCTGTCCTTTTAACGAGGTGACTGCTCCCTTTTTGTCCCCTTATCCCTTAACGAAGAATTAGCAGTAATATGACATTTAGAAAGGCATTCAGTTGGGTGGTTTTATCTGAAAGATCACAGGAGATGGAGGGACAGCCACTACCTAAAATATTTGTGTCACTATCCAGTGAAGGCTTTCAGAAAATAGGGAAAACCCTTCTGAGGCTGACTCTTCCCTGCTAGCTGCTATTTGCAGCCCGCTCTACTCGTGGTCCTGCAAGCTCGCTATGAAGTGCAGGGAGAGGCAGGCAGCGCTAGGCAACAGGGAGGACAACACACAGCAAGCCAGCCCCCAGGCTGGAACCAGCTTCGAGGCATGAACTCAACCTTTCCAACTTTCGAGGAGCTCTGAATTTCCTCACACACAGATTAGTAACCAAGCATTATTCTTAAAATGGCTTGAAGCTAGCAGAGCTCAAGGTCTTTGATGCCAAAACAGAGCTTTCCTTCCCATCCACAGCTGTGCACGCAAAAGATGGTAAATTAAATTAGCTATTGTTTCTCCAACTGTTTGCTGGGACTGAGTGACTTTTAGAAAAAAAGTCTAAAATTTAACAATGAAACAAAACCAGCCCCATTTCAATATTTGAATACATAAACTGAAAACAAGAATTCACTTCCATTTGTGCATTGTTGCCTCCCTACTCCCATACCAATTAATGAATACACATCAACTAGCTGAGCAATCTGTTGTCCAAGGCTCTGAATTTCTGGCTTAGCGCTGATTTGCTTGGCACCAATCACAATAATTTAGAAGTTATTTGGACGTTCTAGCTTGCCATTATTCCATTATTTTTTGAAAGCAAACTCCCAAACAACTATTAATGCTCCAAGGAGAGGCAGAACCACTTTAAAAATCTCACCAAAGAACACAAAAACAATGAGACTGTTGCACTCAGAAGAGAAGAGCTCACTATGTCCTCACCCAGGCTTGTTTCCCCATGGCCCTTTGGATCCACTGGACTGCACCTCTTTCTTACCACTTCATGCAGGAGCTTGTCTTGGATTTTGTGTTCTAGAAACTGCTGCTGTAACGGCGAGTCTTGCACTGGAAGCTATGTTTTTAGTCTGTATTTTGTGCCACTTTTTGGGAAACAAAGAGATTGTAGTTTGCTTTTCATATATATAAAAATTATATATATATATAAATAACTGTTGAAGTGGATGGTTCATTTCTCATTGCCATGTTTCTAGGCTCTCTGCTGGGAGAGAGGAGGTGGAAAGTACAAGGAAGGAAACATCAGCTTTGCTGCTTCAAGACCCCAGAGACCCAGCAAATTACCACTGAAAGTCAGAGGGCTGTCCCAGGAGGCAGAGGCAGAGCAAGAAAACAATAGTGAAGAGACTTCTTAGTAAGGAAAAACAGCAAGGAAGCCAAGAGCTGTAGAAGAGGAGCGTTGCTGGGGCCAGCATTTAGTACTGCACAACAGCAAGCCCCTGCAGAAGTGCTGAAAAGCAGATGGAGGCTCCTCTGAGCTTATGGGACCCCTTCCCAAAGAGGCCTGGCCATGGAACTATATTTTCCACCCCATCTCCAGGAGGAACCCACATCACATATGAACTTCAGATACATCTCTCAGCTCAGTTTTCTCCTGCAGCATGGATACAACCAGTCCTTCATTCATATTCTTGGCAGGAGGACTTGCTCCATAAACAAGTGCTTAAAAAAGAAGAAGCAGATGCTCTTCTCCTTCTGCACATAGCTAAAGCAAGTAGCATAATCAGAGACTGATTATGAGGTTGATTTCCGCTCTGTAATTTAATATGTGGCGCAGGTAATGGGGTGTGCTGCACACCATGTGCCACAGCACGCATGCTGATCATTCCATGCCCCAGTCTCAGCTCTTGCAAGGCAGGGCTTTTTCAGCAGCATTTCTCATTGCTGGGCAAGTTCTCTTCAGCCTATGGGAGACAGAATGGTGTCCTTATTCTGCCTGCAACAAAATGTGTGTTCTGAGCACATAATCCACGGCGCACAGGTTTCAAAGATTAGAAACCCAGGAGGACCAGGCAATTTCACATCATCCATTTGGAAAATGTCAACAGCTGCATGGTTTATTCCAATGGCATTAAGCTCAAACAGGGTGGTTAAACACAGTGATTTAATCACCCAAGTGATAACCCTCATTATGTTGTATAAATTGTGGCACAAGTTACGCTATTGCAAGAGCAGAAAGGCTATCAAGAAGAGAAGAAAACCAAAGCTGTGTTTTGTTTAAGCACCATTCTGAGCAAAGAAAAGGAGAAGACAAGGAGCAGCTTCAATGGGAAATATCTGAGGTTGCTGATTAGAAATGCACAATGAAACAACAAAATACAACCTCAGCACAACACAGCCCTGGCACACTGCTGTCCCCTCCTTCGACATTGTGGCCACCATAAGCATAAAAGTAATAATAAATACAAGAAACATCACTACTAAGATCATTTTTTCTATACTTCCTTCCTGACTCCTTCAAGTGACCGCATTGCTTTCACCCCCACCACACCAGACACCGGCCTTCTGTCCTCTCTCTCTAACCCCCTGTTGTGTCATCTCACGTAGAGAAGGATCATGAGGCTCACGCCATCACCAGGAGCACCCCAGTCACCCAAGCCTCCATCCCTCCCACAAGCCCTCAGTTGCTTTTTCCCCCTTGTCCCCTCACAGTGGGCAAAATCCCCTTCAGCATTCACAGAGGCAGCTTTCCATCTCCTGCCATGGAACTTGCTGTCACCACAAACTGTCCAGAGGAAACAATCTGAGGAAGGATGGTCATGCAGCGAGCGGGCTCTTCCAGTCCCTGGAGAGGAAAAAGGTGTTCGTGCTGCCCCTCTTCCTGCTTCCTCTTATTTCACATGTTGCACGTACTTCAGGACGGAGCATATGATTTTCTACACATTGCACAATGAGACCTTCACCTTGATCAGCTTCAGGTAAATACTGCTAAATGAAAATACTGCTGGCAGAATATTTCTAGTAATGAAGCTTAGGCTAAGAAATATTTCCCCTCACTTTTTACATCATCTTACTAACCTTGATCTAATTCCTATTAAGAATTTATATTTCCTTTAACTAGTGCCTGTAAAAGACTTCAGAATTTGGAATCACAACCAATGCTGTGACACATCCATGGCACACGTGTGTATGCTCATGTATATACACACGAAGACCCTCAATATTTAGTCTCACAGGTTCCTTTACTAAAAAATAAGTCCTGGTTTTAATAAAGATTTCTCATCAGAATTCATCAAGATCATGCACCAATTTTAATATTAATTTAGAAGAACTGTGACCTTTTAGAGGTTCACTCAAGGGCTTATTACATTTTTCTATCTAAAATGAAATTGCTTTAATTTTAAGGGTTTATTGTTGTTATAAAGATGAGGAATGGGAGACTACAGTCAATCGCGGTACAGCAGAATGCAATAAATATGGTTTAGTGCAGAGACTGAGTGAGGTGACCCAATCACCTACAGCACAGAATGAAAGGAAGCTTTTTCAGAAAGAAAGAAAAACAACTTGCAGAGTTCTCCCAGTCAGGGAAAGAACCAGAGAAGGTGTGCGGGGAAGGACGAATTTCCCTCTGTCATCCTCCAAAAAGCTCTAAGAAGGGAAAGGAAGGACAAAGGCTTTGGTTTTGGGCTGTTCTGTGGGAGCAGAGCTCTAGGGGCCGTACATGTGATGCCAGTTCCAGCGAGCTCCATGGACGCGCCGGTATCAACATGCCCCAGGTGTGCTCGTGGTTGCGTTACCCAATTAATGTATGCACTGAAGTGTCCCATTATGTTTACAAAAACGGTTTGACAATTATTTTTCTAAATCCAATTTTATTTCCTCTTTCTTCCAAAACCTGGGACCCTAGGAGAGCTGAGGCAGCCTGGCAGGAAGCCAGCCGGGCCTACATCTCCACGGAACCTTTCAGCTGTCCTGCAGCATTGCTGGGTGGCTCTGACCAACTTGCTGCCATCACTGCTGCCCGTGGATGCTCAGCTCCGTGTGGGAACACGGAGGAAGTGCATGCTCCTTCTGGCTATGGGAAAGAAGCCTTCCCAGGGGAAAAGGCTCTCTTGTACCCGAGGAGATCCCTCGCCCTGGGAGCAGACTGGCCCCAGGCTGTACCCTGACCTCACCTCTCACTCTAGCTGTCAGCACAGCAGCTGGAGACTGCTTGTGGCAGGGGGAAAACTTCCACTGCAGCCTGCCAGGGCTCAGGAGCTGCAAGTCTGACTGTTTAGTGAAGGCTAGGGACCTCCATGTGCTGTGCAGCTTGACTCTCTAATGTCAGCGCTCATTCAGAGAGAAGATAATAGCTTGTACAGAAGAGAGCCACTCCTGCCAGATCTAGCTAAGAGTTCCACCTCCCTTTCCATCTAACAAGCAGATCTCATATTTTAAAAATCTCATCTCTTGATCAGGGTATTTACTATGTTCCGTATTCATCCCCAGGGCTTCTGAACACTCACTTATCAAAGCATTTGCCTGTAAAGTGAGAAAGGGATATCCATTTAATTCTGACCTTTAAGGAAAGGGGAAATGCTGAAATGGCAGGCTGGATTGCAAACAGAACAGAGGCTTTCACCTTTTGGACTGCCATCTAAATTGAGCAGCTTGCAGAAGTCTTTGGTGAACACAGCCAGAGCTGCGGCAGGCACCTGCAGGAGCTGTGAGGGGCTGTAATTCCCCTGTTGTCTGCTCCTGGGGAGGGACAGCTCCGAGCAGTGCTGACACTGCATGGCTAGCTCTATTGCAGGGAGCTGGGTAAGAAGTTGGAAGGCACCGCTCTGAAAAATGCAGAGCTAGAACATCAGCATTTACTTTCCAGAGCTCAGCCCAGGGGTCAAACAGTACCACAGAAAGAGCCCCGTGAAGGGACATTGCAAGGAACAAGTTATCACCAGAACTGCTAATGACTTTTTCCATTTCAAAGCATGAGGCTTAATTTCCTCCTGACACCTATGATATAATTTTGCAGCGTTCAGCACTCCGTGGTGACTGTTGATATATAAATAACTAATTAGATAAGGCTCTGTTTATCTGAGAGAGCCACAGGCTCACGGCAGAGCTCAGACTGCGCAAGCTGGATAATATGCTGCTGGCTTTTGAAGGAAAGCCAGGCCGAGCCCTGTATTGCTTTGTTGACTGAAGGCATACTTTTCCAAAAAAAAAAATCAAAGCTCAAGTTGGATTCCCGAGCCTGTGTTTAAGCTTCAGAAGTGCAGCTGGATTTCCAGCGTAGTGAAGTCGGCGTACATTCCAAGTGTGCTGGAAGTCAGAGCAGTTACGCAGGAGCCAAGGTCTGGCAGTACGTCTGAGATGTCCAGAATGCTCGTCAGTGTTTCAGAAGCATACAGGAGGTCTTAGCTAAAATCCCAGCCAAGACCTGGGCAACCATCATGTTTTTCTTCCCTTCCTAATACAAGAAGCATTTCAGTGAAAACAGTGCTGTGACTTTCCTCTGCCCTTGCTTTCCTGAGGACATCCACTTCTGGTGCTGATAAGCCCATGGGGTTTGTTCTCCATTGATGTTTCAGATGAATACCTGGACTTGACCCTGGGACCCAGAAACAGAGGCTGCAGTGGGACAGGGGGATGTTGGAAATGCATCAAAGTACTGACAAAGACAAATCTGGCAGCTACCAAGCAAGATCAGCCATATGTTTATGTCACAGATGATAGGTTTTCCTCCCCCTTAAAAAGCAGTCTACCTCCGCTTGTATGTCCTCCCTACTGCCAGAAAACTCAGTAAGGGGAAAAATCCACCCTCTCCACCAAAACAGAAAGGTGTTTCTTAAGGAGAAAAAAAAAATTGGTTTGCTTATTTTTGTGGATTGAAGGTTGCTGCTCATTTTTTTTCATTGAACGTTGACAAGGCAGCAGCCAAGCCTCCCTCTGGTCCTTATAGATAGGACTATGGCAACAGGAGTGCCCAAAATCAAGGGAACTTTGTGTTTCTTTCTCAGTCCTCAGCAATGAAAATAAATCAAATGATATTAGATCCCAAGGATGTCTATCTAGAGACATTTTAAAAGGATCCAGAGGTGGGAAAGGTTATCCAGACAGCCTAAAAGTACCATTTTCATGCTGGAATCAATGGATTTGGGGAAAGATCAGATACCCTTCTGCAAAGGGCAAGCAGCAGAGACATCCTGTGTCCTCAGAATAAAGCCTGAGTTCTTGTGTTGCCCTAAGAAACTATCTAGAATCAGGGCCTTACTCGTGAGAGTTTTACAGGTAAATAGATGAAAACTTTTCTGACCAGACTCAATTTATTCTCAGTAAGGTTATCTCTGCTGGATTTACGTTTTTCTGCATAGGCGGAGAAAATTTATCCAGCAACAATGTCCCCATGAGCATGACGCATTGCAGTGGCTGTTGCACTGTGTTACCATGATGAGGGTGTCCCATCCCTTGTCTTTCCCATTTTGTATCACTGAGGGATCTCTTGTTGTCATAAAGAACAAGGAAGTCTAATGCCAAAGAAATGAGAATCAAATTGTCACAGCAAATTAAGAATATGCTATGACTAGAGTCAAACATAGCTTGACTGCAGAATCTGCCCTGGTGCCTGTCCTGGAGGAGTCTCTAAAGCCCCTACATGTGCACATGATTATGGTGAAAATACTGAGGTAAAATCTGGTCCAAGAAGGCAGGTCCAATAATCTACAAGACAAAGCATGTGCAATTGTTAAAACAGGCCAGAATTCAATGGTGTATTATTGCTGGCACTCCTCTGAAGAGGAAATGAGAATACCTGTGCTTTGCAGAAGGTGGGCTGGTGGGTAGATGGATTTCACACCGGGACTGCAACTGTTCTGTTCCTTTGACTGCACAGAGGTGTGTGTGATGGGGAGCGTATTGCCAATGCCACGCTGA
The DNA here is from genome assembly GCA_013396635.1 of Penelope pileata. Taxonomy (NCBI): domain Eukaryota; kingdom Metazoa; phylum Chordata; class Aves; order Galliformes; family Cracidae; genus Penelope; species Penelope pileata. Next base: position 564,032 of record WBMW01004573.1, on the reverse strand, counting down.
CTTAGGGCTCGTGTTGGGCCTGATGGATGAGACAGATGGGCTGGGAGAAGGGTCCATGTCATGGAGCACCAGCTTGGCAGCAGTCGCTGGAGCTTGGTGAGTGCAAAGAGCCAGTCTCTGGTGCTCACAGAAGGTGCTGTGACGACTGTGCTGGCAAAGGCCACCCATCTCCTTAGCAAGAGATGAAACTCAGGGCAGGCACAGCGAAGCACTGGTGGCTACTGGCCGGCAGCCTTTAAGCCTATCTGGAAGGAGCACTGCTGGTCCTGAAGGGGCTGGTTTTGCCTGTCCTTGCAGCCCTTATCATCTTTGTTCAGTCTGCTAGAAAGTTTGACAAGCCGCTCAAATGACCTTGGCAGCTCTGGGGCACAGGTGCCATCACTGGACTGAGACCAATCACTAACTTCAAACACTCCAAGGAGCCTTTATAGTTATAAAGCTTCTAATTTCACTGGTACAGACACAGCAGTCAGAGCATGATGTCACACTGCATGAATGTCTTTCATCCAGCTAGTTCATCCAGACAGTGTACCTGAGTTGACACAAAAGAAATTCCAATTAGGGATTATGGAAAAAAAAGAGGCGATGAACAACCATGGTGAATGTTTGCCCAGCAAGGCTGGGGTATCTCCTTCCTTGGAGATATTCAAAATGCAACCAAACACAGCCCTAAGCAATGTGATCTAAGTTTGCCCAGATCCAAGCAACGATTGGTTCAGATGGTCTCCAGAGGTCCCAGCCAACCTAAAATATTCTGTGATCTGTAATTCTTCTATAATTTCTTAAAGATTCATGAGAAAATTTCCTAGGCTTAAAGCAGACTACTTGGGGATACGGGGCTCTTTTTGATAGGTTCAGCCTTAGAGAACATGTCCATCCAAAAGGCAGTTGCATGATGGTCTGTGGTAAAATGACTGCAGTAAAACAAATAAAAACTATGCCACATGGGAGAATCAAGAATTTTGTTAAAACATGCTGCTATAGAGTACAAATGCTGATGAGGTTATATGTCTTCAATGTTACGTTTGTTGTGTAAGTCACTGCCTCTCATTACAAAAGGGGGTAGAAAGGAGAGGGTCACAACAGGAGGAAATTACTTGAGATATTGTATTTGGAATGCTGAGATGGGACTACAGGCGAGAGGACATTTAACAGGCCACCCACCAAAACAGGGTGTGCACCTCCTACTCCCACTCTGAGGTGCCTGATTGTCAAGAAATTTGACCAAGTGCAAATTCTGCCAAAATGTGGTTACCTGACACCACTGGAGAAACAACATCTTGAACTATTTAGTTTGGAGATGAACTAACAGAATATGAAACAGGCACTGATATTTGCCATTTTCCATGATAAAGGAGGGAAGGGGGAAGAAATTACACTGAATGAGAAGGGAACAATATCTTTTAAAAGTCCATGTGCATCCTGACATGAAGTAACTAACCTATTGACTTCTTTTGTTGCATACAGTTAGGGATTAGAGACTAGAATTTATTTTAAAGGTGCTTTTTCAATCAATGCAAATGGTGTAATTTGTTCAAGCCTCTGTGTACAAATATGACAATTTATAGACATGGAGAAACATCTGCGCAGAAAGCACCGCAAAATGCCATACAGCTTTGGCCAAAGGGATTTTTTATGCCCACTGCCCATTGCTCTCTGTTCCTCACAATCAATGCCTACCACAACTGAAGTTAATGATCAGCAACGCAAGCATCACAATAACATACATGAAATTATACATAGGAGTCACAGAGTTACAGTTACTAAATGCCTTGATTACAAAACACAGCATGAAGAGTCCCTAGATGATGAAATCCATTCTAGCAGGGCTGTGCCAGAAAGCTAACCAGGATCTTGATCTAAGCAGTTAAAGCAAACCACAGAATAGTTTTATTGCACTCACCACCCTCAAAAGATTCAGTTCAGTTGCCAAAATAATTGCAGTGCTCAATGGATGAGAACATTCTTTTTCCTCTTCAATTAAAGCCTCTTAAAAACAAAAGTTGCTCTGTGCCAGTGTCATATACTGTTCCAATTCTACGCATTATTCACTACTAATATCTTCATTGAACTGTATCAGCCTTAAATTATATCAATCCATCAAGCAGATTTGGAGTTCACCTATTCAAAATTGGTTTGATAAGTGAGAACATTTGACAAAACGAACTTGGTATTTTTGTGTCATTCCTAAGAGCTTATCTCCACTTAGTACCTTCTGAAAACAAGATGTCCCAATGCATGGGAACAGAAGTCTGGGTTTTGTAGCAGGCAAGAATCCACCCCGTAATCGATAGCTGTAGTGTATTACCAACTCCAGGCACAGACAGTCCCAAAAGCTGCAGCAGGAGCACCAGGAGCCCTGGTAGGACAAGGGGAACCACCAGGCACCGTGGAGCATTGGCACATGGTGAAGGCTTCCTTCTCTTTCAATGGACAGCACAGCACTTCTCTAGTAGTACTTCATGCATATTCATGGCTCGGGGTCATGACCTTGCCAGGCAACCTGTGACCATGGCAGGCAACCCAGTGGGGTTACTCTTATGGTAAGATCCCTGTGATTAGGTTTCATGTTTGGGAAAGTTAACACAGAAACACATGGGTGAGCTCATAGAAAGTATAGAAAAACAAGAGCACTGTGCGGTCTTGACCTTCAGCCAAACAAGATATGGTTGGCTACTTGAAAGATGCCAGAAAGAGCAATAAGTAAGAGCAGTCCTTGGCCAATCACCGGATTCCTCGCAGTATCTTGTGCAATGGCCCATACTCCTGAACACAGACGTGGGTAGGAATTCACAGCAACAAAATGCCATAATATTTTGACTTTCTTGTGTTTGTTTGTTTGTTTTGTCATTGACAATGGACTCACATTGATAGACCTACCTGACTTACCAAGTTCCATCACTAAACCATCTCCCATAGTGCCACAGTGTTGTATAGGTCTACTGCCTATCTACAGATACTGAGGCCTGAGCTTGCTGAAAAACAACTTTTCAGATGCATTCTGGAAAAAAACAAAAACAAAAAAACCCACCTATATTTGTGCATATTTCAGTAATTCACAGAGGTGTTTTTCTTTAATTGCTCATTATCTGATATTATAAAACCCTTCTGATACAAAAATATCAAGGCAGATTGCAAAACTGTAGTTAAATAAACAGTATAACATTCAGTGGACTAATTGTGCCACATCTTACACATGATACTAATGAACAGCCAAAGATGAGAATGATTGAAGGGTGTCCAAAACTGCTGCTTGCCACCAGAGATGTTTATTCCATATAAGATTTTTTTTCTACCAGCTCTATCATCAAAACATCTTTAAAAAGTAATTAACACCCTCTATGATTTTGCTTTCCCTTTTGTTATCCTCTCCTAAGAGGAGTATATTCACTTTTGTTGTTACGTTCAAATGACAATTATTTTTATGACTGCTGCTGTGGTTTAACATTTTCCACTATTTTTTTGGCACAGGCTGGTACGTACTTACTTACATCAGAGAAGACAAAGCCACTGAAGTGACCTGACTCCAGGTCACTCGCTGGGGTCTGGCAGGGCTCAGGGAAGATGAAGGCTTGGAGCACCACAAGTGGAGCAAGTACAGCTCTTGTGTTGAGTGTCACCCCAGGGCAGCAAACACCCTGGAGTCCAAAGCAGGTGGCAGGGCCACAGAGATGAAGAAGGAGGTACGGATTACGGCTTCACACGAAGAAATATCTTTCCACGTTGAGAATAAACATGTACTGAGCATGGTACGCTTAGGGGACTGTGAATTAACAGATACTTGGAAATGGTTGAATACAAGGCTTTAAGGTAATGTTTGCATTACTCTTAAATGCAACTCAAATCTTGAACCCTATGCTTCTACTGCTTTGCAGAATGAATTTCAAAGTTTCCAAAATACGTATCAAACTAGCCCTGGGGTAAAAAAATTAATGAAGTGACGCTGTTTGTTGATGCCTGTGTGCACCCAGGTCACCCAAGCCAGTGTGGTAGCATTCTGCATGGCACACCAAGAACCTCACAGAGTTTCGGACAGAATGCGGCACCATGCTGCAACGCAGATTTATTGTCTCCTCTCTCAGAAGCAGCAGGAGACACTGAGAGAATCTGCAGTACGGTTAAATCAACTCGACATCTAATAGAGCACTTTCTTAGATCCCTCCTTATGGGATTCTTCTGTTAAACATCGGAAATATAATCTATTGCCTTAGATAAATATGTAATAGGAATTGGGAGTCATTAATGCATCACAGAAAGACCGTTCCAGCAAAAGGAGTTACCTTATTAATTAGGAAAGGAAATCCTGAAGATTCAGTTATTTATGTGATTTTAATTTAGTTCAAATTCTAAATGGAAGTTTAATTATAATCGCACTTAATTCACCCAGAGGATGAAAGGGCCCATTTAACAAAGGACACCTGGGCTTCATTAAATGATTACAAAGGGAACTAGAAACGAATGGTATTTTACAGTATTGCTCCAAATCCCAGGGGATTTGCATCTGTTAAACTACGTAACATTTAAGGAAATCAATTCTGGAAACCCAGTAAATGAATCCATAAATTACCCTTTAATTTCTCAAACTGCTGCCTTCCTCAGATGGAAGTTGTCACTCCTAGGATCAATGCGGAGAGCAGACCAGACCGCATCTTTATTCAGTGTTTTAATGTGTCTCACTGGCAACACATTCCTGCTCAAACTAGCAGACATCCCTGTCTTGGAGTAAAGTCTGGATACAACAGTTTGCTACAGGTTAATCCTCGGTTTCAGAGGTAGAAATGGAAACATTAACCAAACTTGACAAATACATGTGCACGAGCAACGTCCATAAAAATTACTGAATCACAGAACACTGCAGAGTGGCCGTCGTGGTCTCAGCACACAGAAATCAGAGTGAACGCACATTTTTAGCACCAACTCACTAAACAAATATCAAAGAAGCTTGCTCTCCAGAGAATTAGACAAGTAAAACTATTTATCAGAGAAACATGGAACCACAGAATGGTTTGGGTTGGAAGGGACCTTAAAGCCCACTCAGTTCCAACCCCCTGCTGTGGACACAGGCTGCCCAGGGCCCCATCCAGCCTGGCCTTGAATGCCTCCAGGGATGGGGCATCCACAGCTCTCAGGGCAGCCTGTGCCAGGGCCTCCTCACTCCTCCTAACATCTAACCTTAATCTCCCCTCTTAGTTAAATATCGTTCCCCTTGTCCTATTGCTATCTGCCCATGTACGTACAAAGTCACTTACAGTGGATATCTGGACATTACTCGAGAGCAGGAGGACAGCTGGCAGAAACCACAAACAGGAAGAGGGCTTGTGACACCCCTGTGTTTAGCTCCCTGGCAGAAAGAGCAGGTGCCGCTCGGGGTTTGTTTGGTAAGGGTATGAGGTTTATGATAGGTGGTCTCCTACAGACTCCAGAGCAAAGTGCCTCACATCAGAGGCATTTCATGTGAGTAACACCAAGCAGCCCTGGCGGGGACAGTGGAACCTGCTGCCCTCTCCAAGCCAACATTGAGAGTCGGACAGCCAACAGCATGGGAGTCCGGCATAAAAACATAGGATGGATCACATCCCGCAGCTGGGAAGCACCAGTGCATGTCCATATGTCTGACCCCAAAAGGAAGAACAGCCTTGCCTAACCCACTGCGAGAGCAGGAAAGAAAAGAACATCTGGGGTAGAGAGGTAAAACAAGAAATAGCCCCTGCCCTGTGTACTGCAGTGTCCTGCCACCACTCCATGCCCCAGCAGGGCTGCACAGCAGTTTCCAACTTCATCACTTGTTCTTTGAAGGGAGAGCAAAGAAATGGGGGCAGACAGCAGTAGACAGTGCTGGTATCAGAGGAGATGGGCAAAAGCTGGTGCTGTGGTGCCTCGTGGTACAGGAGCTGAAAGTTTCCATTCTTCATCCTCATGCACATCTGCAAAATTGTCAGTCAATGCCGGGTTTGTTGCACAAGAGAATGTGAGAGGAGCTCGCTGGTGCGCTCCCAGCATGTAGCCTCATGCAGTGCTCTGCTTCTCACCCTGCTGCGTGCCTGGTCCAGAATGTGCCCTCCTCGTTGTCAGCAGCAGTCCCTTACAGAGGGCTCAACCTCCTCTTTCAGTCTGAAAAGAAGTGCACAGCTTTTCCTACATCCTTATTTTCTGGACTATAACACCATGAACGTGATGCTGATTATTATAAGCACTTTACCGAGTGTCCTATGAGCGTTTTGAAGCATTCAGGGTAAGAGGGGCTGGTGGGTTTCTCTGACTACAGGAGCAGCTGGGACTGATGCCAGCACACAGCCACTGGCCAGCCCTGCCCTGTGTCACAGGGCATTTTCTTGTAACATCAGTGTTTCCCATCTGGTTCTGGGAACTGCAGGGTAACTGACAGAAGGCTTGCTTTTTTTGTCTTAAAGAAGCAAAACAAAAACACCCTGCAGAGTCCTCTGTGGTTTTTCAGCCCCCTTTAATGCTACCTGTGCTCGGCATGGATTCGGTAATGAGCGGCATTAATCCTGCGGTCACCACAACTCAACAGGGCATTCTTCCATTTACTTTTGGAAACCGCATGCACATCTTTTTTCCCTTAAATCACAGTAAAACCTCTGCACATAAGACTGAACATCACATTTTGACTTGTTATTAGCTCAGAAAATGAGCAAAGCTTCCCTGTGAAAAGTGCAAGCAGGCAAGGCGAAAGCACAGTGAGAAAGCGGCAAGATCCCTGCCTGTTGCAAGGTTAGCACAAAGAAATATTTAAGCACTTTCAAGATGTAAAATTCTTGTTATTTTTCACCCTGTTTCCCTGCACCCCATTATGCTCAAAGGAGATTTCCTCCATGTTTCTTTGCTACACAGAAGACAGAAGCACCAAAGTGAGCTTTTTTTTGGGGTGGCATATAGTGAGGTACCAGCCAGGCTCCTGTCACAGCACAATGAATACACGTGGGCGCTTGTGATAAGGGATCATCCTTCTCCCACCCCTTTTTCTTTGAAATACTTCAGGTGTGTAAAGTGTCCCCTTTCAGTCTCACAGCTGTCACCTGCAAGTGATTGCACAGCAATGTGTCACCCAGGTGGGAAGGACACTTTGCATCCAGGGCAATATCAAAGTCTCTGGGAAACAAAAGCTTCCTATAGCCAGGGAGCACAAAGCTCACAGCTACTGCAAATGTTTCACCTGGGAGAGCTGGCAGTCCTCAGGCAGTGCCCACAGAGGAATCTGTGCCAGCGTGGCCCAGGGCTGCCCCATGCCACGAAGCAGCCCGTGCTGGAGGAGCTATTCCCGGGGCTAGGAACATACATGCTCGGGCTCGTGGGCAGGCAGCATCTCCAAAGGCAGCCTCTGGTTGTCTAAATTTGGATACCCAAAATTAGAGGCTGTTTTTGAAAATACGAGCCTGGGTGGAAAATTTTGCTCTGTGCATAAGCAACATGCCATTTTCAGGGGCTTATGACAACTCATTCCTAAGCCAACACTTCTTCAAATATGACAAAAATACCCCCTTTCAGTCAGAACATTGCTATTTGAATAGCCAGAGTTTACAAACGAAGGCGAACAAAACCCAAACACAAATGGTTGCAGAATTGCAGTCTGGTATGTGGAAAAATAGTCACCTTGCGCTGGGCAAGCTCAGAAGCGCTTCACCAAGGGGTGTTTGTGAAGGAGTCTCAGAGCACTGACCTTACATCTTCTTGGTTTAAGCTTTGTAGTCCTTGCAGGGAGCATGTCATCTTTCCTCGCCCTTGCACAGCGGCCTCTGAGAGCGTTTTGGAGGCCGCTGGCCTCACTATGGGAAGCCTGAAGGCCCTCAGCGGGGAGCGCGGCCCCGTAGCAGTGCACGCGGCTGCTGCTGGTGCCCAGCCTCTGTGGGTGAGAGCTGGGGGGCTGCCCCAGCTCAGACCAACGCTGCTGCCCACTTTCAGTGACAGGTTTCCTGAATCATCTCACCTTTCCTTACGCCTTGCGGCCATGCTACTTTGGTTCCAGGTAACAGGAACAAAGTCATTTTCACCATTCACGTTCATTTGCCTGCATTTCCCCCCATGCAGCCTGCACAAAACCAGTCTGTCAATTCCTCCCTCAGAGAGCTAACACTCGGGCGTTCTTGTTTCTTTTGACCCTGCCTGTAATGTTCATCCCGGTGAATTATTTATGTAAGGAGCTCCCCAGGGAGTCACCATTTCTCTCTCCTGTAGCCCCTACCAGTCACCAGCTATGGCTGAGCTCCACCAGCCGGGCTCAGCTGCCGCCTGTCAGGGTGTGTGAGCGTGCACCCACCCAGCAACAGCCCTGGCTGTCATCTCCTCAGCACTCATCCAGTGCCAGACCCCAACATCCTCACATTTTCCAGTCACCACAGAAGTGGGTTCTAGGCTTAGGATCCTGAACGTTAGATCTTCCAGAATTAAAAGCTTCACAGAAGCACTTTGAACATGACTCCTCTTCCACCCTGGCAATAATAAATACTTATGTGCATTAAGCTAAACAGGAATGAAAATCTTCATAGGACTGGAGTTTTAGCCAGCTAAAACTTCTGTGGATCGAAAACTCAAATCTAGACCTGTTTCATTTTTTAACTGTATTTTTTTTCCCAGTGAATTTTCTGTGTGTCTGAAAACGAAAGCTCTATGCAAAATTTTTGCAGCATTTTCTGTTTCAGATTTAAACTTATTTCCTCTGGCTGCTTTCAATTTTAACCTCTTTTCTCCCTCTTCCCAGGTTCCTGTGACAAAACAAGTAAGCATTGAAAAGGAAAGAAAGATGTTCCCTGCTTTTCTACAGCATTTTTAAGGGAGTAAGACCAGTGCAGCCATGTGCTCAGTGTAAGATGTTTCAGGAGGCCAGCTATGCCACAAGGGTATGACCACACCCGGCTTGATGGCTCTCCATGAAGCAACTCTCTATTAAGTGTATAGAATAACAGGTTTTTTCTTCAGATCATACTATTGATAGCAAATTGTGCCACTAATAGCACGAAGGACTCTGAACACTTTTGGCTTAATGGCAACACCTTGATCCTTCAACGTTGATTAGAGCCAACTGCATCACATCCTTAAACATACCTTTGAAAACAGAATGCCAAATAAGATTTTTTTTTTGTCACATCATTTCTAATGTTTTCCCCCAAGCCCCAGCTTCTCAAATACTCATGAGAAGTTTAATTTCTTCAGGTAAGACAATGGACACTGAAAAGAGCAAGCCAGCCAAGTGAAATTTTGCTGTAACTCGGAGGGAGGAGGGTGCAGCAGAGTGACCGAAGAAGGGCTGTGAGCTGCCTGCGTGACACGGGGCAGAACATCGCTGGGGTGCACGGGGAAGCATGGCAGCAGGCAGGGAGAGGCATGCTGCATACTGCACACACCCCTGGTGGGAGTGCAAACAGAACGCTGGCCTCAGCTCCCACAGAGCAGAGCTCGGGCTGGAACAGGTGCAGAGCCCAGGGAGGATGGGAAAGGGGAGTCAGTTTTATAGATGAGACAAATATAGCTTTACAGGGTTAGCCTAGTAAAATAAAGGCTGGGGGAGATACAGTTACACTTTATAAATACAATTCTACATACCCTCAGGGCTGAAGAATCACTGAAGCTATAAGACAATGTTGGCACAAGAACAAATAGCATGAAAAAAAGTCATCAACTATTTTAAGCTAAAAGCACATTTCTAACCATCAGAGAAATGGTGTTTTGTAAAAGCCCTCCAACAAAAGCAGTAGGAGCTAGTAATCAAACTACTTTTATAGCAGAAAGTTAGTAAATTTATGTAAGGGATTTTATGACATGCAGTAATACCGGGTGTCCCATAGGCTTTATGATCCTGGAAAGGTTCTGGCTGTCACAGTTGAAAGGAAGGAAAAAAACAGACAAACTGAAAGCTGAGATACCTTAAGGCAATTAAACAGGAATCCACTAGTAACCTCGCTTTTGATCCCCTGAGTTTATGCCACTTGAATTGTTTTTTCAAGGTGCTTATGGCCCAGGTACATGGTAGTTTCCTGACACCCAAGCCCAACACAATAGGAGGTTGCACAGTTGCATGAAACCAGTGACAGAAGAAGAGCACTCCCTCGTTCCCTGCTGATTGCTCTCCCTGCAGCCCTGTGCTCCCTGACCTGCCTGCTCACAGGGTGGCTGGCTCTCAGGGACGTCCTTGGGGTTTCTGTCTGACTGGCACTGCCAGGCCTACCTTGGCCAAGAGAGACCAGAGAAGGTGGGAATGGGCGGTCTCAGCTTGGTCCCCTGCTGCAGCTGGAGACTGAGCATGGTCCCAGCTCCTTCCTGTCCGAACATCACAGCTGCCTGTTATGCTGTGGCTCTGTCAGAGGGGGAAACACCTCTTGCATCTCCTCTAAGCCCTGTAGCAGTCAGCTCTCTCCCAACCTTGCCTAAGCAAGTCCATTCAAGCGTGCTTGTTGGCAAGCAGGCCAGGTGGGCTCTACTAGGTGGGGAAAGGTTTCTGCTTCACGTCCTTCAAAAAACAATGTGCCCTCACCTTGGTTTCACACACACATTGTTCATAGGCCCTGAAGAGCCTGCCAGCACCTTCGCTTCCACACAGCAGGACACAAACCACTGAACAAGCAAAGGTTCCACTGAGGACCCCCAAAGGGCAACCTGGTGGCTCCTGGAGAGCTGCTGGCCATAATCTGTCTGAGTCCGTAGCGGAGGAAGCAGGAAATTTGGGGCTGAAAGGTATCTTCTGAGAACATAACAGCATGCCTTTCTGGCAGCCCTGCCTGCATTGATTTGCTGCAAGCAATTCTCAATCAACATACGAGGAGTACTGGCAGGAGCTACCTCCTAATTATAAACCATTTAGTCAATCAAAATATAGCTCCTTGGCTTTGCAAAGATCTCATTTCATCTCCAGATCCTTACATGGAAAGAAAAATGGAAACGTTGAGCAGGGAGGAGGGAAAAAGCTTTAGTTAAAAGTGACAAGAATGGAAGTTTCAGTATCCCATTTGTGGCGTAACTTAGAGCAACTTAAGTACTTGTCAAAGTTAATTAAGTCAGGCCATCTGCAATGCTCATGAGAGGAAACATTACCCCCATTCCAGCAGCACAGCAAGTTACAGCCTCCTCACACCCCAACAAACACTGAGTTGCTTGGCTTCATGCTTCCAGCCGCCACTGGGAGCATTTCTTCCTTCTGTGCGAGAGCATCGCCTGAGCTTCAGGGAAGCATCCCTGCCCCATGCCCACCATCAGGGACAGCAGCACCCTGAGGGGAGCAGGGATGGTGTCACCTTGCTTGGGTGCACATCTCCTCACAGCTTCCGCTGGCAGGCTGGCAGGTCTCACTGGCGCTCCCCATGACAGGAACATCATCTTCAAAGTCCTGTACTAGGAACCCACAGCCTTTGGCAAGCAATCCACAGGCACGGCCACCAGCTGCCTCCTGCCAGGCTGTCCTGGGCAAAGCTGTTTTACAAAGACCTCTGAAAAGATCTTTCATGTTTTTGTGCCACTTTGGAAGTGTCACAGTTGGCTGCAGAGTACTGGGGTTTTGAGAAATTCACTTTTATTTTTGCCGTGGACTTTATAAATGCTGCTTTGGCACTACAAAGAATGTCTGTAGAGTTTTCGGTACTGTTTTTCACAGAATCGTACGTTTTAAGTTTAGGTCCTCCTGATCAGACAAGAGATGATATCTCTGTACCTAGATGGCGTAGAATATTTGTAGTGTCTGCTGGCACTTTACATACTTGGAAAATATAATTAAATTCAATATAGGATTTTTACTGCCACGCTGAAGCTGAAGTAAAAGTAAATCTTAATATTATCTCTTAGAAAACACATCAGGACTATACTTGAAAACTGAGTTTGGCCCAAAGACTCCAGAACGCACTTGTTAATTGTTTTTCTTTTCTGCTAAATGGTCGCTTCTCTCCCGCTGTTTAATCAAGGTTTAATACTTCACTGCACCTCTCTCTCGCAATGCTTTGCAGTTAGACAGTCACACCTACGTGCACTCTGTGGGTGCTATGCACAGGGCACATCAGCTCTGACAGCTTCTAAAAGAGAACCTCTGGTTTTCCCAAGGCCAATGTTAGTTATAAAGTAACACGTTGGCCTTTGCAGCTACTCCAGACAGCATCTTTAGGTGGGTAAGGTATGCATGGTCATGTGCCACTGGCAGATAATCCAACCGAAGCAAAGAAATGAAAATACCATCTACAAAAAGGGGAAAACAGTTCCAGCTCTGTTAGCAGGAACGCTGTGTTTGCCACCACCCACAGCGGCACGTAGAGCTGCCAGCCCAAGAACTTCTCAGCAGGACCTCTCCCTAACTCCAGCTGTGGCCCAAACCTCCAAAAGGATGCCATGATCCCATTTTAGAAGTCTTCTTTAGTTTCATTTTTCTCTGTCAAGTGGTGGACACAGGCTGCTTAATTCTGAATTACTAAGGATTTCTTTTGATCTTTGTGCAAAGGTTAAGGAGCCAGGTTAAGGGCTGGTCTGGACACTGGAACCCAATAGCTGGAGATGAATGTGCATCTCTTGTCTTTGGCGTTTGGTAGTAACCTAGATTTTCTGTTCATCATTGGAAAAAGCTACAGAAACGCTATTTTTACAGTTACAGTACTCTATCACAGATTCCAAAGTGCTTGACAGCAGGCAGAAATCCAGGACTCACCACAGTCAGAGCCTGGAGCACTTCTTAAACACAAACAAATGAACAAACAAGCAAACAGACACAAACTCAAATTGGGAAAATGACACAGAGAAACCCCAGTTCCAAGAGTCACAGAGGATTTCTGTGAAGGAGCAGAAACCAATGCCATCAATGCCACTTTTATTCTGCTATAGCATATTTCGTGGCTGGGAGCCTTTGAGTACCGTGTACTCAGGACATAGACAAGGAATTTTCTTCCTCTCAGAAACTTTAAAATATAAAACACATGACTATGCTAGCATCATATTCCCGTTATAAATCACACTTCCAAAACAAAAATATAACAATGAAATTCAAATTCTACCTAAAGACCCTTTAGTGTTATCCTTTATTAGCACAGTTTAAAATGGCAAGCTCTCAACAACAAAGATATTATGCTACTAAAATAACAGATTATCAGTGGCTTTCAGACACTGAGATGCATTTTAGACATACCCAGTTCAACCAGATCTTGCCATAACTCTACAACTTTCACTGAACCCAGCAAACATCTTGCTTACCTCAAACTTGACCCTACTCACCTTACAGGTATCTCTTCCTCTAAACACCAGGGTTATTTAGACAGCCCTACTCAGACACTTCCCTTATTTACCTGCTTCTTCATTTCTCAAGTTCTGATAAAGAGTAAAATTCATGCTGGATCTTTCAGTAAGGAGATCTTAAAAAAGAAAAAAAAGGGGGGGGGGGGGGGGGGGGGAAGATATGATTTTTAAGAAAAGCAGCAGCACCTAGAAGTGAAGAACACAGAACCTGGTCATAATTCACTTCTCACATTCTTTCCTTGATTTGCTGTAAAAACAAACAAATAAAGAAGACCCGAGACAAAAATAAAAGAACTTTTTCCTCGGAGGAACAAATACGTTTTAATCCACAAAGATGTAATTTTTAGCTCACTGCACTTTTATGGCTGTAAGCGGTGTTTATCTGCGTTTAATTTTGATGCTTTTTGTGGTCTGAAATCTCCCAGCTGTGCTAGACCAGCAGACACCGAAGTGCTGCTAAAATCCCTCGATTTCAGCCTGTGCTCTCTTGAACCAGAAAGCTTTTCGATAAAACCACTCTGGGTGTACACTGGCATTACCAGGAAGAGAACATGGACAGCTACTCAGAAGACAGCTCTGTGCTAAGCAGTGAAATTACTCTGGATTTGTGTGTGAAGCAAGTTTGGAAAAATACAGCCTATCAGCTTTGTGTAGCATGTTATCCGTATGCTGGGACAAGCTCCGCAAAGCCAGCCTGACTCAAAAGTCAGTGCAGAAATCTGTTTTTTTTAAAGCAGTTTTGGAAGAAACAAATAATATACTCCGCCTCTTTCTCATACAAGTATTTCTTATAAAACCAGATCTATTTTTATTTTAAAAAAAATAAAAAATTAAAAGCAGCTAAAAACAAAACCAATCCACATTAAATACTGATGCAGGCAAAATTCCTGCTAAGGATGGTTACTACTTTCTAAGTCCTGAAAAGAACTTCAGAAACTTGAGGCCTAAAGCAACCTTTGGGCAATAGTCATGGCTGTCAAGACACATAAAAGCCATCCTCCAGCAACTGGTAAATAATAACATACATGTATCAGTAAGCATTCTGCAGGACAAAGACACTGCTGGCATTGACTTCAGCGGGCTAGGATAGGGCCCTTCCATGGCTATGAAATGCCAGCCCTCCAACAGTTATCGTTATGACCAGAAAAAAAATCCAAACTACAGTGGAAAGAAGTAAAGTAGGACATAAAATTTTATTCTGAAATGATCTCTGGCCACAACAATAAAATGTAACAAATATTCACTAGAACAGTCTTAACTCCTGTCATCAGCTGTACAATACATACAGGATCATAAAACTGGCCACTAGGATTAAAACCCACTACAACATCTTTAATGTTAAGTGGCAACAGCAGCATCTCACAGAAAATTATACATACATATATACACAGTCCACATTCAATCGTTTTTCACGTTTTCAGTACACACAGTTGCAGCATATTACAGTCACGTGTCTAAGTCGTTGCCCAATAAAAACCCAAGCTACTGCTTAGACGTAATTGTAGCAGTTCAACTGAGTAATTACAATTTGTAGCAGAGATGTACAAGCCCTAGAAACAATAATTCACAAATGTGTTTGTTTTATTTAAATGCTACCGTAGCATTAAAATGGGCAATATTCTAATCTTTAACGACTGGAAAAAGATATAGAGCTCATTTTGCATTTATCACAAATATTATTGATGGAAAAAAAATACTAAAAAATGGAGGGCATTAAATAATGCACACCCTTTCCTAAAGATTCTAATATTGCCCGATGCTACTTATGTCTAAAGTGTTTCCAACATTCCCATGAAGTCATTTATAACTCCAAACCACCCACCAAGTTAAAAGTGGCTTAAGTGCCTTGCACCCAAATTGTAAAAATCCCTGGCCACCTTTATAAGAGCCAGGCACATATAAAAGGAATGCACTTTGGTTCATACCAAATGCCCTGGGATTAAATCACACTATAAAACTAAAGAGTTTGAGGTAAATTTTTACAAATACAGTTGATTTCTGTCTAATGTCACCATTAACAAAAATTTATTTAAAAAAAATCAATTTGATGTTAAAGTATAACCAATGAGGAAGGGCCATCTTTAACCCCTTAATGAGACGTACTACAAGACCAGAGTGTCCTTTCCACCCTAGCAGTGCGATTGCCTTATTGTTTCTATTAAGGCCTCAGTAATCTACAGGATGTTTTAAGACAGGTATAGCATTTAAAGTCAGATTTCAACTCTACTACCCAGTATTGAAAGGGTGAAAGAGGCCAAGATGCATGCCCTACAACATGGCATTTGTAACAAAAGGCACATTGTTAACACCAAGGGCACAATCCATCCTCTATCGTTAATCTACACATCTTGCATCACTCTGTTGTTCCAACACACTTCATTGGTAATGAACACTCAGTGGTGCAAGAAACTGAGCCAAGTGAGACTGCAACCAAAGACAAGACAACACTGTGCTATTACTACATCTGAAAATAGCTCAGACATCTCCAGACAATGGTAACATGTGAGACTAAGCACTGTTTCCAAGCCAACTTCTATCAGCCTAATTATCAGAGCCCTTATAAAAAAATCACACCAAAGCAAGAGGCAACATTCCTTCCCCCCTCCCTCCTTTTTTACACATACAAATAAGCTACAATAAAAAGCAGCTATACAACTTAAAAACCTTGACGTAGCTGCTTCTTTAGTACAGAGGAAATTCCACTATATTTGGGTTAAAAAAATAGCTCTGCACACTATATTTTGGCCTTAAAGTTTCCGGTAGCATTTATGAAGAAGTTGGTCATAAATGCATTATTGGCATTAAGAACTGGTTACACGGAAAAGAAAATTTAGTGGTTTTAGCCCATTAATGACCCATGAACATTATGAATGTCTTCACCTTAAATTGTCATGAAAGGCAGGAACATGTACCAAGGTTATCTTTAAGATATGTTAAGGGGGAGGTGACTCTTTTTCCGCACCTAACATAAACAACTCTATTCTTTAAATTTTGCAGAAAGAGCTAAGGTAGAAAGGACTGGTAAAGCCAAGTAGTTGGTGGAGGAAGTAAAGAACCCCAGTTACTGTAGAAAAATAAACAGTATCATATGCCCAGTCATGGGAGTCAGTTCATTTTATATGAAAACTAATATATCTTTTTTCCAGACTTAGAATTTACTGACCGTAACTTATTGGATACTCATATTCCAAAAGCCACTTTTCTTAGTCGTATTGTTTCACTTTTATTTCATTTTTTCCATACATGTTTATATATTGCACTTTCACACATTGTATAAAGTTGTGAACATTAAACACTAAATAATTTGACTAGAGGCAGGAAACAGTCTTTAAAAAAAGTAATAAAAATGGTTGATTGATGCTCTAATTTTTACAGTTATCAATCAACAAATACTCAGAAATTATTTTTGGAGCTTCTTCAGATGTCGACTTTTTGGCAAGAAGTTGAGTGATATGTTTCCTGAGAATTCTATCATTTCATGTTCATATCCCTCCCCAAGTCTTACATTAAATTAAAAACAAACCAAAACAAACAAACAAACAAAATTAGGCTGTAAGTGGTAAATCTTAATGAATACGTAGGAGAACTTAACCGGAAACTTTCTTGGCCTCTCAGGGGACCATGCTTTAAGCGTTTTTCTTAATTTGTACACGTAACTTAAGAAGATCTTTGCATAAAAAGTTTGCTTGTAGTAGTTATTGAGGTTTTATGCAATCCATTCTCTCTCTCATTTTAACATCCACCAGTCCTTCTAGACTGTATTCTACTTTCTTTAAAATTCCCTTTTCATATGTTGTTTTATACATCTGATGTAGACCACAGTCATTGCATGTGATGAAATTCTGGTCTTAGATTTCAAACTATTACTGTTGAAAATATGCTACAGTGTGTAAATATTTCTCAGGTAGATCTAGATAGAATTCCTCAGTAAAGACCATCTTTCTTCCATGAATACAGTTAAAACTAAAAAAAAGCCAAATATTAGCACACACACGTGAACAAATCTACACATATTTCTAACTGCTCCTTCAAAACCAATTCAGCTACAAATGTCAAAGACTAATCCAAGTTCCAGTCGTTTAACTTTCCTTTGATATTTTGCCTGTATTAGGAAATATCTAAGATGGTGTCTGTCAACTAAAAATCTCTCCAAAGAGGATCTCTGCATCTACAGCTGTGCTAAGGACAAGTACTTCTCTACGGAAAACCATACAGTAACATAGTGTTTGCCCCCTACATACAGATTTGATCTAAGTGTAAATGTACCAGAGAGGTCACAAACGCTCACACAGACGTTGTTAGAAGAAATAAAAACAACCTGTGAAATTCATGTAGCATTAACAGTCTGGAAGTTACAGTATTAAACAGAAAAAAGTAAGTACTTCTTATTCTTCTCTAAGTCTATGTGATTTAGGAAGCCAAGCTGCCCATCAGGAGAGAAAAGAAAACAGAAGAGGAAAAGAAATTGAGAGAAACCCAGTGTGAATGCTCAGTGTTATATACCTGAAATGAAGTCCAAAATGTTTTGCTTTGCCTGACTTCAGGTTTAGGAAACAATAGTCACTTTCAGATTTAGAGGAACAGACATACTATCCTCATTCTTTCTGAGACTGCCTATTCTTCACACTTCAGCACGCAGCATGTAAGGTAAGAGTCACTTTAGCCCTAGAAGGTTTTGTTTCTTTTTTTTTTTTTTTTTGTATTACACTTAAATATTCATTTAATCAAAAACATTACTGTCAAATAGAGAAAACATTCTATAGGAGATGACTGTATCATTACTACGGGATACCATTACTTTTTCTGGGCTACCATACAGAAAACGACAGTATTTCATGCTACGGCTCTATTTCGGATACCAAGTTTACAGGTGCTTAACTGTATTCTCCCTGGAGTCCAGTCAGGCATAGGTGTTAGTGTTTGCAGGATCAAGACCCGTACCTGTAAAGTTAGAGTCTTGCAATCTTAACCCAAGTGAAACTTAATGTGAACCATGGAAGAGAAAGGTTAATACCTTTGACACCACGCTGCGATGCATGATAGTCATGTTGTAACCAGTGGCCTGCCACTGATGTTTATTACTGTGTCACACTAGTTACAGTAAGGCTAACTGTACTGTAGAAGACAAACATTTTAAAAAATAAGTATAAAAACTTAAAGCATTGTCCCCATGTTTTTATAAAAACAAAATCAACGTTTCTTACATTTAAAATGAGTGCTGAAAGATACAAATGAATAAAGTTATCGAGCAAATAAAAACGTATATCTGAGCTACTTTTTCATACAAATAAGGCTCAGCCACATTGTATCTCTCGGATTAACAGCATTGGGTTTTTCAGACTCAGCTAACGAGTTTTGGCAACACTGTTCTTTGCTGAATATTCCCATTGGCATCTGTCATCTGTGCCAAATTAGTCCTCAGTTTTGAAGCTGAGCTTGAAGTTGGAGGTAACTTGGATATCGACGTTATAGCACCAGTGCTCTCTGTAATTCTCTTTGCTGACGCCTTCTCCCCAGTCGGAGGCTTTGGCAACCTTCGCCTTAGCCAAGGATGTCGCAAAGCCTGGCTGGGTGTCATACGGATAGCAGGATCCCATTCTAAACACTGTTTTAAAAAGTCGAGGAACAGGGGATCATCACACCCCTTTAATGCGTTACCCCATTCTCTGCTCTCTGGTGGGCCACGCAATTTTCCCCTCCGAGAGCGTCCACCATTAAGTATTATAGAACCGTCAGACAAGGTTGTGATGGTGCAGTAGCGGGGATAACCCTTAGAGCTCACAAAGTTTTTGGCTCGCTTGGATGAATCTAGAAGTTTTGGGGAAGGCATGCCCAACAACTCAATCATACAAGCCAGCTGGTCTCCTTCATCTTCTCCAGGCAGAAGCGGATAACCGGTGAGAAGCTCTGCTAGAATACACCCCAAGCTCCACATATCTATGGGCATCCCATAACGAGCACCAAGGATGACTTCAGGCGCACGGTAAAAACGTGACTGAATGTAAGTGTAGACACGTTGATGCTCGTAACAACTTGAGCCAAAATCGATCACTTTAATACCACTTCTGCCCTGCTGCTTTAACAGAATATTCTCAGGTTTAAGGTCACAGTGAATGATTCTATTTTTGTGCAAAGCATCCAAGCACTGTAAAATTGAGTGGGCAAACTTGCGGACCAAAGGCAGGCTAAAGCCCTGAAACTTGTTTTTCTTTATCAATTCATACAGGTTCATGCTCAGCAATTCAAATGTCATGCAGATATGGCTGCGGAATGTGAAGTTTTCCAACATGTGAATAACATTCATGTTGTTATCCTTATCTTGTTTCCGGAGATGCTCCAGAATCCTAATTTCTTCCGCAGCTTGGCGGTGGAAACGCTTTTCATTTCTCACCATTTTTAGTGCCACATGCTGATGCATCTTGTGATCATAGGCCTTCACCACCTGCCCAAAGCTTCCTTTCCCTATAACTTTCAGAACTTCATACCTGTATGCAATATGATCATGGGGTACTTGTACATAAGACCCCTGGTCATCATCATACCCGCAGTTGTTTGGACCACCAATCACACCTTGCCGCTTCTTTGCATTTGGACCCAGAAAGTATATTTCAGCGTAGCCAAAAATCTCGTGATGCTCAAAAGCTGTTAATTTTTGCATGTATTGCTTCATTGCCTGCTCTGGTGTCATAACGGAGGCTTTCACCTTCCCTGTTCCGTCTGTAGATTTTAAAGAGCTGGAGCTCCCTTGTCGTCTGTGAGCACTCTCTGACTGTCTGTCCTGAACCACTGGCAATCCAGATTTGCCAAGCGCTGTAAGTCCATTCGGCTGCGCTGTCAGAACCGTCCTCTTGTTACTATTATCTTCAAACAGCTGCTGAACCTGGATTTGTCCATGGCTACCAACATGGAGGTGCTCATTCATTGTGTGCTTACTGCCACCGACCTAAAATTGAAAATAAATACATACCCAGTTAACAAGAAAGGCATGAACTCTGCAACCCACCATCCTGCCTAAATTACCTCAAAACTAGCTGTTTTCTTAGAAGTCAGTTGTCTACAGATAATTTTAAAAATATGGTTTATATACTGTGCTACTGCTAGACACCATTGCATTTTCCAGATCCTTGTTTCTCAAATTAGACTTTCATGACTCTCTGAAATGTTTGCAACAAGAGAGTCGACAGTGTGCTACCACAATAAGCTAACAATTCCCCCAAGGAACCTTCAAGGTAACAGACCTGCTATATCAAGAAGTATGCTTAAAGGATATTAAAAAGTCAGACTTTCATAGTAGCAGTTTTATTTACACTGAAGATTAACACATAATGTCTGCTAGAACTACTTAGCTAAGGCTCTCCTAGTCATCTGTTCTCAGAAATCGAGATTTTTAACTTGTTCCAAAATTTGCTGACTATCAAAAGGGCCAGATAAAATTTCAAGCAATCAGGAACGTGCTGTGACATGCACAAAGAAGAAAAGAACCTGGACATTTCTGAAGTTCAAGAGATGCCATTCACTGCTAGCAACTGAAGCAGTCACTATTTGGCAAAGCATTCGAATCAATGAAGCTTAAGTATGTCCTCCAGCACTCAGCCAAACCAGTCTCGTAATGACTTTTAACCAAAATGAGATTTGGGGCCTGATACAACCTTGAATGGAAAGAAAATCTTTGCCTTGAAGAACACACAAGCAACTTCATTTTAAAGGGATGGAAAAAGTATTAGTTGACATTTGTTCTTAACAGTCTTCACAAGGGAGAAGAAGCACTCAGCATTTTCAAGCAAAGAAACACTGCAAGTACTGGGGTGTGAAAACAGCTATTGCATGAAACCTGTTACTTGTAAGAAGAAACAAGAAATTTACATGCATATACTTGCCACTAAAATAGTTGTCCTTAAAATTCTTCATTTGCTCTAAAGTAGAGGATAATTAGTCTGTCTTTTCTGCCTGGTCTTACACAAACGTGGGAAGAATTCCCCCGCTGTCTCTCCAGCTGATTCACCAGCCTTGATGTTTATGCCAAATTACTAACCAAAAGTTCACAGATACTGTTAGACAGATGATCAAGCCAAGGTTGAGAGCACTTTTAATCCAAACCTTATTTTTTCCGTGAAGCAAAGGAAAACACATTCCCCGTTCACTTAAGGTTGCTGAAATTACAACCAGAAAATGACAGTGGTGTGCTGTGATACGCAGCAATGAAATCTGTGCTGCAACTGCAGACATGCCTCCTAATGAAAAAGCTGGGACATGCAACACAGACTCTAACATCCCTTTTGCTTCTGTTAAGGTATCACTCTGACATGGCAGAAACGTGTTTTTGTAAACTCAGTAACTTGTTCCCAAGGAATAGCCAGCTGGACACCAGCTCCTCCTTTGAATAATATTTTGAAATTTGCAGCTCTGAAGCTCACACAATGTAACAAGAAGAGCTCTCAGGGTCTGTTTCTGCTGAGCTCGCTGTTCTTCTGTTTCCATTTTGACTCACGTTGAATAACTGGTCCATTTTATTTCATCACTGCAGTCGGACTGCGTATGTTTACTTGCACAGCAATTTCAGCTCACGCTCTCAGATTTGATTGATCTCATAGAAAGTGTTACCACACAATGGCGATTCAGGGCAAAGGCACTTGCACCATTCAAGCACAGTGAAAGTATATTAGGATATTGGCATTAATTGCCTTCCCGGTTTGATGTGTCAAAAGCACCAGGAATTAAATCATCAAGGGGACTTAACGAGCCCATCATGCCTACAGGGAATTCCTCCGGGTCAAGTTTGAAGCACACTCCTGCAGCGGTCTCCTGAAGGTTGTCCTGACCCTGTACACACAGCAGTGAATGAACAGGGAATTCAGCCCCAAGAGCTGCTACACGATGCACCTCAGAAGAACTGCATCTAGCTTGTAAGATGCTCAGCACATGCACTACTGCAGAACTGTGTGAGAAATGCACAGTGAAGCAGCAGAGGAACGGCACAGACCACAAGTACTTAAGCCAGGAAATTCCAGGTGCAAACACTTCTTCTGCAGCACCGGTTGACCAGCTAAGCACAACATACCTGGACAAACTGTGAGGACACAATACTAACATACAGGCAATGAGGAAGAAACAGCAGAGAGGAGAAAGCTGTCTTTCAGAATTTCTTAATCTAAGTGCTCATTCACAGTTCACGTATTGAATTAATTTTCCTTTTTTTCCTCCACTTGAGTCACCTGTTTTCAATGGTTAACCATTTTCTGCCCTTCCTAAGCACTGCACGTTTCAAAAGATGTACTGTGGGATTCTTCAAACTTCAATTATTTGCTTTGTGTCAGGACTTTGGAAAAAAAATATTTGCCCACTCTTAACTGGGACTAAAGTGCTGGTTTGTTGTTTTGTTTTTGTTCCCCCCCCCCCAAAAAGCATGTTTGCAAACACACTTCTAAAGTGTAAACTATGCACCTCTACTTCCTGTACCTTCAGGCAGCCTCAGGCTTTCTCTTGCTGCTCACAGGTTTTTTTCCAAGCAGCAGAATGAAGTCACCAGCATTACCCAGCTTCACCCCAAAGTGACCAGTTCTGCCAGTTTCAGTCAGCTGCTGCTTGGGAATGCAAATACAGATGCAGACAGTAGCTCTGGTTTTCTTTGTGGATGAAAAGACACTAAACTAGCACAGGCTCTATTCCAAAACTTGCGGGGGAGACCAGAGCTCACTTTTTTTTCCAAACCCCAACAGGAGCTTCAGAGGCATCAGACACATCACAGCAACAAAGTCAATATGAAAAAGTGGACCACCGTATCTCAGGGTCCTGCCCGCAGAGGAGCCACCACTTCACCTTCTGGCTCCTGTCTGGAGGAGCGGAAGGTTGGATTCTCACCAGACCTTTGCTCTCCCTATCTCCTTCTGCCTACCAGGCATCCGAGAATGCCATCAAGTCCAGGCTTGCACTGCTCACAAGCTCCACAGGCTTCACCAGTGACGCTGGAAGTTCTCCGAATCACAGCGTATGGGGCTTGGGAAGCTACAAAGGGCTACGGCCTTCCTAGTCCCCTACCAAACTGTTCACACAGGAGCTCCAGCAGCCTTTCATCCAAAACCGTAAGCCTGAGAGGTTTATAATGCATCTCCCTTCTGCTCCTGCAGATGGGCTGTAAATCCCAGAACCAACAACCTGCACGCACTTATGCGGTGCACTTACTACCATGTTTTATTGCCTGTGCTCAGGTCTGTCTATGCCTTCTGAGATTTACATATTTTTATAGCATTCTTCTTCAAAAACTTATTGATGTACACACTTCTAAATAAAACATACTGAAATACCAGGTAAGCTTGAATTGAAAGAGCTAATCTGGAAACTTCTGGCAACAACAACTGTAAAACAGAAATTGTTACAACTGTTTTTCCTCTCTTTATAGTGTTTTATAATTCCAAGAGCATTGCTACAATTTTGCTTTCACTTTGGTTTGCTCTGTTTATGGAAGTAGATGGTTGTGCCGAAAACGTTCACCTGGTCTTTAAAACGGAAACATCAGAGAAAATGTAACCAAAAATACGTATTTTTTCCTTTCTCATTTTTTTCCCTCCAGAAATGGGTTTAAGGACAGAAGCAGACTACAGTACTAGACTACAGAGTTGTTACAAAATAGTGGTAGCACAGACCTGAGTCCATCCTGCTAGCAAGAACGTAAACTGACAACTCCCCTGAGGTACCACTCAGCCAATGCAGTGGCCTGTCTCGGGGCCTTCTACAAGACTGCAATCACTACAGGATCCAACAGCACAGCAGCAGATACCTATTCTCAATTGTATCTTCCAAAAGCATTAACACATCATGCAGTTGTACCATACTCCATCTTTTCTGTAAAAAAACACTCGATGGGATATGAGCACCCGATAGAACTACTCCAGGCAGATTCACACTTCAGTCACATGCTATCGTTTTACTATGAGCAAAATAAAGATTTTGCTATCAGTCACGATCCAGAAAGATTGATAAAATGAACCCTAATAATAAAGCAATCATTAGTGCCTGCTGAAATACTGCACAGGAGTAAAACGTGTTTATTTGATATTACTCTGTACTGATGAGGAATACTGAGCCAAAGTGTTAGCTCAATTGAAGAGCAGACGTTACACTGTACATCCCTTTCTTTACAGCACTCCCAGGTATGCCAGTTTCAGCCCCACTGTATCTAACATGCTAGAGGCATGTGGGATCAGGTGTAGCACGCTTCGCTGCCTATTCTGCTGACTACAGCCCGAGCAAATGTACAAAAGGCCCTTTTTCCTTGGTAAATGAATTCAACAGCATTCCTCTGTTCAGAGCTAAAAATAGCTGCTAATTAGCATAATAACAATAATGCAGGCTTATCATAATGGTTTTATTATGAATTTGGGTTTTATGCACCAAGAAAGACTAAGCCCTTGTCCTAAAGAGCTTGCGCTCAACAAGAGCTGTAGAAAAAACACACCATATGGGTATTTTGCTGCTGTCACACACAGTCAATATGAGTTTATTTTTGAAAAGTTAACCTTGGTTTTATATTGCAAATATATCCACAGACAGAACTACGCTTCAAGCAATACTGACTGGTAAATTCTTTTCCTCCTGTCTGGACTACACTGTGCATGTGCAGTGAGCCTGAATACTTCTGGGACACCTCCATGTATGACCCATGTTGAACTCAAGGACAGTCAATACACACTACACTGAACCGTCAGGTGAGCTGATGTATTTGTGCATGGGAGATGTGCCCAGATGTACTGCAGTCACCACAGCACCATCACCCTATGGAAGTTAGTTATGGATTCCCCGTAGATAAAAGTTTTATGAAGAGGAAGAAACGCCAAGAAATCTAGATACAGCCGAGTCCAGGTAATGACTCTATGGTTATTTCCACTCAAACATGACAGTATTTCTGTGGCAACTTCTCACATGAAAACACCACTGTCGGCAGATATTTTCTTTGTTTTCATCTGCCTTAAAGCAGCTGCACACAATAAAAATTTGCAGCATGTGACCCACCAGCTCTTCGGCTAACAGAGTACAGGAATCCCTGATCCATTATAAAGCATTTTTTTAAAATTGTTATTATTTAAGATTAAGACAGACTGATGCAAAAATATGTGGGTAGACACGCATCCCTGGTGGCAAAAGAAAACAGGCCTGCTGTAAGGGAATCCTGGAAAGGACTCAAAGAAAGAGGGCACTGAATCAGGCCCTGTAAACGGGCTGCCGTTACAGTCCTAGACAGGAGGAGAAGATTAAGACGGCTTTATTGCAAGAGAAACAGGAAGAGTGCAGAACGCAGGGACGTGTGCCAACTAAGAAAGACCAGAGATGGAGGTAGGCAGGAGACAGGAGTCTGAGAGAGAGACGCCCGGACGGGTGAGGATTTACACAAGCAGAGCAGCAGGCAAGCAAGATAATCTCTGCTGCATGTCAAGTGGCTGCAAGAACATTGTCATGAAACAGGAAAGAGTGAATAGGAAAAGGTTCCCATCATCAAAGCAAAAACTTAAGGCTTCAAAAGAGAAGGCAATGACTTTGACAGGGGAAAAAAAAAAAAAAAAAAAAGGAGGACAAGGGGTTGGAAAGGAGTTCATGTTTTCCGTCACTAGCATCCAACAAGATAACATCGCAGATGGAAACAGACAAGAAAAAGCCTAGGATGAAGCCACAGATTTCTGAACATAAACAAAACCTTTCCCTGGCACAACACACAACAGTCTGCTTAGCAACAAAGGCTGCTGTGATGGCAAAGACTGCAGCCAAAACCTCTGCCCTGTTCCATGAAGCCTGGGCAAGACAGCATCTCCCTGCTTCTCGCTCCATGTTCTCCCATGCCACTGTACTCTGCCAAACTAGGAAACTGCACTAGAAAGCAGCAGACAACAGTTTTGTTAGAGGCTAGATTACACAACTGCTGCAAGAAGTAGGACAGGTAGTGGACTTCTTCATCTGAATTGAAAGAAAAACTTTGTGGCTTAACCAAAAATTCATCCTCCAGCAAAGTCCTTCTTCACAACTAGTGTATACGCAGTGCACACGGGCAAGTTCAACCCCTCAAGTAAACCGTACCTCCTGAAAGTCTGAAACACAAGAGACAGATTAACTTCATTTTTAGCCATTAAAGAAGTCACACTGACAAACCAGGGATGAAAACGGAGTAAATGAATACAAAGAAAGAAAAACAAATGTTTGAAGAAAACAAAAATGTTCCGCTTTAAATAGATTTCGTTTGAGGAAGTAGTGGGATGCAAAACCAATGGTTTCAGCCAGTGTCAGCTGAGGTCAGCAGGCCTGAAGTTTACAGAATGCCCCCATAACGGACATAACCATTGTTTTAGGTTAAAATCCAGCATTCTGATGTCACATCTGATCCTCACCACAACAAGTTACCTTAGGCAACCACAAAATAATAACCAACAACACTCAGAGAGGCAGTCTGAGGTATTTCTGTACCAGCACCCAAGGCTAAATAAATACTGCGGGGCAGCATCTGTATCACAATGGAAAGGCAGAGTCTGCAACAGCCAGAACCCAGAGGGAGCTGAAACGCAGCGGTATAATGCTTGATCATCCTCGTATGCCCCCGTATTTCATGTCTCTGTGTATGTATATATATACAAGCATATATGCTACACACAAACACATACACACACACACAGTGATACGTGTATACAAACACTGAAAACAGAAATACAATGCTCAAACACTCCCTGCATGCTTTCATAAAGACTCAAGCTACATACACTATATACAACACACACACAAATGTATCCATAAAAATACCAGGGTTCTGTGCTTCCAAAGTGAGTGAGCAGTCCCAGACACACAGCTGGGCCATTGGGCTTTCACCATTCCTGACCTAAGCCTGGGCTCTGTGACACGTAGGCCCCGGCTATAGTGGGACCCATCTGAACGGGCATTTGCAGAGTCGGTGCCCAGGCTGTTGGTACTGTGCTCATTTTCTGGTTTTAAAGAAAAATTACACCACTTTCCACTTCTGAAATCCACCAGCACTTAAGTGGTACGCAAGTGTGCAAAAATCTGCCTTTGGTAGCAATGAACAATCCTAACAGACATCCTGGCTACACAAATACACAGTGACAGCGATCTCAAGTATGCAGCTCCACCTTGAATGTGTAGAATATTCACCATTCCTTTTGAAAACATCCTACATATACTTGCTTTTTTTTTTTTTTTTTTTTTTTTTAATTTAAGCCAATTCTTTCTATAAATGGATTTGAATGAGATGCTTTTACCCCTGAAGCTACATGGAAAGTCACGGAAACGCGAACGTCCAAAGGCGCAGTTTCACCTTCCCCTAGCCCGTAATCACATTACCATTTAAAGCTGTGCCATATGTTTACAAAGATAGTACGTGAGCATCCGTGGAGAACTCATTAATTCTAAGAGAAGTATGCCATCAGTGCCTTTCAGGGTCAGCACGAAATCTCTCATCATTTAAAAGGAAATGTATGCAACGCAAATTGCAGACAGTTTGTGTTACCGTGACAGCATAGGCACCCCTCTCTCTACCCTGTCACGCCCTGGGGACAGAGACACCCTCCCTCACCCATACAGAGTGGCATACTCGGGAAGTTTCCTTCCTCCAAGATTAAACCAGAGAGGGAGACAACGTGAGGTATCACAGAACCGGAAAATAACATCCTTGCCGTGCCACCGGTGCTTATTTCTTTAGTAAGCTGCGGCAGCAAGGCAGTGGGACCCCATCGCTGCCCCCGAGCCCGGCGATGGCTGTTTCCAGGGCAGACAGCTACGGCCCGAGCTCAGCAGCGCGGGGGGGAGCAGCCTTCATTCCCCGCCACAGCTCCCGCGCCCCTCCGCTCGCAGCGCCCAACCTCGCTGCCAAAGTAACGCCATCTCGAAAAGGCATTCACCAGAGCGGCTCCTCCGTGCGAGCGTGGAAGAGCCGGCTCGTTACCGACAATGAGACGCGAAAACAGACCCGGGAGGGAGAGCCGCTTCTCGGCGCGGTGACGGCCGCGGCCTCGCGACGGCGCCCCGCGATCCCCCGCCCCCTCCCCGCGCCCGGGCTCACCGTGTGGGAGGCGTTGCTGGCCCGGAGCGGCGGCAGCGCAAGGTGATA
>WBMW01004573.1:478240-535085 GCA_013396635.1 Penelope pileata | reverse complement strand
GAGGGGGAGCGGGGCGAAGCGGGGTCGCTCGTGACGAGGAGGACGAAATGGCACTGCGGGGGAGAGGGTCGGTGGCTCGGAACGTGCGATGGGATCAAAACTTAAAAATGGCGGAGAGAGGAGAGAGCTCTGGGGATCGGCCCGGAGCGGCCCGTGCCTCCAGCCAGAAGGAGGGAGCGGGGCGGGGGCTCTGCCTTGTTTGGGGAGCCGCACGGCGCTCCGTGGGGTGCGAGGCTCCCAGTGCCCGGGTTGTCAGCCTGAACGTCACCGGTGCCAAAAGTAGGTATCTGAACACTTAGCCCCTCGGGACAGCACTGAAATGAACCCTCGTACCTATGCTCTGCTCAGCCCTTTCGGAAATCTGTTCAGACCACGCGTGTTTTCCCTTTTGAAACAGCTGGTGGGTCTGCAGGCTGGTCTCCCTGCCTGCCTGTCCACAGAAAAAGGCAGACAGATAAATCTTCCCCGTGCCTAAGCAAAAAAAAATCTGCCCCTGTATCCGGAGAGAAAGACTTTGCCTTTTCCAGTGCCACAGATAAATGTGTAAACAAAGACATTTCCTGTGCGGCTACAAAGAAGTAAACACTTTCCCGAGCCCCTCCTGTCGCACAGAGAAAACAATCATACCTTTTCCCGCCCACACCCACCCTACCTTTTCCCTTTTCTGCAGCAGAAGGCATGCTTTGCTTTTCTCAGCATCCCCCAGATGTACACAGACACCCCAAATTCCCCTTCCCTTCGCTGCCAGGCCCAGAAACGCTGCTTTCTGGTGGCTCTCGATGTTTTCTCATCATTTTCATGAGCAGCACGCGCAAATCAAAAGTGTCTGAGTAACAACCACTGTCACAACATTGGTGTTGTTTGGGAGATACCCCCAAAGTTCACGGAATGGCCACGGGAAGGGTACTTTTCCTTGGAGCCTAAGAAGGGGAAGGGGGAAGAGGCTTGTCCTCGTTCACGCTAGATAAGAAAAACTGAAGTTGATGTCAATTAATCTCTTTGTAGGGCTTGCAGAATTTCATACCTCACCATCTTAAATGCTGTTTGTTCTCTGTCACGTCACGGATGGCTCCATGCATGTTCTGGGGTTGGTTACACCTAGACATCGAGATAAGAGGAAGCCCGTGTCCCGTTTCAGACCCTTTCCAGGCAGGTACACCATTCACAATTTGTATTGCACAGTTTGTTTAAGCAACCCTGGACTACTATGAAAAATATGTGAAAAATTGAGTGACTCCATCATGCAATAAACAACTTCTTAATTAAGTCAGTGGAAACACATTGCGTTGGTACCTGTCCAGCTATTCCCTTCCTGACGCTGTGTGCTCTCAGCATTGAGTCTTGAGACCTTGTGCCTCCCTCTTTCTCTCTCTCTTTTCCCATCTGCAATCCATCCTGGCGTCTGCTGCCGAGGATAGAACTACCTGATGGGGTCTGAAGGGAAACTCAAGGTGAGGGCCACCCCCTCTCATTTCTCTCCAAATGCAATACAAGAAGCTTCAGTTTAAAAGCCTCTTTCATGCAAGATTTAGGCTGACAAAGAGGAGGAACATGCTCATATAATTGTAAAACATCTTGGCTACAAATACCAATGCCTTTAACAGCCTTCTGCAAAATCATAGTCACAGATCTACAAAGAAAAAAAAAGGCAAAGCCTAAATACTCAAATACTCAAAAACAAAGCTAAGATTATTTTTTTAATTCCAAGTGTTATGCTCAGGAATCTGAATTATGTCTCGCTGAGTGGCCACAAAACTTTCTTTTTTCTGCTACTTGTCAACTGAACGTATTGGCACTTTCCAGACCATTGCTGCACGTAGATGAGATCAACAGCCTCCAGTTCCCAGGGCAGAAATATTTATTAGACATCAGGCAGGAGAAAGCATACAGTGCTCAGAAGGCAGAGGGCAAAGTGAATCAGGGTTTTCCTGATCCGTTTTCCTGCCCCCTCAGCTTTTACTACCCAGGAGCATGAACTGACTCCTAATGATGGAAGATTAGTCTTCCCTTTCTGGGGAATAAATGAACTGAGTATTCGTGAGTGTCAAGACTGCTTGCAAGGGGCTTGTAAAGTAGTGTTGTCAAAGCATTTGTTTTTAAGAGAAATAATCTGAAAACTGTTTTTTCCAGACAGGCGCCCAAACAGCCCTGCAGACTGGAAGGTGCCGGCTCAGCGGGACGCAGGCTGTACTGGTTCCTCGCCACAGCAACCGCCTAAAGAAGAGGGGGAAGAGGATGGGTTGCAGGTGAGATCAGAAAGCTGTTTGCTGCAAGGGAGAAGTGAGAAAGTGTCTGTCCTGACAAGGCTTAGGCTGGGCTGTTACAGGTATCATCCTGTGATAAGCTGCACAAAGCGTTCTAGAACAAAACTTAGCAGCTGTCAGTAAAAATAAAGTGGTTAAATCACAACCATTGAATGAGAAAATTAAAATTCAGTTAAAAAAAAAAAAGAACCAGAACAGTCTAGAATAAAACATCTTATCTGTAAAACTTTGTCTAAAAGTATTCCTGCCCACATAGCACATTAAAATGCATTTCTGAAGATAATACACTAGTACAGTGAGGAGACGTACAGAACATGCTGTGTTTCATGAGCCGTAAGATCAGGGCTCTGCCTTGAGCAGGGCTCTGCCTTGTGACCAAGAGAGATACTAATTCCAAGCAAATTGTGGGCGTTTGACAAGGTCGGTTTTGCCAGAGTGCCTTGGGACACAGCTCATCTCTAATAGTCCTATTAGTGCTCTGTACCTCCTAAGCACCGCAGTGAACCCCCCGTGTCAATCTTTTTACCTCTCCAAGGTGGATGCTGGTTGGAGTTTAATTATATGGGGCTTTGGTATGTAGCTTTAGGGTGGAAGAGTTTGGCCAGTCAGTCACCTGGCATCTCTGCCGCTGTGGAATTAGTGCATGTGTGGTCAGCCACCACGGAATTCCTGAGAGCCACGCGTGGCCAAAGCTGAGATGATGACTTCAGGGGCACCCACAGTGACGGGTGCAGCGGGTGCTCAGCACCTTGGTATGCTCTGACAGTTCTCACCTGGCACAGCTAACTATTTTGGTTGGAGGTAAATAACAAGTAGATAAAGCAACCCCAAGGCTGCTCAAAAGTATGATGGGCATGGAGGAAGTGACAAAAAAAAAAAAAAAAAAAAAGACTTGTCTACAGCATAGAAAGTCTTGCCTCTTTTTCTTCCACTTCCCTCATCCTCTCATGCTAAGCAGAGTTTGCACAAGAAGGAAAATCTGCACTCTCAGCTTCTTTTAAAATGTTCAAGAATCTAAGCCATTGAAATACGTATGATTTTCCCATTGTTTTTGTGAAGCAGGCCCTACATTCTGAGCTTGAAATATTAAAACACTTAGGATATGTCTCACCATCAATTAAAAGATAGGTCCAAGCGTGTTCTTTCAACCAGTAATCTGTATTTTAAAAGTAATAAGCCTCGTGAGTGGTTGCCTCAGAAGGGCCTGAACACAATCAGCACCATGGTCTCATAATGTGTTGTGGATAATTTTGGCATGAGCAGGGCCGAGTATTTTCAGCAAATTTTTCAGCAAATCAGGCTGAGCACAGTGTACGTTCTTGAGAGCCAAAATATAGCAACCTACTGATGCAAGCAGTGCAGATGGGAAGCACACAGGTCAGGATTCAGCTAGCACTCGAATGTGCTCTTCACTGTGCACAGGTAAGATTTGCAACTCCTCCCTCTCTCTACCCTCTGCAGAAAAAAAAACCCAGCACTATCCATAACTTAGGATAAAATTGTATTTCAATACAATTATAAAAAATGAGGTTTTGTGTTCAGAGCAAGAGCACAGAGAATCACTACCACAAATCAGTTTGCTGGTACATTTTCATACTGACATGAGCGTATATGAAGCTCAGATGGCTTGCTAGGTTCAGATATATGTTGGCCTTTATTTCAACTATGTTCTCTTGTGGCTAAACTTTATTCTGTGTTCAGGGATTTGCTCTTTCTACTGTTTAAGAACACATAAGTCACTACTTCTATTACAGCATTAAAACAACAAAGGGTGTTTTATTGGTCAGCAAAGAGATACTTGGATCCTGTGAGTCTGCAAGCATACAAGTAATTTTTTATTCTTATGCTATTACAGCTATTTTGCAGGAGATTATCTCACAATGTATTTGTATTTTACTGCTGGTAAATTGCACATTAAGGAAAATGCTTTCTCTTTTCCCCAGACCATGCCAAGGTTTCTAAGTGTCTATATTATATATTTTCTATATAATTTCTGGATTCTTTTAACATTAATATTCATTAGAACATTAGACTTATTCCTTTGTGTAAACTCCCAGCATGCATAATGGGAGGAGAAAGGTTCCTGTTCTCCTCTTGTACAGCTGAAGCAGTCCTGATGGAGTCAGCGGAGCAGCATTAACATAAAACTGATCTCAGGGAAAAGCCTAATGGTGGCCAATTCTTTTCAGTCGCTGGCACACCCTTCTGTATCTACTCAGGAAAAAGTGAACCTCTGGAACAAGAAAAGAAGGAAATGTGTGCTGTTGGCTCTTCTTGTGTGGCCCCTTCCCACCTCATCTGTGAAGCCCCTCCATTCCCCCAGCTATGCAAACAAGGCAGATGTGAGAAGTGCAAAGACATCATTTAGAACTACTGTCTCTCTTGTCACTTGAGTGTTGGTCTTTCCTGAAAAAATCCTATAAAATAACTGTTGCTGCTAGATTAGTATGCAGTTGATAATTAGTATTTCTACCAAACTATTTTGGAGATAAACCACAAGGCTATTAAACCTCATGTCATTCTCTGAATTCAGTTTCCTTTACTAACCACCTTGAAGATCAATACAGAAACTCAGTGCAATCTTTCATGTACTCATTGTGAGCTACTCAGTTTCAAACCCAGCTGTTCACACACAGGGTTACTCCTGGCTGTTGAAACTCTGGTAACCTTTGCTCACCCAATTCCACATGTAAAACTGAAAGAGACTTAACCATTAAAGGCTTTATTGCAGCCAGTTACTCTCCACAGAAGCATTTTACTGAAACTGAGATTTAATTCCGTCAGGTGCTGAGAGGTTTCAGCTCTCTCGTGTCAGGAAGCCTAGCATCTCACAGGGTGCACTGAAATTGAGAAATTACATATCTCACTCACTTGTGATAAAGCTTGTTAATATCATTAAATCACCACTCTAGAGAAGTACAAAAGTGAGACATAATTAAAAGATAATGGGTCAGAGGAACTCAGAATCAGGAAAAAATCCAGCTAAATTCTTTTCCTCACCTGGGCTTTCACTGGGCAGATCATATTAATATTAAAAGGAAAATGAATCATTAAGTTGAGGTCCCAGGGCCTGAATGTTATATTATTAACTAGTATAATCTACTGTCAGGATTTACATGGTGACTTTTGAGTTAAACCATGAGCCGCCTGCTGAAAAGCAAATTTAAGGCTACATGCTGGGAAAGAACTTTCTCATTAAAATATAATCAAGGTTTGTTAGGGCAACGAGAAAAGAACCAACCTGATGCACTTAGTTAAACCGAGCTCTCCTCAAGCTGGGAACTGAAGGTGTCAGACAGCTGTGGCGGGTTCTTCAGATCTCCATTTCACAGGGTGCAAGTCCCACACTGACTTAGTGTGGGAAAGCCAGACTACATCTGTTGAATGTGCACAGCAAGAGAAGCTCCTACTGATGTTTCCAAAGGATAGGATGCACTGTAGTTACAATACCTTTTCCTTCAAAAATGAGCCGTCTTACCCTTCTCCATTTATCTCACACATGTAAAAAATATTTCAGGTGGTCATGGTCAGAGTGATATTTGGGTAACAACAAGGGATGCACAGGCATATATTTATGTTGGGGAGGGGAAGTTAGGAGTGAGCCCCTTAACACGCCTCACAGTACCTCACTACTGGTCCTTTGGTCTGGAAATACCCTAAACCACCTGGCCACTCATTTGGATTGCTGTGTGAATGCTTGGTGGTCGTGTGTGTATTCAGATGTGAAGAAGCAGAGAAACAAAACAGTAAAGTGTGAAAAAGAAATGGAAGCTTTAACTCACTCTTCTCACTTGTAATCTCCTTCCAAAGGAGTAGATGTGCACATTAACACACAAGCAGTTCACTATTAATTCAGGAAATTGCAACACAAAATCACTCTATAATTTGGAAAATTAAGTAAACAAAGGAGTATTCTTATAGATGTTCTACAAATAGAGAAAAAGAAGAAAGAGGCCCAAGGGAACTCTTCAGTATGGGTACTACTTTACTAGTGAAATTAATCCCAGTGACTTCAGAAGGACCACTCACATATGGTCCACTTGTGACAAGGATCCAGGCTTTAAATTATGGAACAAATTATTTTCTTAGCTCTGATTTTAATTTTAATTTGCAGAGAGGTAGAAGTTGCTAACTGTAGCTAACTCCTGATAAACTGAGATTTAGTTATGTACGAAATGGGTAACGCTAAACATTTGGGGCTACATGTAAAAGCAACTAGCTCATAAAAGGAAATCACAAAGAGTGGAAAGACAGGTGCCAGCGCTTGTTCCAGTGCTTGGAAGACTGCTGTAAAGGAGTGTCAGCAGACAGACACAAACTACAGATGACTGGAGTAGCCCTCAGATGTCACCCTCCAAGCTACACAAGATGGCCAACTCGGGAACATCTCCTGGAGGTGTTACCTGCATATTCTTTCTAGAAGAGAAGGTTGGTGTCATCATAGAATCCCTTTCTTTTCCTCTAATGGCAAAAGAACCAATCTGGGAAAGCTCAGTGCCTCTCCTTCCTCCAGCCCCCAAAGCTCTGAAATAGGCTACAAGCTACTGGATCTGCAAAGAGGAACTCAAGACTCCCTGGGCCAGAGTGGTGATGGGTTACAGAAGAGAAGTTAAAGAAGGAAAGAAGAAAAATACTATTACTGTGAAATTAGAGAGGGAAAATCTTTGAAGTATTTTTTGGAATATTGCGTACAGCTCATTCACATTCTGTCTCCCCAGTCAGGCAGTGTGCAGCCTTTGTCAGGGTTTGGAATCAGAATGAGTATTTTCAAATAGATTTTAGCTTCAGTTTGTAAAGGCTAATGATCTCTTTCTGCAAACAGAAAACACACTGAAAAACAGGCAGTAAATACCTCACAGACAGAAAAGGAAATCAATATACAGACAAAATCAAAAAGATTATGGAAAGCAACACAGAGCAAAGAGGATGAAGCTAGGAAGCAATAACATAATCATTTTTTATTTTCTGGCATTAGCTTCCTGGTAGTGTGACCTTTGTCTCTTTCTGTCTGTCTGTTCAGTGCTGTTTCGACTTATGCTGTCCTAAGTCAGCTTTTTGCCTCCTACTTCTTTTTGTCTGTCAGCTCACTTAGCATTGTCTTTTGGTCAATGGGAAGGATGTGGTCCGCCTGCAGCCTGTCCTGGGCTGGGGCTGCTCCTCTGTCAGCAAATCATGCCATCGCAGGGCTCCTCCTGTTCAGGAGTCAGGGTGGGTGGAGGCTGGAGTCCTGCTGTCTGTTGGGCGTCAGCTGGGAGAAAGGAGAGCTGCAAGCGTAGAGGATGGCCGGGCATCAGTGTAGGTGGGCTGAGGAAAGTACTGGGGTATTTGTCTGAGTAGAAATAGCACACCACTCCCTCAGTTTCTTGCCTGTGAGCTGTGTCCTACCCCTGCAGCTGCAGCACAAGAAAACCTCAGGGAATGGGCACCCAGCTAGTGGCAGCATGTGGGTGAGAGGTGTGGGGCCCTGACAGGTAAATTAAAAAAAAAAAAAACGGAAAAAGAAATGTTGTAATAAACTGACTTCTTGAAAGCTCTTTAGTTTCAGGACACTCAATTTTTGTTAAATCCATATTTTATTTTATCCTGTTTTTCATTTATTTCTAGGTCTTCCCCACACCCTCAGCCTGATAGATGTATCCAGTCTGCAATTGTAAGGGCAAGCTCCTCCCATAGGCTTAAATCCTCCTCTCCCATGCTGTGCTTTCTGTTGTCATGGAAGACTATAAAACCAGCAGTGCCCTGGCAGCCAGGTCCATGGTTACAATATCTTCACGATTATTTTTCTGGATAAGATTTTCTACTTGCTCACCTTCAGTTGCTCAGTAAGGCGTCACCGTGAGATAACCTGTATAGCAGGAAGTGCTTTACTGCAAGCTGACAGAAATTCAGAGCTTGTGAATGTAATGGCACCTCAAGATGGCACAATCAAAGGAATGAATTCTGTAACTGCTAGATGCATAGCTTCAGCTTCAGATTCATTCAATCAGCAAAAAGGTGCCATGTGTACTGAAATATGTCTTCTCCTTCCAGGAGTTTTAATGGCATGCCAGACTGGTGACTGTGGCTAAAGTGCAGTTTCAAGGGTATGTGCTAAATGATCTGTTTCTCAGAGGTAACACAGGGCACGAGTGATGTGAGGTTACAGTACAGGTCTAACTGAGATGTCTTCAGTAAATGGGAAGTGCCACTGAACATAACAAAAAGACAGTATATATTGCCAAAAAGATAGTTAACGCATTTATTCGCAGAAGACTTTGGTCTGTTCTTTTTTGGCATTCATTTCAAAAGAGCTTTCTCTTTTCAAGCTGAAATTTGGACTGCAAATAAGTGTGCACAGATGAAAATCATTGCTTCATATGTATGTATTTATTTTTTAAATGGGAAGACAAATGATCAAAACATATTGACTTCTTGAGAAGAGGTCTTTGAGTAAATATTCATATATGGTAGCATTAGGTGTGCTGTAACAGCATCAGCTGAATATAACAGATCCCACACGCTGACTGCTAGGGAGATAAAAGCAGTGGGGAGGAACCTGTTTGACAAGAAGGCCATTCATACCGGCCATGGTGATGTTGGCAGATGATGAGCAAACCTTGGGGGAAAAAAGACATGACAGCTGACTGCTTTATGTCCTTTACAGAGAAAACTGTAAATATTTACAAGTTTGCTACACAGAGTAGCGTGGAGAGGTAAATAAAATTCCTCAATTTATTTTGACCTATCCTCATGCACATTTGAACATTTTCTTTGTTACTGTGGAGCAAAATCCCCCAGAATCTACATGAGAGGGTAACTGGAGGATCAACAGAATATCTCAGCCATGAAACGTGACCATCTGTGAACACACCTCCAGTTGAGAAGAAATGTTTGCTTGAGAAAGAACAAAACCTTAACCTCAAGCAACGAAATCTCCCAGAAGGAGGCCTTTTCATTTCCCATTTTCCCCAAGCACTGTGATGTGGAGTCTTTGAAATGGCAGTAGTAGCAAAATAAGAAAGGATCAGTACAGGGGCCTGGGCAGACAACGTGCCCTAGGGACATGCTGTGGTTCCAGCAGCTGTGAGGAAGACATCAACTTACAAAACAGCACTCGGTGCAGCACCTCTGCCAGGAACAGCACATGGATGAAGACAGGGATAATTTGCAAAAATCCAACCACCTACAATCAATGAAGTAACTTGTGTAACGTCTATCAGCTGCATAAACACCATTCACACGACTTGATGATTAAAATAAAATTGCTTTAGCCATTAATCTACAAGCATGAAGCATCCTACAGTGAAAACAGTGCCGCACTGAATTGGACATCATGTGCTTGTTCTCACACATTGCCTTCCCTTCTGATTGTTGTATATTTTAATGATTGAATAACACTGAGGTCCAGTTTTCTTTAAGAGAGGATTTAGAATATGACAACTACTTCTGAAAGTAGATTGTTTTAGACACCTCTGGGCCTTGCTCTAAATATAAATCACCCATGCAGTGTGCTTGTCAGCTTAGTCCAGACATGTCATACAAGGGTTGGTTGTTTTTTGCTTTTTTCCACCTAGATATAAGCAAACTGTTGTAGACCTTTGAAAAACAACCAGGCTACTGTCATCTTCAGTTGAGAGAAAGCAGCAGAAGCACTATGTTTAAGCCCTTTTTTCCCATATGGATCACAAAATGTCAAGACTGCCATTTTGTTCCCCTGGAGAGATTTGGAGTGTAATTTCCATTTTGTTACAGATCTCGGGGATGTAGGTGGAACATGCTGATGCTGCTTTGCTCATAGCAGAAGAGGGACCTGGTACAGGAGTGCCTCGGAAGTACCAGGCATTATGGTAAACCCAGAATTCTCCACAACCCGAGTGGAATGCTCAGTATCAGCACAGTCCTGGTAGATCTTTCAACAAATCTGCTCTTCATTCAGCTTTAATTAGAAAATTCGACTTTGTTTTGCTGTTCTCTGTGATATTTCGCAAGATCAACAGAATTACCTTCTAAAACGTGCAAACCAATGTTGTGATGTCCACTTCTTAGTTATTGGTTCATAGCACATACAGACTGTGCTTGCAAAAAAATTTAGTGTTGTATCTTTAAGGGCTGCATGTTTCCTTTGAGACTGACACTAATTTCTGCAGTGCCCTGGGCAAGAATAAGATGAGCACTGCGAGCCTCCATGGGGCTCCATCCTCGCAGTGCTGTGCAGAGAGCATCTTTGCACATCCATGACAAGCCCTAACCTTTCCTCCTGCCCTCAGCTGTCTGTGACTTTGCCCCCTCAGGGTGCGATTGCCCCATCATTTCATTTTTGAGGCTTTGCAGTCTTTGATGCTGTTAGAAACAGTACTGGAAGCCAGAAGCACTGGAAGGATGTGGTAAAGAGAAGGATGTGATGAGATTGAGAGGGAAACTAGGGGATTCAGTGTCTGCAGTGGCCTGCCAGTGCCAAGTCAGGGCACTGTGTGAACAGGGAGCTGGGGGCTGATGTGGTAGATGGACATGCTTGTGGAGCAGAGCCAAGGGAACAGGGGCTCTTTGAGGGTAAACTGACTGCTTACTACTGTTAAGATTTCTTCCTCAGTTTAATAATACCAAGGAATCTTTGTCAGCTCCTGCAGACTTTTTCAGAACATATGGAGTACCCTTTTCATATGCAATATCAAAGAAGCTGGCAGGCACAAACAACTTCTTCAAAAAAAAAATGATGACCTTGACTGCACAAGAATGGATTGATATCATAAACACTACAGGATGTGAGAACTGCCCTCTGAGACTCATTCTCACTTTCGAGGTGAAGGGAATGAACTATTTGGATCTCCAGGAATCTCCGGTCACACGAGTGTCACATAAAGTTGACAGCTCTGCTTGGTAAGGCAGATCTCCCTGTAGGTTTTGTGTTTCTAGCCAATCTGTCAAAAAGACACAAATGCACACATCTAACAAGATGGTAAAGGAGAAACAGATATAGCTGTAGACTAGAATTAGTCAAGGCTGCACTACCTGCAGTACTTCTGATCTCCTCACCATTTCATTCACCTTGTTAGCTCTCCTAATCAATGCTCTTTTATCAGTCTTGTCCTTGTTCTGTGTTTGAAGATCAGCTGTGATATCCTCGGTGTAACCAATCTATCAGCTGGATCTAGATTACCCTTTCTATTTTCAGCCCACAGGCATTTTTCTTGTTAGACAGCTGAAGAGCAGCTTCCAAATCTAGTCTGCCTCTTCAAAGTTCACCTTGCAAAACAGCATCTCAACTGCAAGCCAGAGAAAAGGATACAAGAAAATGCAGCTATTGTCAAAAGAGGAGACAACTGCAGAAATGGGTCATGAGCATATTCTACAGCAGAAGCTCTAAATCTCTGAAATGGGTCAAAATGTAAATTATCCCAGAGCTCTTAGCATCTACCTGGGACTAGCACCAATCTATCTGCACTCTGATTTCAAAGCTGTTTCAACATGCAGATTCATAGATTTTAAATTCAGACAGCTCTACGGTGATCACCTTGTCTGAAGTCCTGTGTAATGCAGGCCTTAGGACTCAGTAAAAAAAAATCCTTCTTTAGACCTCAGCTAGTGATTGAAATGGAGCGTATCTTAAAGAAACAACAATCAGTCAGATTTTCAGTGGGGGAGTAATTATCAGCAGCCTTGTCTATTCCCATTGCTACGTCACTGATTTTATTTCTAGTCTGAATTTCTCTAGCTTCAGCTTCCAGCAATTAGTTCTTGTCTGAAGCATTTGGTGCCTGATTTAAGTGCCCTCTGTTACCAAACTGCAGCTTCCCACATAGATAACCAAAGGCCTGGGCTCCCCCAACACGCATATTGTATATCATTTGCATGCGGTCAGTAGGTAGAAAGTAAGATTTACAATGTATAAATTCAGTAAAAATAATAAATATTTCAAGATTAATCAATACAACGTTGCAGAATAAATGGTTGGTTGTGTTGTTTTTTTTTTCGGAATGAGCACTAGCTGCTTTTGATCCTGGAGCACATTTTGTCAACTTTGTCTGCTGCCTGCAACTTGTATTGTGTTTGCTGCTGGGTAGAACAACCTGACATTCTTCCCCTCAATTGCAAGGATCAGGCTGTTGTGATTCTTGAGAAAAATGGCATGTGCAAAAAAAGTTATGCAAAAAGCATCAACCCAATAAACTTGTTGAAATTGCCTGACTGATGGTTTATTTTTCAGTCCGTAGCTGAAAATAAATATGTAACTCAGAAATTAACAACAGATACACAAATCCTGTCCCTGAGACAAGAAAGACTTCGCAGCCTCTGTCAGACACCAGAAGAGCTACAGAAAATAAAGGGTGGGGTAAAACCAGGCTCACTCAGATTATTCACGTGACTGTGTCAATGGAACCGGATCTTTCAAAAAGTGCCTTTGGATTCTTTTAATGAAGTGAGTTACGCTCAG
This sequence comes from Penelope pileata, assembly GCA_013396635.1. Classification (NCBI taxonomy): domain Eukaryota; kingdom Metazoa; phylum Chordata; class Aves; order Galliformes; family Cracidae; genus Penelope; species Penelope pileata. Next base: position 522,410 of record WBMW01004573.1, on the reverse strand, counting down.
GTCAATGTAACTTACTAGACTGGAATCAACTTATTTTGCTCTTGATGATTCCAAAATACTTCTGGCAGCGCAACAGTAAAATAAAAAGTGAATAAATTGACTTGCTGGTGTTCAGGGCTGAACTGTGAAAAATACATAAGATCATATTGCACATGTTAGAGGTTAGATTTTTCTTTAAATAATTGTTTACCTGACCAGTGAAATGAAATCTGTGTTTACACAAGATTAAATAGCAGTTTAGTAAATGTTTGGTATTGAGAGTAAATGCCTACAAATATGAGATGTATGTGATGTAACGGTACATAATTGGATGATGCGCCTTCAAAAAATTCCAGAAAAACAGGGCAAAACAAATCTTTCTGAACAGGGCCTGGCATAACATAAGTCAAAATGTTTTTAAATAGATTTTTTTTTTTTTTTTTTGCCATTGCTCTTGGAAAAATCTACATAACACTGAGGCAGTTTTAGGTAAACGTAGGTGCTAGGATATGTGAAAAGTCTCTATGAGCTAAAAACAGTCAAAGGGGGCAACAGCAACAGAAAGAGCAGATACTTGCTCTTCCATGTTTCCAGAAGCACTTCTTAACGCAGAATAAAATAAGAGGAAGTTCAAAGCCATGTCCTTCACAGGTGAAAAATAGATTAACACACCAACATTGCTTACCAGTGTTTGTGGACGTGAATGGGGCCAGACAGGGTACTCTGAGGCCACTTCGTGGGACTTCACACAAGTGCGGCAGTGAGGAAGAACCTTAGAGAGGCTATAATCTTTATTTACGACCTTATTGAGACCCCTCATCACAGCCAGGAGAGAGATTAATATAAATGAGAGAGAGGCTTGCAAGTGCCCACGAGCAAACTAGGGAAAATGAATGGAAATAAGGTATGTGGAGAGGAGAATCTGATGTGCCTAATACAAAAATTACAAGTGCATTTCACAGCAGGAAGTTTCAAATTAATAACACGGTGTCGGCTATTCAGTCACGTTATCCTGAAATAACAGGGAAATAAGGGACCATTAACAGAGTGTCCTGCTTTCTCAGGCTTTTTCTCTCCAGGTACATCAGTGGGCCGGGCACCAGCAGACCCCCAGGTGCAGACAGGCCCCACCAGCTGTGAGGCTCCCTGCTGGGGCTTGTCTTACCTTGGGGCACAGGTGACAGCAGGAATGGAGCACGATGCACGCTAACATGCCAAAAACTGTTCTGGCCATATGAGAGAAAGATCCAGAGGTCTCCCAAGTGAATATCTTCCTTATTCTCAGAGAATCCGAGTGTTTCTGATTGAACCAGTCCAAGTGTGACCGGGCTTGGCAGGGAGGGGCCTGGCTGTCCAGCGATCGTGGGGCTCCAGCAGCACTGTAGCAGATGGGCACAGAAAGTGTCTGGGGATGTGCTTCTGGGGTGCAGGCCAAAATACAGCTGGGAACTGCAGTCTCGAGGTGCACAGCTTGAAAGTCCTTGTTTTATGACAGTGCATTCACCAGACTTTCTAATATGATTTTCTCCAGATAGGAACCTCAAGCTGGGGGCTCACCAAGGCAGACATCCTTGTTATCCTTGGGCACACACAATTTGTTTCTCCGCTGCTACTTTCTTTTATGGCAGATAGCATTTTCCTCTCCAGTGCACATGGTGATGGGCTCTGATGGTGGGTATTCGTGTAAAAATATGTGCTGCACTCCTGACATTTTGTCTGTTGGGGTTGGTTAGAAAGACCAGAAGTTCTGCATAGCATTAGGTTAGTCCTAAGTGCTTTCACCCAGCACAGCTGTAAATAAACCATTGAAGGAGTAGATACAGTGTGGCCCTAAAATTAGAGTTGCATAATATAGACATCAGAATATTGCACTTCAAAATGGAGGGGATCTGGAGGACACCCTAATAGTGGGAGTGACTGCCAAGGAAATTGCATCCATTTTGTATAATATTAAGTTTATTCAACAACTATGAAGTAGTCAAAGAATAAAATCTGTCTGAGGAAGCTATCACAGATATAGATACAGAAATGGTGGTTGAGTTTCAGGTTATGGCTTTCAAATTTCAGGGCAAACTTTATTCTCAAAAGTGCTGAGTGTGGGACGTCGTTCTCCTTGGATCTTCTGGTGCCAAAGTCTGTCAAGGTGAACAGAACAAAATGGCACAACCTCAGGCACCGACACGACTGACTGGAGCACGGTACTAGATTTGTTGTTGGAAAGAGCCTGTTTGGATAGTAAGTAAATTCAGATATGTAATGCAAAATTGTTTGGCACTGCTCGTTATGAATAGTGGGTGTAAGTCTCTAAAAATTCAGCCTTGTCATTTTATGCAGCCACTTTCTAGGAATTGGTCACAGTTACCGGGCTATGGTGGATATCATCTGATAATTCTTCTGCAGGAAATCATTTTGTTTTGATTGTTTCTGGGTTGCTGAACACCACTGCAAAATTCTGTCTGGAGGATATCCTGTATCTTCCTGAGACTGAACCAGGGGAGCTGGAGTTTTAGTCATCAGAAGTGGTAGGCCTCTCTGCCAACATCAGTCATGCTGATGTTCAGTTCTCAGTATAAATTAGCCTTCTGTTCTTCTTTTCTTATCAAGAAAGAGACATGGACATCTCTAGAATAAATCTCCAGTGTGTAAGACTGGTTTTTACAGCTCTATCTCCAGAGTTTCAATAGGCTACAAACAGGTCACTTCCCTTGGAGTGCACAAACTAAACCATTTCCTCTGGCTGAGAGTCAGCTCAGCGTGTAACGAACCAGGAGATTTCAGACAGTGGTCTGAAGGAGAAGGTTGGCGTATTTTTGTGTTGGACAGGAATATCTTCCTTGTGCTTCATGGATGACACAAAATAGACTGTCTGCAAATCAAAAACATTTCCAAATATAGCTCTGCTCTTGGCTTAGAGGTTGCTTGTGACACTAGAAAATGGCATGGCTTCCAGCGCTATGTGGATGACATAATGAAATGTCTGCCGGCAGAAAAGTTCCTCACAGGATTAAATCTCCAAGATTAGAACAAGTTTAGCAACCCTTTTTCTGGGACAAAACAGTTTGTAGCGTACAGCCTTGATCGAACTGTACATTTTTTAAATTATTGAAAGATTTTCAGTAGGCCAGCTTGGGAGTTTGACACAGGAGTGTATATTTAGCAGGGTATATATATTCTTTCCAGTAAAGCTGCCAGTTTGTTCATTAGCCCTGCATTCATGAATCAGCAGTGGTCTGTTAAAACGACAACTTGTTTTTATGTATGAAGCCTCTGCCAAAGTTTCTGAAGATTGTTTTCTCTCTCATCTGTGGTTTTCAGGCTAGGCATATTGCATCTAAAGTTTGAGGCAGGTTTTCTGGGACAAGTTATCTGGGACATTTTGTTTCACTTGCACTTATCTTCTAGTCTTATTGTTTTTGTGAGATACCACGTAAACACTTGTCACGGGTTTTTATGCATGAGCATAAAGCTATCAGCCATTTCCCTGTTATAATATTAAATTTGTAAAACACAGTTCTCCAGGCTGCTGAGCCAGAGCTCGATTTTTAAATGTGTTCCTATTGCAGGCAGCTATGCACATTCATCACTTCTATGCACTGCTTCCATGCATAGGGCTGTTACTGCTTCAGAGCAGCTGGTCATGCATGATTATAAGCAGATATGGTTCTACTTTCATCGTGTCTCCAATCTTGATGTATCTGTCCTCTGCTGAAAATGAGTAACACGATTTGATGACAATTCAAGTGTCATCACACTCTGTTAACAAGAACTTTGTCTCAGCATCAGGAGGAAACATGTTGACATCCTGTTTACAGCCATCCTCTGTGGATATCAAGAACTGGTTCTCCTTTCACTCACACCTATTTTACTTTGATGTAATTCCACTGATTTTACAGGCACTTTTCCTTGGTAGCCATCTGAGAAACGAATCAGGCTCAGAATTCACCAGATCTGCCCATTCTGGGGTTGTGTGTTCATTTAAGATCTCAGACTTGCAGAGTGTTTCGAATGAGTCTGTGCACTGTTGCTTCAGATTTAGAAGTATAAGTAAAATAATGTATTTTTGAATGTAAAAAACTGCTGTAAATTTACAAGTGTCACCACAATTTTCACGAGAGTCATTGTTTTTTCATCCCTGAGTGATTAGAGTTAGCAGTTTGGCCTGACTTTTAAATATGGAATAGTGGTTTGACCTTTAGGCCCTTGATATGTCAATTTTAGATTGACACTTACTATAAATTTCTTTTTTTTCCTCAGCGTTTAAAACACATTCTATTTTTAAAGTGTTATGAGTGAGTTGCATCTGGAAATAAACAAAAATATAAAGCAAAAATTTAAACTCTATGAAGCTGTGCCAGCAATTCCTCTGTTTCTCTGGTGTCACTTCTATCACAATCTCTGGCCTCAAAACTTCAGCATCTGTCAAGACATCCCCAATGCCCATTAATCTCCTGCTTACGTTATGGTCTCTGAATTGCCAGTTTGTCGCAGACAGGCTGGTGGTACTCACCTAACTGCCCTACTACTGCTCCACTAACTGCGCTGCTGCTCCGGCTTTTGGAATTTTTGTCTTTCCTCGTTCAGACATTGTGTTCTCCAGTCACAGAAACCTCTGACCTCACTGCTGTCAGTGTCCTCCTCTCTCTCTTATGTTGACTTTCCACATTCCCTCTGCTCTTCTCACACCTTCTTCACTCCTCTTCTCTCATCACATCTGTTTCTTGGTGCATTTTTCCCTTCCTCCTTCACCACAGCCATCCATGTCACTGCTGCACTATGGCTCTGGAGAGAAACCTACGAGGGACACCTACCTGTGCGACCTGCACTAGGGAACCTGCTTTGGCGGGGGGGTTGGACTCGATGATCCCTAGAGGTCCCTTCCAATCCCTACAACTCTGTGATTCTGTGGTTTTTCCCCACAAGACTGACTTGATTCTTTTAACAAAAAATAAACCAGGGAGGAGAGAAGGGTGAGTAGCTGGGCTGTGATCTCTGCTTGCAGTTCATTGGCCTCATCTTTTCTGCATTGTAATACTTCTATTATCCTCGTCTGACTCATACAAGCCATGTGTGTTAATATTATCTTCCTTGCACATCTTGCCAACCTCATCAGCTCTTAGGATGATCCCTGCATGGGATTTCCCTTCCCTTTCATTCCAGTATGTTAAAGCTCCTTGCTTTTGTCATCATCTTACTCCTTCCTGTGTTTCAGCTTGCCCCTTCTCTCTTCTGCCCCTTGCTCTCCCCTAAGTGGCATAATCACAAGGAAACAATGCCCACCAGCTTCTACCCTGGGCTAAAATAAACTCTGTTTGCACGTGTGCTGGAATACCGAGTGAGGAATATGCATGGCTCCCACTGCAGCACAGCAGCCTCCCTCCCACTGCCTCCCCCTGCCAGCTGCTCTGCCAGCACCCAGCTCGGGCGGCTGTGCCTTGGGCATTGCAGCTGGCAGCTCAGGCATGAGCCACATATGTATGCACACAGACAGATGCTCACGTGTGTATGTATGTATCTACATGTGTGTGTTTTATTTCCCTGTGTTCATGTGCATGTGTCTATGTACACACTCCCACATGGAAACAACCAGAGTCCCAGTTCTCTCCTTTGCCTCCGCGGGACATGTTAGCGTGCTTGTTTGAAGTGCTGGCAGGACACACCAGTTCAGTCTGCCTGTGCCAAATCTTTATTAGAGGAAAATTGCACTTTTGCATGTGAGTGTGTATGTTTGCGTTGTACAGACTTGGCTGCAGCTGTTTTTTCCAAGCCCCTTCCACGTCATCTCTCTCTCTCAATTCTCACACTGAGGCAAGACTTGGCTTTTCATATCTGTGGGCAGCCCAGAGAGGCTCCAAACCCAGCTGGTGCTGACAAAATATGTTTTTCCGATAAAATATTTCTAAACGTATAAACTTCAAGCAAAAATAATGTGGCCATCTTCTGGGGTCCCAGGCTTTTTAGAACACTCACTACATAGTGGAAAAAGCCCAGCTGAATATATTACAAGTGTATTGAAGGCAGCTTTAAAATTGTCGTGCCTTGGCTAACGTGCTGCAATTTTTCACAGGCACTGCTGTGCTGTGGGAAAGAAGGAGGAACGCAGATGAGCCTTTCTTTGTGCAGGAGGCTGGGTGTTTCTCGGCAGCTCTGTCCTTTAGGCTGCTCCCTCACAAGCTTGACTCCTTGCCTGAGGCTGGCAACAGGCGAGTCTCCTCCTCTTGCGTTTCTCTTTTCTCTCTCCCACATCTCCACAAGCCCACGGAGGAGCTCCACCCCTCCATTCTCACGCTTCTCAATGTGTCTATAAACAGCACTTCAGTCTCTGCCAAATGAAGTTATCTGCATAGGTCATTTCAACCTAACTTTTGTGCCAATCCCATTTCAATTCAGCCTGAATACTGGCAACAATCCTTTCCTTTCAGTGGATTGCAGGAATGCTGCCCAAAAAGTATCTACTATTTCAGAAACAAGAAATGACTTCATGTTAGAAGGGTGATCTGTGAAGGGATGACTACACCGAGGAAACACTTTGTGTTTTTCCCTTGGCTGCAAAATCTTGAGACCTGTCTCCACCAATCTTAATCCAAGAGCATCAAGGTTTCCATACAAAATCCTCCATGCAGAAACAGGTGATATCACCATCACCTTTCGCTGGCCAATATCCCAGGACAGACTAGAACTTGCCTGAGACATCTTGTTCAAAGCTACCAAAGCCAGAAGAAGAATTAAAACAAATTGGTCTTTTAAAAAGACCAGTTCAGCTCTCCTAACCGACAGCATGGAGATATGACCGCACCAAAACTGATTATTTCCTGCGTCTTCAAAAGAGCCCCAATTAACAATTTGACTCATTCTTGTTACCTCCAAAGCCACCCTGTCATCAGAAGAGACACTCCCCTTTGGCAATGACAGTCCATATGCTTGATATACGGGACATTGTTTTGCCCTTTTAAAACACAGCAACCAGGGGAGCCCGTGGTAACAGGGAGCTGTATCCCTGACTTCCAAACTAGCCTGTGGGCTGAATGGTGTGCCTGGATCACTGAGACACTCCGCTGTTCTGTTCTTCTCTCCTTACCTGTTCCTGTTCATCAGCACAGTTTTCGTTTTGCACCTGCCATCTCTATTCTGAATGAGCTGCCAGCCATGAGCGTGCTTTTGTCTGACTATCCCTACAAAGGTCCCTGTGCCTTTGCTACAGATGGCTGCTAACCTCTCATTTTATATCCAATTCACTGTTGTAAATAATTAAAAGAGAGTCCTCGATGGAAATCATCAATTGTTCAGGACACCTTTTCACCAAACTTTCTAAAGGTTTTGAAATAATTAGGAGCCACACCTTGTGTCTATAGTTAACGTACGCAACCAGTTATCCTTTGCCATTTCTCTGCCTGCTCCACCTTCTTCACAGATATTTGAAAGCCCCAGGTAATGAGGAAAACCTACTTACAGTTTTTTTGTGTGTGTGTCATCTGAAGTGAGGTCTCCTGGTTACCATCCAGGCTTTTGCCCATATGGTTCAGTAAGTCAGATAAAGCACTGCTGCTGGTAATAAAGAACATGGTGTCAGAGCGAGACAGCAGTGATACCTGGATGGTATTTGGATGCTTCTTCTCTCCAGTATGAGCAATCTGAAGGTACCAGACAATTGCAAGGTAATAATATACTATCATAAGGGGAAATTGCAGAACTTTTATAAAACAGCCTTTCCAGGAATCTTTATGGAATGGAGAACTCAAGAGTCTAAGATAACCCATAGCCAGGAGACAAGCTCCTGGACTGGACTGTGGACAGGAAAGCACTGCATGTCCTCCACAAGAAGCCCTTGCCATGGAGAAGTTCAGCAGACACCATCATAGAATCATAGAATCACAGAATGGCCTGGGTTGGAAGGGACCCCAAGGATCATCAGGTTCCAACCCTCCTGCCATAGGCAGGGCCACAGCCCTCCAGATCTGGTACTAGGTCAGGTCGCCCAGGACCCCATCCAACCTGGTGTTGAACACGTTCAGGGTCGGGGCATCCACAGCCTCTCTGGGCAAATGTACACAGATTGTCACTGGTAGTTGTACATTTGCATTTTTTCAGGACTTAAACGTAGAAAACTTTATATGAGCTCCATTGTTGGAACTGACAGACTGCTTCCAATAAAAGCTGCCAGTGTGACCTCTTCTGACCTCACTGTATGGCCATACCGTGCTCCATGGACTCTTGAAGTGCCATATAAGCACACAAGAAGGTGTTAAGTGTAGCTTTAGGACAGCCATCCAATGCATCGTTGTACTTCGGTAACAATCTACCAAGAAGTGGGACACTGCACACGTTGGAGGGCTGACTGTTAGACTGTAGGATTACAGTGCTGACGTTTCAGCAGTGCTCTGAAGAGAGTAAAATGTAAGTAAAATTAAAAGACATCACTCGTTAAAGTGACTGATGCAATCACCACCAGTGACAAACTACAACAACTCTTGTTTCTGTGAGGAAAATGAGAGGTTATAAAGTAATTGGGTGAACTGGATGTGTTCCAATTGGCTGCTCCTGGTGAGATCTGCCCCAGCATCCTGAGGGAGCTGCCGAGATGACATTAAAGCTGTTTTCGATCAATATGAAAGAACTGTGGAGGAGCAGTGAGCTGCCATGGCGGTGGAAGGGGGCAAGCCTACCCCCTACTCAGCGAGGACAGTAAGTCACCGAATTATCAAGCTGGAAAAATGAACAATCGGACTATTTGTGGCCGTCTCAAAGAATACAAAGTGGGGAGTAACAGCTGAGGTGGCTTTGAGAAAATCTGATCTCATCCAGCCCAGACAACCTCGTTTCACATGACAAGAAGTGGTCAGATTACTGCCGTGTCTCAAGTTGCTGTCAGCGTAGCCCAGTGACATGAGCTTGAGCTGCCCCATTTGCAAAGCACATCTGTGTCTACGGGGAAAGGTATTAATTGATATATTTTTCTTCACAAATTGTAGGAGGTAAAAGGCACACACAGAACAGCTGTTTGGGGATTTTTTCTTTTAATTTAGAGAACAGAGGATATTTCCATCACTGGCAGCAAAGAGAAGAATAACCTCATCTCCACATGTACTATTAAAAAGATAAGAATAGGCAAGACAATACTCTTAATCTGTAACAAAAAAAGTCAGACTATGTGGTACAAAACTGTCTGATCTTAAGGGTGATCTAGTGCTGGACTAAACTGTGCAATTGCCACCTGAAGTCTTAAAGAACTGGTGAGACAAACACCTGCGAGGAGCTACATGGTTATTCCTGATGCTTCACCCTTATTTTCTGTGCTTTTCTGCATTTTGGGAAGTTTTGTGACTTCTTCTAACACTGGAGAAACAAACAGGACACTGTCCATCTGAGGACCACATTGAGCTGCAGTTTAGGGAAATCTAATTACCATTTCACAGGCAGTATTTCCTCTCCCTTCTTCCTAGGTTCATCTCCTAGCTCCAGCCAGTTCAGCTTCTCAGGCTTTTTTCTTCCACCTCTGCAATGTCTGAATCTGGGCTACCCCATGCCATACAGAAAACTGCACTTAGGGCTGTTCTGTGGTGTCGGGGTTGCCAAGAATAATGCTGAAGGAAGAGGGATTCAGCATGGTGTAATGCCCGGGGGATGCAGCACGCTGCCAGATAAGCACCAACCTCTCTGGATGCACCGGTAGCCTCCGTGCACATTCAGCAAACGCTGCCCGAGGAAGCCGTCCCTGCCTGCTGTACGAGTGCTGCTGGCAGGGCAGGGCAGCTGGCTGGAAGCTCCGTGTTCTCACCAGGCACCTTCAGCATCAGCTTCTTCAAGGCGTTGTGTTGAGCCGACACAGCTAATGAACAACCTGTCTTGTAAAGAATATAGCCAAGGCAGCTGTAGAGACTGAGCAAGCAATTTGTTTAGTCTGATACTGATTTTCCCTCCTATTGTGAGCAACTTTCCTCTCTGCCAAGGTTAGTGTATTGTTTTCTGTGGAGCAACAGGCTCAGCTGAAGACAGGAACTCAGGCAGGGGATGACACGATCCTCCGGGGAACAAGCCCAACAGAGAAATGGGTGGGGCAAGAACTTCATCTTTGGCATCCGTCTTCTCATTTTGCTGGGTAGGTTTTTATAAAATCAAATCCACTCTACAGGATTAGCTGGAAACAATCTCTAGAGTTGAAATAGTTGAGTGTCTCACAGCAAATTCTGTCTGAGAGCCATGCAACTTCTTTCCTACTAATTTCAACTGGAAATCAGATTGTAAAACAAGTAATCCATTTAAAATTAGTCTTTGCAGACTGGTCTTCCAGCAGAAAATAATAGGAGCAACTGTAATCCGCAGAGACCAGCAAAGGTTCCTGCGGAGCCTATTGGAATTTCCATTAAGGAGATGGCAACTGTCCTGAATTAGCAGTCGCTGCCTTTGGCAGGGTGCAGCTCATTTTACAGGTATAACCCTATCAATTACCAAACAGATCGTTCGAAGAGGGGGGTTAGTGGCTGGCGTGTAGGTGAGAAGTGGTGCTAAGCAAGCTGGACAGAAGTGCTTTACAGAAGGGAAATTGAAAATACAAAACAGACTGTGCCAAGGGGAAAACCTGAAACAGGCACAGTAATCAGCAGCAGGCAGAAATGACGACTTGCAGAGGTGGGAGATGCCAACAAGCACATTAATTTTCCATTGCTGTAAGTGTATCTGCTAAAGGACAGCCTCAGTAACCCCTTCTGGCCCTTACGTGCTCCCAGTGAGCTCTCTCCTCTGAACTCATTTGCTAGCTTGGAGACCTTTCTCTTCTCACTTTCTGTCTTTCAATTTGTTTTAGGAAGGTTTCGCTGAAGGGTGCTCGATCTATTGGTGCCGTGCTTGTTCTCTGTAGGGAATACCAGAGCGCGAACAGCTGCTTCCATTCCTGGTATGCTCCTCTCTTCAGGCCTTCAGCTGATGACCTCTACAGTACATGTGTTGAAATCTAAAATATTTATACATCAGGGTGACACTGTTCTTCTAATTAGTGCAAATGATGTTCCATGTCTTTCATATCATCTCCTCTGGGACAGCATATGTGATCAGCTGTAGTAATAAATTTGCTCTCCCTCCCCGCTTCATTCTCTCTCCTTCTGCCATGCTGAAAGCTGGCTTTATTCTTGCCTGAAAACCATTCCATTTAGCACTGTCACATTTACTGAGTGTCTCGGAGTAAAACTTGATCATGTTCTCTCCAGGGAACCAAGTAAATGTCTTTATAATAGGAGCATCACTAAAGCACAAGGAATAGTACAGTACCCACAATGCTGTTAAATTTGAAGACATGCTGTTGGGTTTATTTAGGATCCTACATCTCAGGTGTTGTTTCTCCAAGTGATCTGTATGACAGTGGGCAGGACTGGTTGGATACAAAGGCAGCAGAAGCGACTGCATTAGGACTTGTGCTCTGGAAGGAGCTCAGAGCCCTGCACCAGTTTGGCCTTCCATGAGCTGGAGCTGGAGCTGGAGCTGGAGCTGGAGCTAGAGCTGGAGCTGGAGCTGGAGCTCTCCCTGGCTCTGATCCAGGCTCTGGCTGAACTCTCGCTCCTCAGAGCCACGAGCTCTGCTTTTCCTTGGGTCCCTGCAAACTCGGTGATCGAACCTGAATAAAATGAAAATCTACTTTACACTGCCAGGTGTCATGGGTAATATTAAATTATCGTACAACACTCTGAAACACCAAGAGAGAAAATAAGCAGGCCTCAAGTGGATGCCGTTCCATCATCTGCTCATTCAAAAGCATTTCATAACATTTTCCTCAACACTGTGTAAATACTAAATCCTTCTGCTAGGAGCCCTTAGAGAGAGCAAAACAATCGTATGCCTAGCTGGGTATGTTGGGGCACAGAGAAGGGAGGTCTCGGGGACAAGGCCGAGAAGAGAGCTTGCTGCTTTCTCCTAGCTGCCCACCCCAAACACCCTGTGCACATGCTGTGCACCTGCTGCAGCTCGCTGGGAAGGCTGGGACAACCAGAGCAGCTACAGGGTGACCAGGGTGGTCCTGGGGCACAGCCCTGTCCCTACAACACATGGCAGTGGCCGGGGTGAGGAGGTGGCTCTGCGCGGCCACAGGGCAGCCAGGCCGTGCTGCCCCTGGCAGGTGTGACAGCACAGGAGGTGCTTCCAGACCATTCCTTCTCCTGTGACAGAAGCATACGGGCAGTTTGGGTGCTGATTTACAAGCCAGATAGCTTCAGCAAAGTCAATTTTAAAGGCTGAAGTTAAACTGAGATTGGGGCCCAGCCACATCCCCACAGGGCCACCATGGGTCCAGCACCCTGCTCGCCTGTGCTGGGGACAGCTGTTGAGCAGCAGTGGCTTCTTGGCCAGCGCTACATCAACGTCCTTGGATTTTGTCACTGCTCTGTGAGCCATGGCTTTCCCTTTGTTTTCTAATTTGGAGTTTATTCTGCTGAGCAGGTGGTGCTGGTGCTGGTTACAGGCAGTCAGGAGCCAGGCAGGCTGAGCTAACCAGCCCCGCAGGTTTCACCCGGTGGGGATGGCTGTAAATCACAAACACCAGGGTGTGTTCAGCAGTTACCCCGAGCCACATCCCTGCTCGCCACAGTCCTGACTGCAGAGGTCACAAAGCACGCAAATGAAGGCTACTTCGAATTATTATCCCTCTTACAAAAACATCCCACACACGCAGTCATCCATGCAGAAATGACAGAAACGACTTACGTGAAGCAGCAGCTTTGGAGTTTTGCTTGATTTTGTGTGTGCGTATGTATATGCAATGCTGGCTGGAAAATGCTCTTTTTGGTGGAATTGATATTGTACAAGAATTTGCTTCTGATTTAGCTAATTGTTCTTGAATTAAAAAAAAAAGAAAATAAAAAAGAAAAGAAAAAAAAAAGAGGGGGAGGGAGTGAGAAGGAAGACTTCCAGTAAGTCTAAATACCTTACTTAGGCATCTTCAAAAAGAAGTGTCAAATTCTCATTTCAAAAGAAAAATTTCTGCTTGATTATCAATCTATGTCACTTTTCAAAAAAAAAAAAAAAAACTTTAAGGGGAGGAATAAGAAACTAAAGAAAAGGAAGAAGCTGACCTAAACCTAAATTTGTCAGAAATTCTAACTTTGGCCATCTGACTGACTGAATCCCTCTTTCACACAGCATTTCGCAGAGGAGGCGAAGTGTGATCGAGACATTCAGGGTGAGTCTTTCACTCAGAACTCATCTCATGGAGAAGCCTCTGCATAGCGCAGAGAATAAAATAGGCCAATCTTTGCCCTTTGGAGAGGCACCTGAAGCTATATCATCGAGGATTAAAACCCTCTGGGACTCGCCTCCAAGGTGGACAGATGGCAACTCCATGTAACAATCAGAGCATCTTTGCAAAATAAATGAAGGACAATTAGTCACCTCCTGCACATCGGGAGACCCCAGTCCAGGCAGCCAGCATCAGATGGGGACCAGAGAGTGATCAGACATGCTGCTCTTAAACTATACTTTTTCTGCAACATATGGAGGGTGAAATTTAGGGCTGTATAAATAACAGATTTTTTTTTTCCTGCAACTGAATGGCAAAATTACAACTTGAGTTGAATTCTAGGTTATCACCTTTTTTTTCCTCACTGAAACAAGAATAAAAAATATAATTACATATTCACGATAGATTCCACTTACTTCACTTAGCTTTCATCCATTTAAAAAGCCACATAAACACATGGTCCTGCTAAGAAAACACTGCTAATACCCTTCTTGTATTGCAGCATTAGCCATTACGGTGTTCACTCAGCATGTTGGATATAAACACTGAATTCCCAGCCCTACATAATGGTCTTAAAATGCACCCTCTTACCGTGAGAGTGTCTTGAAGCTTGTTGTGCCAACAATATTTTATTTAGCTGTATTTCTAAGCAGTTGCTCAAGTGTAGACTGCAACCAGCAGCCCCCCCAGTAGAGCAGTCCCAGGACACTGAGGATGGGCGCTGGTCCATCCTGGTGGCAGTGGGCACGTCAGAGTTGCCAGGGTCGTGCTGTGGCTCTGGGGAGGACGAGGGCTGCTGGAGCTCACACACACAGCACTGCAGCCCAGTGCAGAATCACAGAATCGCAGAATGGCTGAGGTTGGTAGGGCCTTCTGGGTCCATGTGCTCCAACCTCTGCTCAGGGGACACCCAGAGCAGTGTGCCCAGGCCCACGTCCAGGCAGTTTCTGAAGATATCCATGGAGGAGACTCCACAGCATCTGGGCAGACCGTGCCAGTGCTCCGTCACCCCTACAGCACAGCCGTGCTGCCTGCTGTTCAGAGGGAACCTCCTGTGCTCCAGGTTGTGCCCATTGCCTCTTGTCCTGACACTGGCACCACTGGAAAGAGCCCAGCTCCACCCTCTTTGCACCCTCCCTTCAGGTATTTGTACACTTACAGGATTCCTTCCTGAGCCTCGTCTTCTCCAGACAGAACAGTCCCAGCTGTCTCAGTGTCTCCTCATAGCAGAGGTGCTCCATGCCCTTTGACAACTTGGTGGCCCTGCACTGGACTTTCTCCAGTATGTCCCTGTCTTATACTGGCCCACAGCTGGACTCAGCTCTCCAGATGCAGCCTCATCAGTGCTGAATAGCGGGGAAGGATCACCTCTCTTGACCTGCTGGCAATGCTTTGCCTAATGCAGGCAAAATACCATGAGTCCTCTTAGCAGCAAGGGCACATTACTGACTCACCTTTAGCTTGGTGTCCACCTTCAAGCACCTCTCCCCAGCAAGGGCCATGGTTTTGTTCTTGTGCCATACTCCTCCTTCTGCTACTTCCTCCCTTTGCTCATCTCTAGCTCAAAGTACTGCTACCAAAATTGCTTCTACTTCAAATTGCTCTGACCACGTCACACCTGTAAATCCCTTCAGGCTCCCAAAAGCACCGGCATCAGGTTCACTGAGTCCACGCGTATCCTGTAAAGCTCAGAGCAGTTTGCACCCCGCTGTTGTGCCTGATCCCCACAGCATCAGCTTGGCCCCAGAACCCTACCCCACACTGCCCCGGGAATTTTCTCTCACCCCGCTCGCCAGGCCCTTCTGCTCAGTTCAGTCTCGTTCCCTTTCACCATACGTGGCCTCATTGCCTCCAGTGCAGAGTTGTGGCACAGTGACAGAGACTGCTGGCACCTCTCCTGCCCCAGGAAGCCTTCAAAAAGGCACTTCCCAGAGGCCAGAGCCTTCCTGTAACTTGCCAGGTGCAGGATGAGGCTGGCAGGAAGATGTTAACGCAGATTTCTCTCAGATCTCTGCCCCATTTTACTGCACTGACTTCCCATCCAAAATTACTGGGTGAGCAACTTCTCTCGGTGTTTCCTCCCGTCTCCTGTTCTTGAGCCTACACTCTTGCTGGGACTGCGTTGCCTCCCTTCATTTCTTAGTGCAGTGTCTGGCACAAAGGGACTCTGATCTCCTCAGATCTAAACTCTGTCGTATCAATACCTAATTAAAGTGTTTTTCTATATTTAGGACCCTGTTTCTGACAGACGGCACTGTGAAATTGCAGTGTTTTAAAAAAATAACCGACCAGCCTGAACACATCAAACGCCTTCTGACCTGCTTCACTTTGCCTCCCTTATCTGAACTGCAGGGGTGGAATTTAGCTCCTCTATTTTTAAACCTGTAACTCAGACATTGACCTCTTTACTGCAGTCACCCCGGGTTCCCTTTACAGTCCGAGAAGAGAGAGGCACTTGGAGGGTGCGGTTTGCTTGGCCTACTTTTGGGGTCTTCGTTAGGGCAAGATGAGAGGGACCCCAGGAAAGCCTCTTTCTCTTCACTGGCTGTAAAAGGACCCTTTGACAGCCATGCCACATGCTGACAATATCAAGCAAAATCGAACCCGAGGGCACTGAGGTGCATTTCGTACACCACTGTGCACACTGTTAGCTCTGAATAAGTGCATTATGCCCAGCGTAGGTAGTACATTGTAAGTTACGTGTGTACTATATTCATATTATGTGTATGTATATAAAAGTGTTTCTGTGCATTCCTGTATTATTAGGAAGATAATCATTGTTAAATTTTTCTTACTGTTTCTGAGATGAGATCTCAAGCCATTAAAAGCAGTGTTTACACCAGACTAGGCTGCATGGGGTATGGATTTGCTGGGACATTGTTCGTGGTGATTCTTCGCATTCTTTTGTATTTTTGGTTTTTCTCCACATTTCTGACACTGTCACTCCAGTGCCAGCCATAAAGCCAGAACCGCACCTGGAGGCTCAGGACATTTCTTTGGGTCTCCCCAGGGCTGCCCAGCAGCTTGCGGGAGGGCTGACTGGAACTGGGACCGCTCAGTGCTTGCAGCATCCACCACAGATCCCTTCCTCGCTTGGGCACAACTTCCACTGAAACTTCTGGGAGTATGGGTGTCACGTGTCAGTGTAAGAGGCCAGGCAGTCCTCACACTTTTTCCCCACCTGACCTAAATTAAGCCTGGAGATGTGAATCTACATCTGATCTTACGTGTGAGTCACTGGACTCTGAGACCTACAATATGCAAAGTTAACCATCTGTCAGTGCCCCTAGGTCTGATGGACAGATGCTGTTAGCCACACACTGCAGCCAGTCTTAAACTGGAGTTGAAACTTCCAGGAAAGGAGTTTCTTTAAAATGGACCAGCCTGTGAGAGCAAACCTTGCAGGTGCGCTTACTGCAGGAGACAAGAGTCTTGTTGGGGAGCCGGGCCACATACACCTTCCTTTGTGTGCCCAGAGAGTAGCTCTGAAGGAAGCTTTCATTTTGAGCAGAAGCAATTATTTGGCTTCTTTTTTTTTTTTTTTTACTTCAGTATGCGCGCAAGAAGAAGCAGGACCCACCGAGGCAGGGGACCCAGGAAGGATCGTACAGCTGAGGGGAGGATGCAGCCACGCATCTGAGCTGAAGGCAGGTGTCTGGGAGCACGCTCCAACATCGGCAGCCCGTGTAACCTACCAGCAAGGTGACGTGCGACGAGGGAAGAGAATAACTGCCACGGTCACTTCGCAGTCATTCGGTTCTGAGCACAAGTGTAGCTGTAATGCCTCTGGGCACAAACACCACTTGGTGGGAGACAATTCCACTTGTTTCCTTGAATTGGAGCTCTAATTAAACCTGTCTGTCGATCTCTGCCAAAGATCTGCTGCTACATCTGTGGGCAAAACCATATCAAATACCTTTCAGAGTCAGTTGCATTCTACTGATCAGATTTATGAAGGGAATGTAACCGGGAGGAAATGCATCCTGTTATTGTCTCACCTAGGAAAGCAGCCTGGCAGGCAGCATCTTAAGCAGCTCAGTCTTTTGGCAGTGGGTCTAGCTTTCTGTATGGCAAATGAAAGTGTCATAAATAATATCTGAATATGTGTCTCTTTTCCATGATGAATTGCATTAAAAATGCATGGCAAAATATTTTTCCCTTTCTTCTTGCGAGATGTTGTAGCTGTTCTATTTCATGCTCAATGAAGCCTGCAGATGCTATCCTGCTATCTTTCATGTGCTGCAGTCCTGGCACTTTCCCGTACGTTTACAAGAAAATTGTCCCAGCTCTGTTGCATTTCTGATTGAAGACCCCAGAGATCGGTATTCTCTTGGAGCACTCCCTGGCTATGAACCCAAACCATCCGTCAGTAGCCCACCACAATTGAGAAGTGTGTTTCTCTTCAAGAGCAAAGCTTCTGGGGCTTGTTAGCTTTCCCCCTTCCTGTACTCCTGGCTCTGTGCGTGCTCTGTGGAAGATGAAGAGCTGGTGCTTCCACCCAAACCGCTCCAACACAGTGAGCTGCAGGAAGGCTGCTCGAGGGCAGCTCCTGCTCCCTGAGTGCTGCCCAGTGCCGCGCCGCCAGGCACGGAGCAGCCCCGTGTACGGAGTTAATAAAAGAAAATATGTCACCTCGGTGTCAGACAGGGCACTAGCCAAGCACGCGGGTTTTATATCTCAAAGGCCTCAGTGAAAAATTGTGCAATAAATCTTAGTGATGGGGAGAGCTGTGTGGTAAGCACTACAGCGGAGAACAAGCAGGACTCTGGACGAACTGGTTCAAGTCAGTGGGCATTAACAGAAGCTTCTATGCATGATGCAGGACCTCTGGAGTGGGTCCTGTCTTCTCCTTCTAACAACACAACACGAGGCATCTTGCAGGGTGACATGGGTCTGGGCAGCCCCTTCCTGCCATGCTGTGTGCATGCCATGCAAAGTGACACCGGGCACCTGCACAGCTGCTCCTGTTCTGTGGTCCGACCGCTGCTGGGGCTGGCAGCAGCGTGTGGGTGCTGGACCTGGCAGTGGTGTTCTCAGGGCCACAGCGCCTTCAGCAAGGTGCTTGCTCTGTAGCTGCTGCACTAAGAAAGCTTTTGTGTGGCTGAACTTGCATGTTACAGGTTACTCCCATCTTTTTTCGTGGCTTTACACAGGCTTTCTGGCTCGCCCATGCCCTTTCAGGCTTACAGCAACTGTGCAAGCAAAATGCGAGCAGCTGGAGACCGAGGCTGGCCAAGGCAGTGCAGTTGCCTCCTGTATTTAGTGCCCCCAGGAAAACAGGTGTAGCCTGGCAGTCTCCAGCACACCCAAGTGCCCAGCACACTATGGCTGCCCGTTCTGGTGGGACCCCATGGCCACCACAGGTTCCCCATGGCTTCCAGAGCAGCACCCGGGGCTGCGGGTGGTGTGGGCTGGGCTGGAGCAGCAGGAGCACACCCAGCTATTCCGTGTGGCCACGTGCCACCCTGGGCAGCAACAAGCTGCTCCTGCACCGGGCTGTGTGCCTGTAGGTGAGCCCAGGGCAGTGCTCCCCAGAGCAGCAGCAGGAGTGAGGCAGATGGCAGGTACGGACACGCACCTCCTGCTGCAGCCTAAAAGGATGCTGATGTATAAATAAAGAGGTCTCATCTTTTAGGGGGCTGAACACGTGCTGTCAGGTCAAGCTACTTGTGGGGGCAAAGGAGCTTTACAGCTGCTCTGGCTGATGCTCTGCTTCCTCATCATGACCAAAGCATGAGGCTGCCCAGCTGTATTGCGTAAATAGCTGGCTCCCCATAGCAGGTACTCCGGGGACAGCTCTGGGGTGTCACACTGCTCAGAGATCCTGGTATCTTCCTGCATGAAGCCAGAATGATGGTCTCTTACAGACATCTGAGCATCATGGGGTCTGAGAGCAAAGGTCTGACCCAAAGGCTGTTATTTTCCCAGTGCAGCAAGTGTGATTACTGTTCTTAGCTGGCCATCAGTGATGCAGACAATGGAGCTGCCTGTCTGGGCCACAGCTGTTATCACGTATGGGATCAATACGTGCCTGCCACAGCTCGGTGTTTAAGAAGGACAAGAGAGAGGCGCGGGGGGCTGCACGTAACGTGTCCCCTCCCCACGCTGCTCCTGGTAGGAGGTTACTGGGCTATTCAGCATCTGACGCATCCCGCTAATCCACGGGAAATCAATCGGCTCAGCTGGGAATGGGCACCCAGCGGTGACAGATCGAGTTAATGTTCTTTATCACTGGGTCAGTGGCAGAGGCCTAATCCGGGTATTTCTGCCCGGATGTGCAGAGCAGAGCGCGTGTGAAGCACAGAGGCAGGTGGGGGAAACACAGCCGTGCTTTGAACTTCTTGCAGACATGTACTGGGGGGCTGGTGCTGGAATAGATGCTCCTACTGCATTTGCTATAGAAAGTCAGGAGCAACAGACTGATGTTCATACCTTCCCCACACCTCACCGATAACATTTGGGACTTACACGTGTCTATTTCCTCACCAAGATACATTTCAAATGTAGAGATGTACAACCTTCAGTCTTTGCTCCAAATATCTCAGGGCCCTTCACATTACTACAGGTAGCTAAGTACCAGTAACGCCAGAGCTCGGTGCTGCCCTACTCCACATTCTGTGTTATTTAAAGTTGTGTCAAATACTGTTTTAGCTAAATGTTCGATTTTTTCTTCTTCAGCACTGCCATCTTTGTGAAGATGATGTGGTATTACAGTCTGTATTCTCCATTGCAGACTTCAGGGTTTGTTCTCCAAAGATAACAAGAGGCAAATTTTTTGAGTCATAATTGGGGATGTCTTGAATTTCGACTTTTTTATGGGAAGTTAGGAAAAAGCACCCCAAAACAGACATTCAAAGCCATTAGCCATCTTCTAAAGACTTGTTCATTTCCATGCTGCTTTACCTGTGATTTGTCCCCACAGCTATTATCCTTTTCTAAAAGAGGCCTATGCACATGAACCTAAGAAATATCAGTGAGATTGCTGATGTGGGAAAGGCCAGAAGGATCAGACCTTAATATCCCATATCTAATCCTGTGTATATTGTGCTTATTACATCCCATATGCTCTGCTAATTCCGTCTTTATTCATAATATGTGGCTTATTTCTTAGGGTCAGGCTCAGATGGCGATGGACAGTCCTAAAATAGTGCACTAAAGCAGCCCTGCCCTGCAGATAGAAGTGGCTTCATCTGGCTGGACTGTGAGAAAATATTTATCCTGCTCGATCTAAGTAATTGAAGGTCTCTGTGATGGAAGTTTCAGCCTCCTCACAGGCCTCGCTCATTTGCAAAGGCAATTCCTGATCTACTCGCACTGATCACTCGGCATCAGTGCAGGGACTGCAGGCCCCCGGCATCATCCTCCCCACAGAGACCTGAACACCAGCACATTCCTCTAACCCCTTCTAAAAGCTTTTCCTTTATCCTCCTTGCTCACTGGACAGTTTTTCCTCCTGCTGGGTCGCCAGCAGGACAGTCCTACGACCATGCAGACCTTGCCCCAACGCAGCCACGACCTGCACAGACAGGGGCAGAGGAAGCGCGAACATCAAAATCAAGCCAGCCTCCAGCCTCTGTTTCAAACAAACCCAAACAGAATCAGTTAGTGTCTTAGTTTCTAACAGAAGTTACTTCTCTCACAGTGTCTGGTATGAAGTTGTTTTGTTCTCAGAAGAGAAACAAAACTGATAACACCTGGCAGTGTTGAACACAGCCAAGGACATATTTTGTTCCTCAGTGAAGCAGTTAGAAGGCATAAGGAGCCAGGAACTGGGAGGGGACAGAACCAGGGCCGCTGACCCAAACTGACCAAAGGGATATTCCATACCATATGACATCATGTAATATAAGAAAGGGAAGTGAGCTGGGAGGGCCCGTTTTGCTTGCGGATTGGCTGAGCATCGGTCGCGGTCGGTGAGCGATTGCTTTGTACAATCACTTGTTTTGTATATAATTATCATTACTGTTATTTTACTCTATTTTCCTCTTTCTGATAGTAAATAGTTTTTATCTCAACCCACGAGTTCTACCTTTTTTTCTCAACTCTCTCCCCCATCCCAGCTGGGAGGAGGGGGGGGGTAAGCGAACGGCTGTGTGGGGTTTCCCGGCCTGCCGGCTGAAACCAGAACAGTTAGTCAGGGTGGAGAACAACATCAGTTTCTTAGTCTATACAGTAATAAGAAATTGTGTGAGCTGATCAGGTTTCCTGTTCCGTATACTTCGGGAATTCACCCATGAATCCAGCATGAAGGGCCCCCAGGCCAGCGGTTTCCTCCCTGCAGGCGCTCCTTCGTTCCTGTCCAGAGCTTCGCCTTGTCTTTCCATCCTCTGACCTTCCCGCTTTTCCCTGCTATCTCCTTTTTCCCTGTATTTCTCCCAAAGCAGCCGTGTGCTTTACTCGCAGGCCCAGACGCAGACACATCCCCGCAGTGCAGCAGGAGAGCAGTTTCTGCCTCAGGTGTCCCCTGCTGACTGCCTTCAGCCAACATCATTTTCTCACAGCGAAGTCACCGAGGCTAATAACGTGGGAAAGGTCTCCTAAGTCACAGCTGGAAATGGGCAGGTCTGTGGCTTCCGGGTACTGCAACAAGAATCCCTTGAATCACCCAAGACAAGGAAAAAACATACAGAAATGTGTTCTTTTTTTAAATCTCACAGATTTTAAGCAAGTTTTATGGTTGTTTTTCAGGGTGAATTCTGCATGCATCTCAGTACACTGAAGCAGACCTGTTCTTACAACAAGATGTTTAGGCTTTTTCTAAAGACATGCATACCTCCATATGGAAAGTTGACAGAATAACAGGAATGACAAATGAGGTGAACTTGCAAGTTTTCTCCTTAATTCCCATTCCATTATCACCACTTTGCCTGCCTGCAGAGCTGCCTGCTTGGACTTTCACCTTGGTTTCCCAGTGCAATCCGAGAGACCCAATTTGGGCACCAAATCTGCGAGGAGCCTGTTGTGGCCTCGTACCGAGGGAACTGCTCAGTGTGGAGGGGTATTTTCAAGCTTGGCTTATTTATTGACTTTGAGAATTTTGAGAATTATTAAAATGTTCTGATATAATCTCGTTCAGCTGGTGACAAGGGATTTTGGGAAAGATTAGAATTGCACCAAGGGGTTTTATTATATTACGCAAAGGAAAGACAAATTATATTAAATCACAGAGTGCTGGTGGTTTGAAAAAAACCACCAGAAATTAACCTAAGCTTAAAATCTTATAAATTATACATGTGATATGTTAATAGGGCCTAGTGAATATGTTAAACTCTCATCCTCGTACAGCTAAAATGTTGATGCACACAGGTGTTACATCGAACATCTCGCACTTGCAGGAGGAGGTAACAACAGTCTCCTAGAGCAGCATTTAGCGTTTTTGGCATGGCTGCAAGGGTTATGGTGGGAGTCTGCCCTCGTGGGCTTCCATGGGGGTGACCATGTCCAGAAACTAATGCTGCTCTGGTTTCTTGAGCCAATGAATGGTTGGGAAATTCAGTCCTGGAGATCCTTTCTACAGATCCTGCATCTGTAAAATGAGGGCAGCTGACGGATGGATGCCAGAAGGACAGATATCAACAGGCTGTAATTTGGGGTGGGCAGCATCCCACTTCAGGACTGTCAAAATCCAACCCGCCAATCACTGGTCCTTCTCCCAGACATTCCCATTTTATTTCCACAGCTTTCTGCCTCTGCTCAAAGCTGTGAGCCCAAGGATACCTCAGGCTGGACATTACGAAAAATTTCTCAGAAAGAGTGGTCAGGCACTGGAACGGGCTGCCCGGGGAAGTGGTGGAGTCGCCGTCCCTGGAGGTATTCAAGAAACGTGCGGATGTGGCACTGAGAGATGTGGCATACTGGGCGTGGTGGTGATGGGCTGATGGTTGGACGTGATGATCTCAGTGGTCTTCTCCAACCTTAATGATTCTGTGATTCCTATGATTCAGCAAGGAGAGGCAGTGCAGGAGCAAGATGCCACGAGCAGGCTGCTCACCAAGCACCCAGCCCCTGGAAGCTGCTTCCAGTCACAGCTGTTTGAGATAAGATTGACCTGAAGATTTTAGTGTTTGTCAAAGGGCCAATGAGTGCAGCAGGCTCAGGTCTGAACATTTCTGCTCCCCATCCCTCCCCACAGGTCAGCATGACTGGCCTCTTCGGGCTGATGGGCTAGATTTCTTTGTACTAAACACTAATGGGAATATATTGCATTACTACTGGGAAAGGAGGATTATGGGCTTGCCGGGGCTTAATATCGAAAGGCTATGGTTTAACTTTGTTTTTCTCCCTTGACTAATATTTTTATGCAAGAAAGCAAACTGTGACCTTGATATGCAATGTCACTGCTACCTGAGATTCAGAAAATCCCAAGGACGATCACCATGCAGTTATAAATATGTATATAGCATCAGCAGCAAGTGCAGATATTCTGATAAGATTCAAAGGCAAAGGACTTCCCTATGGATTCCTCTTACCCAAGCCTAGACACGGCAGACAGCATCTGAGCCAGCAGCTCCGGCAACTTTTAGGACACACTTCATCCAGATGTATTAGACCTACTTTGGGATAACGTGAGCCCCACAGGTGTCTGTGTGCCTCCTCTAACTGAAGAGGCAGTTTAGAATGAATCATAGGATCACAGAATGGCTTGGGTTGGAAGGGATCTTTAAGATCATCTCGTTCCAACCCTGTGCCATGGGAAGGGTTTCGGTAAGTACCTGAGACAGAGAGCCCACTGGAAACATCTGATTTTGGGTAGGTGAACTCTACCTAGCTGAAATGACAATTCGAGTCCTTATAACACAAAACCGGGAGAAGAAAGAAAGGTAGGAAGCAGGATGAGGTTTGGTAACATTCCTCCAAACTCTCCTGCTATTGGTTTGCCCAGCACAGCTTGGGTCAAACACAAAAAGCCAGCAGTACCCTGGAGAGGTGTTATCTGTCGTGTGCAGAACAGGAGGTGCCATTGTGTCCCTGCCTGGGTTTCTGTGAGCCCCAAATCCCTCAGCCTGGATGGATCCTGTGAGGTGTAAGTGTGGGCAGCGACGGTGGGCCACGGGCCTGGGGATGTTCTTGGGGATGAACTCACACTTACTCCAGTGGCTGCTGTTCAAGGCCTTCCCACAGCTTGCTAAGAGCACCAGCAGTGTCCTCAGCTTTCTATGGCTTGGGCACTTCTTGAGCAAGGATTATTTTTCCCCTAAAACTCAAAAGCCTTTTTCCTTCAAAGACACTTTTTAAAAATATATCCTTCTCTCAGTGTAACTGCTCCGGTCATGACTCAACTCTGATCTCACTGTCTGAGGACAGATTCCCCCCTGCAGAACACCTGTAATTCAAGCATTTGATTTTTCCCAGCAGGGCATCATTTCTGCAAATGAAGCCTATTTGTCTAATGAAATATCAAGAAGTTCACACAGGGATACAGAGCAGTCATACAGCTTACAAATGAAATGCGGTGCCAAGAAAGATTTCATTGCAGTTATTGTACATTAAAATAAAAAAGAGAGAGAAAAAAAAATCCCTCCAAGAATAGGCTGGTTTCATTTCCCAGCAACTGCACAACAGCAAGCCTACCTCAGCACTCAATAAGCCTTGGTTGGCACTAACTGGTACCCTCACTGGTGGCTCTGCGCGAGGGGACAGGGCCTGGGGCTGCAGGGACACTCCTGTCCCACACCTCCCCATGGCACCAGTGGAGCGGGAGGCAGCAGCCCCAGCCCCCGGCTCCTCTCAAAACTTCTGCAAAGGAATTTTTCAGATATGGAGACAACAAGTGCATGCACAACCATGCTGGTATCAGACTGGGGAATTGTGCCAGGAATCTGAGTGTAGCTGCAGCTGTAATGTTTGGGGACACCCACTCCTTTAGTGCAGCAAGCATGTAGGTACCTGCATAGCTCCGAGCGTATGCTCCAATGCTTTATTCCAAGGGGGCCTCAAGGAGTGGGCGAGTTCCTCCCTATCTCGTTTACTATCAGCACCCCCAGATGATCACGGGTTTTTCTCATCCTAACCTTTGCACTGGTATTCTCCACATTTACTTCCTGTGAACTTCTTCCCTCTTGCAGTCTGCCACTGCATTTGCTTCTCTTGTCCCCAAGGGGAGTTTTCCATGTGGAGATATAATTATTACTGGTTTTTTGAGTGAGTCTTCAACTAGGAACACCCACGTTCTTCACTTGGCCAGAGACCAAACCAGCTTCTTGTCTCTGCCTCTTCAGTATCAAACGGCAGCCTGCCCCAGGGTTAGGTCTAGCATGGTCTCTTAATGAAGGATCCAGGGAGTTTCAGGAAAAAGGAGTAAAATTACAAGATTTCTGATTTGATTTATTCTTATTTTACAAGTGGTAGCAAACTGAGCTGAAAGCGATGATAAGCTTATCGTAGCATATAGGTTCCCCTATTACTTGTTTTACTCAGAGGCTTGTGGTGTTTCCATTCCCTTCAGCTGCCAGTGTTTACCATCCCTTGGATAATTTGTCTATCCAAGGTATTTCTGTAGTGTTCTAAGATATCTCCAAGAGTCCAGCAGCAACTGAGAGTGGACGAGGTGAGTTTTCGTTTGGCTGGGCAGTACTAGCTGCAAGCACTCTGCCGACTGATAGCCCTGAAACCCAAATCCTAAAGAAGACTTACCTAATGCTCACCAAGGGTGTGTCTTCATTGGCTTCTGTGAGTTTTAGAGCATGCCCAGCTACATGATAAACCAAACAGACTTAATAGGGTTGCAGTCCTACCACCAGCAATGCAACAGAAGGGATGGGAACAGTCAATGGTAAGGCTGCACAGTCTTCCTTTTTTAGTTCTTTCTTCATTTTTGCAGAGACTCACCCACCCTTTGGACTATCTCTCCCCTTTAAGAAAAGGATTTTAAAGCTGGAGAACAAGGCTGTGAATGGCAAGGAGGGTAGCAAGGGTATGTATAAAGGAGTCACTGTTGAAGCTGGCTACAGACTTTCAGTCCAGGTTGCCTTCCAACAGCCACCTGGGTTTTTGGAAGAAACAGCACTGTACACACAGAAGCACTCTACCAGAAATGTCAAGTTGCCAGGTACTTTTCAGCCAAATCTATGTTTAGGTTTTGTCCAAAAAAAGTTCCCATGGCTATCATGGCTATGAATTATCCCTGCAGTAGCTCTGTGTGATTGCTGGAAAAGGATACTCACATATGAAGGATATCTGATCACGCACAGTGCTGTAAGCAACTTTGTGAATGTGTCAGCAATAAAAATGCCTGAATTTTAACATGTATTTCTTGCAGCAAGGCAGAGGGAGAAGAGCAAATTCTGATTGCCTACCAGTAAGTAAGCATTTTATCTTTATATGGAAATAAACATTTCCATGCCTAATGACTAAGTAGGCAGAAGTGCTGACAACAGCTAACTACTCCTACAGTAAGAAACTTCTCAGGAGAGGAGAGTCAGTGGAACAGGGAACAGGAACACTTTGCATGAATTAATATTTTTCTGCATGCCTGATACTTTAGATGGTCAGAAGGGAAGAAGCTTTAGAAAGATGACCTAGCAGTGACAGACTGCTTAAGAAGCAGTCAGTGGGATCAGATCTTTGTGGCTCAGTGTTAGCAGCTCCTCCCTGGCCTTAGCTCTGCCCTGGGGAGCTGACGTGCACTCCTGGTGAGCCACTCAGCTCCCACTGCTGGCACAGGGCAGCCTCCATCCTGCTCTGCCACTGCTCTGCAGCAGCTGGAGCATCCCAGCTGTTTCCTGTGGCCTCAGAGAAATGAAGGGAGCAGGCAGGGATCAGACCTCAGCTCCCCCATGCCCGGAGGAGGCTCATGCCACCAGCAGCTGTGCTGGAATGTCAAGGGACTCCTGTCTCCTCCTTCCCAACCCCACTCTGTGTTGGGAATGGTCTCTGCCACATCCACTGCTGAGCCTCAGTGGACAGCAGTCCAAGACCAGCCATTGTGTTCCTCTGAAGATGTTTAAGATCCTATCTTCAGGCCTCTGATTTTGGATGCCTATGTTTTCATTCAAGATTGACATGGTGAAAAAGATACTAAATAAGCAATAATTTCTACATAAGTATAATAACTGCACTGGCAAATCATATTTTGACTTTAAAATTGATAGTAAACACATGCAATAAACAAAGTTAATCATGCATTACATGTCCATAGCAGTAGATGATACCAGGGCTATTAAAACTGTATCAATCAGGCTCTGTAAATGGTTTATATTTAGCACATCTCATTTCAGGTTAAACAGACTCTGCTCTCAATTACCCAGCAATTACCTAGAGGCATGAAGGCATGCACGTGGAGCTACAGCAAAGCAACTGTATGAGTGCTGCCTTACTTTGCTGATGGTAAATTTCATTTTGTCAGGATTAATTGGCAAAAAAGGCTGGTGATGAACACATGACAAGCGCAACACTCAATAATGCTTTAATAAAGTGATGGAAGCAAATGTTTTCCATCAAACCTCTTCAGCACAGGAAATGTGATTAATTAAGCACATTCATCTAATTACTGTATGAAGTCTCAGGAGGTAAACGTATACTCCGAGGCAGATATGCTGGATACAATTCCAGGGGCTAAATTCAATTTATTTATTTTTATGTGGCATTTTTATGTAAACATGAAATAAGCCCTTTCTTAAGGAGAAATATTAACTGCGATGGGTTTCCAGCACCAGATCAAAGCCAGTCTTAATCAACAGCATTCTTCAGAGCTCTTGCTTCAGAATAACTCCATCCTCTGTTACTTCCAGCGCGACAGAGCATTACGAGAAAACACAACCACCAAAATGCTTATTGAACACTAGCTGTGTTTTACAAGCCGTCCTTTACATTAAAACCACTTGGGTATACAGTGCCAGAGATGCTTTTCAAATGAACATCAGCAACCGCAGAACACGAGGCTCCAAACTGTGTCCATGGAAGCCTGGGGGCTGAAACCCCCCCCAGCCACAGGGTGCATCCACGTGAGGGGTTGCATGGAGGAGGGCTGACGGGGATGGGACATGCAGCACAGACAGCTGCGCAGTCACAGAGATGGCTTTCTGTGGAAATGAAGTTTCTATGGAGTGAAGGTGAGGGACACCGAAGATCCCACTGAGGGGAAACACCATCTCACATCCTCACTGCCACTATCAGCATCACTTCCACTCTATCCCCTCTCCAGTCCCCATAGGAAAACCCCATTCCTGGTGCCTATAGCCTTGAGAAGACCATCACCATCCATTAATCTGGTAAATACCCACAGTCTGGAGAGCTTTCCTTCCACGCCGCTAATGTAACCAACGTCAGCACTGCTCACCATCACAGGTCCCACTGTATTTGCCTCAGTAAACCCAACCATGCCTTGGTCTTTACCGACATATTTGCTTCAGTGGTTTACAGCAGCCTAGCCCATAGTGCATTTAAAGTCAATAGAGAGACTCTGCCTGACTTCTGTGGGCTTGGATCAGCTCCAAGGGAAATATTTTCCTACTTAAGTAACTCTAAAACAAGGCAATCGCACCAAGGAAAAACCCCAGGAATGTTTCTTTTAAAAATACGTTGTTGACAACAGAGAGCAAAGAAATCCTAGCACTGGGGATATATTTTTTAACGTTGCTTCAATCAAATACTTGAGAATAATGAAATGCATGCAAAATAGACCTTTTTGTATGTATAGCCTTCCCATTTATGGCTTTTGGGGGAAAAAAAAAGCACTGAGAAATTCTGCTCCAAAGGAAAACAGCTAAGGGAAACAAGAGCTTTCTCAGGCGGCCTGGCAGATTCCTGGCTTTCCTGAAGGGGTGAGGAGCAGAGGGTGTGGGAAGGCCCATAGCATGATGCTGCTAGCACCTCTCCTTATGGTCCCTGTATGAAGCATCTCTCCCTTCAGAGGGGCCTCGCTCGGGGCAGTACTTGCACCTATCAAAGGGCTGCAAATATGAGCATTTCAGGTACAGCCCTGGAGATGCTTGCTTAGATGAACAAAGCAGAAAAGCCATCCCCATTGGAGCAGGCAGGGCTCTGTTCAATCCCTGCCTGCTGACAGCAGCCTTGGGAGGCTCCCCCACACCATAAATAGCTCACGGTAGCATTGCTAATGCACCGCAGGTGTGTGTGGCAGCAGCAGGCAAGTACATGTGTGGGTATCTGAGGTGGCTCCTGTAATCACCCCTGCAGTGTAATCAGAGCTCTGCCCTGTGCTTGGTGCTCGATGCTGCACTGCATTGTGCAGCCAGGATAATTAGTGCTACTTCTGCGGAGTGCCGCGCCCCGCAGCAGCTGGCTGACTCACAGGGACGCGTGCTGGCCGGTGCCAGCAACAACCAGCCAACGTGGCAGGGAAACCCCCAGGGTACTCACCATCAGGGCAGGGACAGCCCCTGACAGAGCCAGGTCTGAAGTGCTCAGGGATGGGCTTTGAGCAACACCGGTGAAACCTAAGACTATGCAAACATCACAAGATGTTTAAAAACCAGGATTATTGCTTAGGATGTACAGAAGGTGCCATGTGGGCATTGGAGAGCCTGAGAACATCTCTCCATTCTCAGGAAATGATGGAGTCAAGAGTAATCTTGTTCACTCCACCTTGTAAATCAGACCCATGCATGGTTAAACTGATACCTTCCATTATCGCGTATGTTTGGTTTGGCTGTGACTTAGGATACCAGATTTTAGTGCACCCTGCTGCAATGTGCAAACTTTCTGACACCTCTGCTCTAAAAATATGTCACAACTGCTGCTTCCCTTTGTGTGCTCTTTGCTGGCCTGGTTTCCACTGTCTGTCCAGAGGCAGTGGCACTCCATGCATGGCCAAGGCCTGTAAAGCTCTCATGATGGACCTGTGCCACGTGATGGGAAGTACAGATTGGAGTTAAATATACGGGCAACCCAGGAGACAACTGAGAAAGATAGCAATCAAAAGCGTGCAGTGAGGTAGCAAGTGAAATTGTAGGACCTTGGCTGCAAACTCGTATTTTTCCTTTTTTTCCGACATCCAGTAATACACAAAGGGCTCTCTTTTCCCAGCATGCATTTTAGGCATGGTCATCAAGCTAACAGGTCCGTTACTCTGAAAGGCAGCACAGGATAAATTCTAGAGAGGCACTGTCTGCCTTGGACATGTCCCCGTTCTTCCATTCCTTGTGGCCCTTTTGTGGTCCCAAGGTGGGGACTTTGCTTACAGGAGTTGCCATTGAGTTAGGTAACCAACACTGGAACCAAAGGAAAGACAGCATCATAGTCCAAGAAACTTGGACAGCATCCTGTTGAACACACAGTAATACGGTGGGAAATACAGTAGATAAGTGCTGGATGACTAGAAAACACCAGAAGCAGCAGAACAGCGATTGCCCTTCCCAGCCCAGCCACTGTTGAGATATTAGGGCCAGCCATGGGTACGAAGGGACTGTCTGAGGAGATGCAGGCTTGGCTGTAGCCCTGGAAACATTGGTAGGGTAGGAGATGACCTACAGCTCAGAGAGCAGAGACCAGCCAGCCTCCTACAGCTAAGGCCTAGCAGTGCTGGGAAGGATGCAAGGGCTGGGACTGGCAGGACATGGGCCAGGTGTGAAGGCCCTGCTCTGGGCTCCTCCTGAGCTCAAGTGCCAGAAGAAGTCTAGAGAGGAGGCACTTTGTGTTCAAAACTTATGTTCACATTTCTCTGATTTACACCATCTTGCCTCTCTCACCGCGACTGATGGGGCCAGTCAGTCGCTTGCACAAGAGAAAACACTCTGCCTGCCCTTGCAAAAGCATCCTCCTTCATTTGTCTGTGTTATTTCCATTGCACTGCTAAAACATGTTAGTTATCAAGTATATCCTATAATTTACATACAGTGAGAAATGGCTAGAAATGTGAGTGTTTTCAGATTGCTGGTCTGAATGAAAAAGGAATAGGTTTTCATTAAAAACATGTCAGAGGTGTCTCACGAAGTCTGGAACCAGATTTATTCTGGAATTAACCATGGGCACCTGGGGCAGACACCTACTTTCTCTTCCCTTCTCGTGTGGGGCTGAGCACAAGGTCCCTTTGACAGAAGATCTGAGATATGGCCAGAGTATAAAGGCCATATGGACCACAACTTGGCCAGGATTTTGAAAAAGGCGTCAGGGACTCAGTGCCAAAATCCATATAGCATTTTTGAGATCACTAGCCCATAATATTCATACTTCAAGAAAGGAAACTACAGAAAAGTTTGTGTCTACTGTAGGGCAAAGCCCACATTGCTCAAGTAGTTCTGTTTCAGTACAAAAAAAAAAAAAGAATAATAATGCATTTTCCCAGTGCGATCAGATTGTACTTTTGTGGTTCAGGAGATCACAGATTTCTTCTCTAAATGCTTAATACTGGTATCTCCAGTTTTTTGGGGGGGAATTCTTTGTTTTTCTGGGGAATCACACACTACCAAACTGCTTCTTTTATCCGTAATGCTGATAAAGAAGAGTGATTCAGAGTGCCAGGATCTACGTGGCTTTCGGCCACAACAAGAGACTGATGCTAAATCAGAGGAGTTTACAGTGAAGCAAACATTTCATGACCATTTGGTAAATACTGAGCTGAGAGTAACAGGATAAGATACAAACAGGGGGAACCACTTCCAAATCTTGGTCTGATCTGATCAAAAAGCAGACAATGATTTGTCAGGGCTTTGTATGCTCATAAATTCAGAAGCATGAGGATTCATTTCCAGTCCAGCAGTTCAAAGCTAAAGGTGTCCTAAGCTGGCTTCTTGACATTTGAGAACAGAAGCTGTCTTCGACCCCGCACAAGAAACAAGATTAGCCTTTCTAGATTAGAAGGAAAATATTAGTGAAGCACTGGAGGGTTCACTGTGGGGTCTTTTTAACAGCAGCAAGCTTGGATGATGATGTTGAAAGCAATAGTTGCCAAGTTTAGAAAGGAGGATGGATGGAGTATTAATTTACTTATTGCTCATGTGCCTCAGCTGAGGATGAAATACTGTTAAGGATAGACTGCTATAAAACAAGGATTCTTGGAACAAGTTCATAACACACAGACAGAGTATCTAAAAGAATGAAAGGTGGATTTTAAATTGTCATATGAAAAACTCTGAAGCCTTCAGCTAAATGCATCTGCTAGAAGAATAGGAAACATGAAGCTGCGTGACCTGGCACTAAGGAACAAAGGGGACCCTAGCACAAGGCAGCACGCTAATATCGGATGTGCCTCTGCAGGGATGGAAGACATAAGGAAAGAGTCTGTTATCATTTGCAGACCTGCAAGTGCTCAGAAATATAGATTTTGCTCACACTTTGGGTGTTTTCTACTGATTCACTATTTTGCTTTTCACCTACTGCCACATTTTAGACTAAATAAGGTGGATTTCCTGTGGAGCCACAGAATTATGCATGTGCATTACCTTTGGAATTGCACTGATCTCTTTTTTTACTTTTTTCCTCAAATTGTTCATAAGTAAAATCACCCAGCAGCAGATAGCTTGGTATCTCCTCCATGGTGTAATTTTAGGGCACATGTATTGCACAAGCATGTTGTCTGTAGACTTTTTATCTACTAATTTTAATTTGCTTGTTCAGCAGAGGGTATCATATTATATATTAGAGACTTAATCCAGCAAATGCTAATCCACCAAATCAGGACCAGAGAGCCCTGCATCACACTGGCCTGAGCTCTAGAGAGGGCTTGGTTTGAAAACGTGGGCTCCCAGCACCACACACTGCGTGGGGAGGTCACTGTCCCTGCTCCTTGGTATGCTGAGCCACATCTCCCCATGGTGCACGTTGGTTGGGCCTCCTTCACAGCATGGAGCTGCACTCCTTCAGCAGGAAATAAGAATATGGAGTTGTACATGACTATCTGAGCTGTTAAAGTTACATTGGTAAGTGAAAAAAAAAATCAAATATCTGATTTTTTGCCTTGTTTTGTTTACTTGGCCATGGACGTGAAAGAAAGCAATATCAGACATCCGGGATAGTAAATAGCAATGCACAGACTTCCTGGTAAGTCCTCCTCCCAGAAGACAAACCAAATTGACATAATGCTGCGCATTTGTGGTGCTTTTTCTCCTTTGCCCAACATAAGTCATGTGAAGGAAGCACTGTTGGCTTTGAAATGTTACAAATAAGCTAAGTTCAAATGCTAACTAACCCTCCGCTGCCTTGGTACACCCATCTGTGAGCACTGACTGGGTTCTGGCACATAGGAAGCCACAAAGCACAGTGCACATCTCTGGAGGGCTCACAGGGCACGCTGAGGGTTGCTGAACACTGTCTGTGCTCTGCAGCCTTATGTAGTCACTAACAGCAGGCACGGGCTTCAGAATCTGAGAAGCATCAATGAAGGACAAGACAAGGGCAGAAGACCTATCTGGGTGTTGCAGTGAGGACCTGCTGCCCCTCACAAGTTAAAGTGGGTCACCATGTACAGGAAGGTGCTGCATACCTGAACCTGCACACACTGCTGTCACTGTAAGCCCACACAGGAATGTGCATAGAGCAGGTTCAACAAGGGCTGGGGTCACTGTTTCTCTCGAAAAAAAACACTGTCTGCTCCTTGGGAGCTCTAAAACTGCCTTGTGCTGCATTCTCCTGATGTGAAACCCATGCTAGAAGAGGAGTCAGTGTTTCTCGTCGTGCACTCAGGGACCTAGGCATCAGCAGAGGGCAGGGTGGGCAGGAGGACACGTTCTATGTCCTCCTGTGTGCAGACTGCCAGCATGTCCAAGGACAAGACTGAGAGGGACATGCAGCTTCTGTTCTGTCTCTATCTGGCAGAGCACTGGCACTTCACACCGCTGCAGCATCCCTAGTTTTGCCCTGGGTACATGGAGCTGCTGTGGGAGATGGGCTGGGCTCTGGCTGCACCCCACGTGTAACTCACATGAAATGTAGATTTAGTTGGCTTCGGTGAAATGGCTCCAATTCCAAAGCTTCTGCATCGAGGGGCTCCTTTTCCAGAGTGCTTTCCAGCAATCAGTTCACAATAGAGTCATTTATTGTCATCACTTAATGATATATTAGCAATACTTTTGCCCTGGAAATAGGGCTGTCTGTACCAGCCCTGCTTTCCCTTTGTGCGACTGCCAGAGGACAGGCTCCCCTGGCAGCTCTCCAGCCCCGCTCCGCTTTCTGGGAGCTGCAGGTATTCAGGCTGAGCCTCCCCTGCTGTGCTCGCTTCTCACGCCTCGTACCCCCGCTGTGCCAGAGTGACTGACCACTAAAATTAACCTGACAGGACTTTTTTTCCTTTTTTCCTGGAAAGTGATTTCAGATGAATTTCACCTCAAAAACACAGCCTTGAGCCTTAATCCATCTGTTTGCTTTTTTGATCAAAATAGCAAGAAAAAAAAACCAACACCCTAACAAAACAAAAAAAAAACTTTTTAAATTTTGTTTAGGAATCAAGATAAATTCTGCTTTTTTTTTTTTCTTTTAAGGATAATTTTATCTCCAAAGTTCAAACAGCCAAGTTTCCTCGTGTTACGGAAATGCTGAATTTCTCTCTTCTCCCCTAACCGGACTCTTTGCTGGAGAACAACCCAGGTGTCTCCTGGCCTCTGATAAGAAGCGAGCTCTAAACCACCAAGCAGCAGTTCAGATAGGTGGATCGCTGATACCGTGACTTTCATGTTGCTTTTAATGACGCTGACAGCCTTGACTTTCCGGGCTCTCCCCGCAGTGCTGTGAAGCAGCTGGGAGCCTGGAAAGCCAGGAGCGATAAGAGCCAGCACCTGCCTGCAAGGCCTGCCCCTGTCACTCCTGCTGGATTGCTCAAAGAAGAAGGAAAAAGCTGCTCAGATGCTTTCTGACAATGTTTTAAAGTCTGAAAATATTGCCTAGTCATAACCACAATGTCTGAAGTTGTTGATTCTCGATAAGTTTCTTCTGAAAAGCAAACAATCTCAGCATGGCCGTAAGATCCCAGTGGAAACATTCCACGTTCAACATGTGGAACATTTTGAAACCTGACTTTTTCCGATGCTTTGAAATTAGGAATACAAAATTGGGAAATTGAAGCTGTAAGGCAAAAGTTGCATTGCAGATGTTGTTTTCTGATCCAGAAAAGCAAATACCTCCAAATTTAATGCACCAGAAATTCCAGAATTACTCGTTTTATTACGATTTTGAACTTTCTTTTAAACTCGAAAATCTTGAGAAACAGCTCTTAATCTGGACAGGCAGTGACCTCTTTGCAAAAAACAGGAATGCATTTCTCTTTTATTGCTTTTGTTTTGTCTGCTGTCCCCTTGCATGTGGGGGGTTATTTCCCATGCCGAAACAGCATATTTACAGAGGTCAGAGTATTTATGATACCAAATTGCAGGTATTTACAAGAAAACTTGATGGTAATTTTATGTGGAGGCAAAAAGAAAAATTCCTTGAGAATGGGTTTGAGTTTGTTTTTTTTGGGAGGGGGTGTTATTTACTCAGATTGTTGAGTGAGTGAAAAGGGAGGTAAAGAGACAACATGACAACACATTTGAAGTAGTGTCAAATTGTCTCCAAATCACCTTCCTGTGCAACTTGCCCTTGTTTTTCAGCGCCTGGTGGAAAAAAAAAAGAAATCTGATAACATAAATAAGTGGGAAAATGAACTCTGAAATAATGAACTATGATAACATAACTTGCATGCTAACAAATCTTTGGCCAATGTAATACTCAATTTCACAATGAATGTTGAAATTTGGTGAAGGCTGCCTGTAACCATGTCACTGAGGGATGCTGTTACACAGGACACATACTTCCTGTGAGTCCCACTACTGAAGAGAATTAAAAAATTCTGGTATTCCTGTGTTGTTTCCCATCCTGCCCGCCAGCCCGCTGCTCAGTGAGGGGAGAGGCAAGGCAAAAGGCAGAGGAGAGTGGGTGTTTCTTCCAGCCTTCACCCCAGACTGAAACATTGGTCGAAGGGATGTTACTCCAGCTTTAAGGAGAACTTAAGTGCTTGCTGTTAGGCACAGGGCAAGCCTGGGAAAATTCAGCTGGCAGACAAAAATACCGCACAAACTTAGGGTGACAGAATACAGAGTATCCAATTTATCAGCCTGTACTAAAGTGGCTGCCCACAGCAAAAAATCAGCTGCCTGCAGATGTTTCAGCAAGTGGGAAAGGGCCCCGATCAAGTTTTACTCTGAAATGATCGTTTGCTGCATCTATTCGTAGATCACACGCAGTAAAAAAGCCTTTGAAAAATGAAGAAGAAAAACTGCAGTGGTATTTCAACACACCTAAATATATTAGGAGGAAAATTACAAAATAAATAAAGGACTTATCGAATCTGCACAGTTGTTCTGATACTTCTGCTTTTGCTGCACATTCGCTATGACATTTTGGGCCACAATTGATCAGTTTTGCCTTATTGCTTAAGCACAGTCTCATTGTCACACACTAACCTGTTATTTTCTCAGTAATTTCCTCTGTGTTCCAGTCACACTAAAACAGGCAGAAAGAAAACATTTACTACCATGACAGAGTGCAAATAGCATTTATGTCCACACACAGGTCTTCCACAGCGGCTGTTTAAGTGTGAGAACTGAATAAGGGTTTCTAGCGGCAAAGCCATGGACAAAATCCTGCTGTAGTCCCCTTGAAGTTTTATCTTGTAGGACCGTGGTTGCCCACACTGGCTCTTCACAGGGTCCCCAGCTCCTGTCCCCATCACCTCCACATGCGTGTTCCTGACCTGCTGGTCTGACATCTGGGCTTCAGCTCTGGGGTGAGCTACGCAGACAGGCATCGGTCAAAGCAACATCCAAACCAAGAGGTGGCCCTCTGTGTCCATCCACTGAGATAAAGACTCTTCTTCTGTGCAAGTGCTCAGCACCATAATCCCTACAAATGTGACCATCAGCATGTGTATATCAATCAGGAGTGTCACTGCAAAAGCAGTTTTGTTTGCATCTCTCCAAAGGCCTTACCTTTCCTTCCTTATTGAGCATCAGCAACACATTTTAACCCTCTGGGCCCTGTTAGCCAAAGCTTCCATACAGGCTGTGTCAATACATATAGGCCGTCACTCCTGCTGAAATGAAGACACATCCTGGCATTCATTTCAGATAGTTCAGGTGGTTTTTGTGGTTGGGCTCCAGCAACGAGGATGGGCACTCCTGTTTCCACCCTCACTGCCAGAACATCTCATAGAATGCCCGCTTCTTGCAGCACGTGGCCACCTGAAAACAAACAGTATGAAACACCGTGTTCCTCCGAGGCAACTAGATACTTTGCACTATTAATAATTTTTAGTCACAAACCCTCTCTAGGACTGAGTGCCACAGCAGGAGATAAGGAGACAGGGATGTACATCACACCCAGTAGCACTGAGGACAATATGGACGGAATAAATGGGCGGCCCAGGTTCCAGTCCCACACTCTTCTTGATTCTCTGGAAAGCATTCCAGTCACTGGGCCATATATCCTTTTATGATGGATAAAATTTCCATAACAGTTGCTTCACTGCACGGTTTTAACAGCCACCACTGAAACAGCCAGCACTCCATGGAAGCCAAGAAGGACCATTCTGAAGATCCTGATGTTGCTCACTGGTATTTCATCTCAATAATATGATTTACTGAAGACAGTGAAGTGTGAAGCTTGAAATATTCAGAAAAAAATTGAGCTCTTTACTTATTCAAATAATTCCCATATATTTCCCATGCCTGTAGGACCAGTCCCTCGCTGGTCTCAGTTATGTGTAAGAGATGCCCAGATACATCACCATGCTTTCCTTCTCAGCCCAGCGTCTCCTGGGCTTGGGGCCCTGCACTTGGGTCCTGCTGCCAACAGGGGCTCCCAGAGTCAGGCTCTGCCTCCAGGACTGCTGCGTGGTGCCTCCAGGAAAGCATGAAGCCATCATACCATCATTTCGTTCAGATTGCTTGGTCAGCAAAGACTGAATAGTTAGACAGCCCAAATCACTTTCGCAGCAAAGGCAGGAGAAGGTGAAACATGAGGAAGAGGAAATTGCTTGGTGCCTCCCAGCTGATGTCCCCTTAGTGACTGCCAGCACTATTCATCTCAAGTGTCATTTTGAGTCCCTCCACATCTCCCCTCCTGCCCCTAGACCAACCACAGCCATAATTCCCTTTGCAAAAATAAACTTTAATGAGTGGTTATCAAAGCACGGCAGCCTCAGTTAGAAGAGGAGCAGCTTGGCCATCACTGCTCGTGGCCAGCCGGATGATCACCCTGCAGACGGCGAGGCAGAGCCCCGGGCACTGTGCTCACGTGGCCATGTGGCATGCCACTTGGCCTTGCGGCGTCAGCCACTTCAACTTTTCTTTCTAGCAATGTTAGCTTTCAGAGGGAGAGATGGGGGAAAAACCTTTGTATGTGTCAGTCCTTGCACGCAGGCCAGAGATCGCCAGCAGTAATGGTGTCCTCATATTCCTGGTAACGTAAATAAATATCCCAAGGGCAGAGCTCCAGAACAAGAGTCACGCTCAAAGCACCTCTATATCATGGGTTTGTTTGCTTTTTTCTCTCTGTTTTTTCTTTTTTCTTTTTTTTCTTAATTTGAAAAAAACATTACATATTTAAAATTGACTTTCCTTGAATGCCCAAAACAATGACTGTAACCAAATGAGTCTAAGGGCCAATTTTTCAGTAAAGCCTCTGCACTTGCATCTTCTTCTCAGAGTGAAGCCCTTGCTGCTAACAAAAAATGAGCTGAGACAGTCCAATTCTCTGCAAGATAACTTTTCCAATCCATATCTTTGGTCAGTTATCCTGTAATGGAAAGCAGGTGAATAATTTTGATCATGTCCTTCACAGAAGTGGTGGTGGTCTGTACAAAATGGTGGGCTCTCAGTGAAGCACATTTTGGGCAGTCTGACACAGAAGGTACTACAGGTACTGCTAAACCACTGTCTGTATGAGCACTGAGAAAATGTTGGAAGAAAAAAAAAGCTCGGTGTTTTTCTCTCTTGACATAAATATATACCCAGCACCACTGCTCCTGGCACCTGGGAACTGCTGTTGAATTTATCCAGTCAAGCTGGCATCCCATCACATCCAACGAAACCACTTCAGGATCTGCTGGACTGGGACTCACGCAACTTGGAGATATGATTTAAAACACACTTAAGTTTGCTGATGGTTTTTAGACAGCAAACTACCTTGTTCAAGACTGCAAAAGAAACCTTAGAAAACTCCCCCAGATGCAGTTGGGTACTGGGCTCTATCCTCCCCATAACTTTTAAAAGTCCCCCAAATGTCTATCATGAGATAAACAGTAATCTTTCCACCGACAATTTACCAAATGACATATCTGAACTTCCACTAACCCTGCAAGCAGAGAACAACCCAGCCCTGCTCCCTGCACACTTACAGATCCCTTACAATTTTGAGCAGGAATGGCCTTTCCGCATTGTAACGTGTGAATAATAGGTTCTGCCTATCTCACCAGCATGATGGGAGAGTTAAAACAGGATTTATTAAGCATGTCAAGGTTCTTGGAGAATAGGAATTACTGATCTATATGCTGATACAGTATCAGGCAAAACATTTATTTTTTTAGACTAACAAAAGAAGTTACTCTTTCTTATGACAACCTTAAGAACTCAACTGAGATGGTCTGAAAGCATGAAATGCAGCACATTTCTCTGCTAACAAAAGTCCTTTTATTGCAGAATCATAGAAGGACAGATCACTTTAACCACTGTATGAGATAAGACATCTGTTACAGGCTACAAGCTTATCTCACAATTTCCTTAGATTTGTGGGTTTAACTTGGAATTGGAAATGCTTTTGGATGTGCGTTTGCAGAAATGAGAACAGACTGATCAGAAAAGAAAATGCAGTGGGAGCTGCCAGCACATGGCTGACAACCCAGCACACAGGGTATGCTGGAACTGATTTGTACCCTTCTGCAGTAATTTTATAAGAGGGCAGAAAGGATAAACTCCACTGAGACTGTGTTCTGTGAGTCCATAAGAGGTCTTGGCAGCCAGTGCTGGAGAGAGTGTCATATGAGGTTTGCTCTGATGCACCCTGCAGGATACCTGCTAGGGTTGCTTTGCTTGGTGCTTGCTCTTTCCAGCTTTAACTTTCTTCAAGCGCTTAGGGAAGACAGATTTCCTAAAGGCAACTTCTTCCTTCCTTACACCAGGCTCCAGCATTTCTGCTGTTCTTCCCTTCACTGCTCCCTCTTCAACCTTGCCTGGCTAAGCAAAGAAATACATTCTTGTGTGTATGCACAGCAGACGCACAGTGCTTCACCCAAGGCTGCAGTCCCTCCTGAGCAAGCTTTCCCTTGCCAAAGGCCCCTCGATTTGCAGCAGTGCATTCGGCCTTGGGAGAGGCTGTGGGACCATGGGATGTGAAGGATGAGTGGGGGCCTGGGCCAGGCCTGTCTGCAAGAAGGTTTTATCGTGCAGGCATAGTGCAAGGCCTACAGACCGTAGTCTGGACTTCAACCTTACAGATGGAAACTTTGGGTTCAGAAAAGCCAAATGAGGAGTGCCCTCTGGGTTTTACCCATCTCAGTTGGTATTGACCTGGAAACACCTGGCCATGGTTCAGAGAGTTAACACAGACAAAGACTAACCCCTTCTAGTCCAGCAGTATGGATACAGTCAGCTCATCTGGGTAGATGATATAATTTAGACGCCTAGACTAAATCATGCTGGGGCCAGAGAGTAGGACATCTAGGACATCATGCTCGCACAGAGGTAACTCAACATGCTGTGGTACCGCTTCAGATAGGCATGAGAAAGTAGCTCAGAAGCCCAGGAGCAGCTCAGCACACAAACAGGAGTTGCAGTTGGTGCTGGTGAAGACTGAAATTAGCCACAAGTAAGTTAGCAGAATCAGAATTAAGGGGCCGAGCTCGACACCTTGGAGTCATCCCTGCTTCCTCACCTTACAGGTGTGGGACCATGGGAGGAGCCCCAAGTCTAAGCATAACTGGGATTTCTAGAACACTAGGTATAGCACCCCGTCAGTTCTAGGTATAGTAACCTGTCAGCTAAATAAACTATAACATTGGCTTTGTTATTCTAGACATTATGTTATTCTGCATGTTATCTGTTACTCTAGATACTCTTCGGATGATGTAAAGCAGAAAGATTCAATTTGTGCCAGGTAAGGATCTACCTCCAGAATATAACCCGATGGATAGGGCATTTGAAACTAGTCTCAGATCTGATTTTAGTTCTTCATCTGAACACTTTACTCCTCTGTCTCACTGTGACTTATTTTATGACTTCCATCTACAGCTTGTTATTAAATCATTGAGTTCAGTATCTGCTGTTTGATGAATGTTTCTCATGAAGTTACTTTTACAGCTGTGTAGCATGTAAGACTTCAGTTGTTCTCACTTAGCATGAGGTTCCAGTAAGAGCCAGCAAGGCAAACAGCATCCATCAAAAATGTCTTTGATCTCCGTCGGCTGAATCAACGATATCAGTCTTGAGGGACTGGAGGGACCCTCTGCCAACAGGAAGACTCCCAGAGTCACAAAACCTTTCCAAAAAAAAGCTAAACACTGCTGATGACACAGCCTGTGTGCGCTTTAACTGCAGCATAAGCACTGTGAAGAAATGTCCTTGATGCACGACAGTGATTTTGTGGCTTTCCACTGGAGCCAGCACGGCCAGGATCGGCCTTACCACATCACTTGCTACGAATTCCCTTGGGTCAAAGGGATGACATCTCACAATTTGATGTGGCCATGTGTGCTACACAAAGCCTTTCCTGCTCCTTGCAAGAGGAGATGACTGCCCAGGAGGTGGGAGGGCAAATCTTCACCTGCCCACCCCCAGGTCGCAGGAAAGGCTGTTTGTTTCTCCCTTCTCCCTCTTCCCTGGCATGGGCTGCTATGAACCATTTTATCAGGCAGTACGGTGGGGCAGGAGCAGGAAGTGCCCCCCATGAGGTCATAGCTTATGCGGCTGCCTGGAGGATTAGCACTGGAGCCCCAGCAGCACAGGGAGATGGGGCAGGCAGCAGGAGGGAGGGGATGGGGATGGAGGGATGGGCACGGCAGAGCTCCTGCACAAGAACCAACGGGGACAGCAGGAAAACAAAATATCACCTCACAGCCAACACCTGCAGCATAATGCAGGGGCAGTTTGAGTGCTGCTGGGAGCTAGTCTCAATTCCTGCACTCCTAGCTCTCAAGTATTGCCTTTTAACATAGCTCAGGAGTGTTTGAGATCTTCTAGCATAGACAAGAGTTTTCAAGAGCACATATACTAAGTAATTTTCTACAAACCTACATGTGCAATTTTTTTAAGCAACTTCTGTTCAAGTGCACAAGTAATAATTTCTGATCAACTCACCTGACTATACAAGCAACAGTTATTTACATTTCTATAAGCCTTTTCACTTGGGCATGTCACCACTTGGCCCTCAAACGAAGGTGAAGAACATTTCTATTCACTAACTGATGAGGCTCAACAGGGAAAACTTGCCTGAGCCGATCTCAGCTAGGCAGAAACAAATGTAAAAGCTGAGTAGATTCTAACTTATCTCTTAAAAGCTTTCACATTCTCATATTCTCCTCAGTTACTGAAGGCAAGAGAAAGCATTTATCCAATGGAAAAAAGGGATTCATTTACATTGATTGGCCTCTCCCTCCCAACATACACATTGTGTAATGTCAGGGTACACTTATTCCACGTCAGTGACTCGCAGCCTGCTGCAGTCTAAGTGCTCTTTCCCATTTAATTATTCAGGACGTCAGGACAGGCTTAAAACCAGCTTAAAACAAAATGAAACAAAACTCAGAATGATCTAAAAAGAAATGAATAGGTTTGTCTTATAGGAAAAAAAAGGGAAAAAAGAAAGAAACCTTGATGTTATTTTTATTTAGAAAGATCTAATTCTGGCAATGCAGGCTCAGTCATTGCACTAGACAGAAGCCTATGAAAGAAATTGGTGTCATTAACACATAGGCTAATGCTAATTTTTTTCTTTAGAAATCAGACCCGCTTGCTGCAACCGAGGGAGAAAGAGAAGTGTGAACTACAAGTTATTTTAATATGTGAGAACGGAAGCAAGGGATGGGCTGGAACAATAAACGAGTTGCTTGCTTAAAAAATAACAGGGGAGGGAGATCACTGTCTTCGTCTCCGGGTCACATAATCCGGAGGTTGTTTTAAACAAATTAAAGCAGACTGCTTTCTTTCTGCGCGATCTAGT
Organism: Penelope pileata; assembly: GCA_013396635.1. NCBI lineage: Eukaryota > Metazoa > Chordata > Aves > Galliformes > Cracidae > Penelope > Penelope pileata. The sequence continues at coordinate 479,137 of WBMW01004573.1, read as the reverse complement.
AAAACAGAGTTTTCAGCCAGCAGATATTCAATTTTCCTGGCTAGTTTTTGGATTCCAGCCATGTGTGATTAGTGACCTATTTTCACTGCAATGAGATCAGCTATGTTTGTAGCACCCTGAATCAGCAGATTTGTTCTTATTCCTGGCTCAGCCTGCCAGAGCGTCGAGCCAGGACGATTCTCCGAGCGTGCTGCCCCGCTGCCTCTGCATAGATCTGTAGGAAATGGCATTCAGTTGTAAAGGAGCCGTACTGGTATCTGTCAGGCCAGGACCATCAGGACCCATGCTGTACAAGCTGCTGATGCTGCTGAACGTGGAATCCTCTTTGTCTAATTAAAATTGGCTAAGAATAAAAGAAACCTGTATTGTTTATGGAAATTATTCCTGGATAATGATGTTATAAAAACCAAGAGAGGGAAGAAACAGCAGTTAGACAAGGATCCTGGGCCTTAGATTTAGACCTGAAACAGTTCTAGTCACAAAGATCTGTGACAGACACTTATGTCTGAGGAATGTGGAAAACACACACTGTGTAGAATCAGAGAATCAACTATCTAGGTTGAAAAAGACCTTCAAGATCAAGTCCAACCATCAACCTGACCTATCACATCCCATCACTAAACCATGTCCCTTAGTGTCACATCCACACATCTGTAAAACACAACCATGGATGGGGACTCTACCACCTCCCCGGGAGGTCCATTCCAATGCTTGACCAACTATCTCACAGTTCATAAGTACTTCATTACTTATCATTTCCTAATGCAATTTTGAGGTCGCCTCCCAAGTCTCCTCCTGCTGCCTGCCACCAAAGCCCAGCTCAATGCACCCTCAGCAAGTTTGCAGATGATGCCAAGCTGTGTGGTGCAGTCGACACGCCAGAGGGAAGGGATGCCA